>CM031917.1:27496152-27987234 GCA_018703695.1 Prunus fruticosa
GCTTCTTTGCTCGCCATGAGGAATGTGCGAGGAATGAATTCCTTTGCTGCTTGCGTAGTTGGCATTCTTCACAAACATCATCTATATGATCAATTTGAGGCAGCCCATCTACCATCTCTTTACTTGACAGCAACTTCAGACTTGCATAGTTCAAATGCCCATATCTATCGTGCCAAAGCTTGGAAATTCCCTTCTCAATACCAACAAAAGAAGACAAATTTGTTGTCTGAAGTCCGAGTGGAAACAAATTATTTGCAGCAACACCTATCTTTGCAACAATCTGATTTTTCTTTGACAAAAACAGGTGCTGTCATGCAAGTTAATATCAAATCATTTCTTCAAAAGATGACCCATACTTAGCAAATTAGTCTTTAAACCAGGAACATATTAAACTTCAACCATCTTCTCAATTTTTCCAGATTTGGATTTAAAAGAGACTTCACCTACTCCCTTAATTTTATAGGCTCTAATATCACCAATTGTTCCTTGTCCATGATAATTTCAGAGACAAATGAAAAAGATTTTTGTTACCAGTCATATGCTTGCTAGCTCTGCTGTCTAGATACCACACATCATCCATACTATTTCCATGACATGCAAGCAATAAAGTTTCTTTGGACTCTCCATTACCAACCTTGCTTTCATGCTTAAACCCAGCTGCCCCATTTTGTTTTTCATCTTCTTGCTTGAATCAGCACTCTCTCATTATATGCCCAGGCTTGTCACAATAATAGCACTTGAAATAACCACGTCTTCTTCCTCTTTGAAAGCCATTTTCTCTTCCCCTATACAGGGATGGACCCAGGATTTGAAAATAACATGGGCTAAATTCAAGGGCAAAGTTAGGAATATTTGTAGGAGTAGGCTAAATGTTGAAACGAATCCAATGATTGATATATATTTTTTAGACTGTGTTTAATGGATACCTTTTTTTTGGGGTAAATTATAAGCTCTTGTTTGTTACCGAAAAAAATTATAAGCCCTCTTTTTCCAATATATATATTTTCTTTATCATATTTAGAACTTTTTTTTTATTCTACTGACATTTGAAACAGACAATAATCTTGGAATTATTGATAATATTGTTGAAATATTTGGAAGGGATTGAAGGGAAACAAAGAAAAAAAACAGAGGAAAGCTACACATGTACTAGGAAATATTTAGAAGGAATTGAAGTAAAAATAAAATAAAAACACATAACTCATCCCATCACACACATCCTTTTCTTTATTCTATTTCTTCTCTCTCTCTCTCTCTCTCTCTCCCCGATTGTTTATCATCTCCCCCTCTATTTTTTTAATCTTCTTCCTCTTCTCTCTCTCTCTCTCTCTCTCTCTCTCTCTCTCTCTCTCTCTCTCTCTCTCTTTATTCTTCTTCCTCTCTTCCTCTTTCTTTCTTTCTTCTTCCTCTCTTCTTTCTTCTTGTCATTCGGCTGATTGCCTAGACTAGAGTACTAATTTAGTCCCAAAACAAAGAAGTTCTCTGGGCTATAGCCCAGGTTAACATGTTCATGGGACCGTCCCTGCCCCTATATGATGATGACAAACTGGAATTTTTCTCACCTTCACTTGAATTGTTTGATGAGCCTCTTCCACTTTGAAAATTAGAATTTCTTCCTATTACTCTTCTGCCTCTACCATCTCGATTGCGGCCGCGACCGTAGCTTTGACTAGAACCAGTAGCTTGATTTCGATTGCCTCTTGTAGTTGTAACTTGAGCCTTTAGAGCCAGATCCGGTTATGTAGGAGGAGGATTCCTCAAATTTATTTTGATTTCATGGGCCTCCAATTTTCCTCACAAATCTTCTATGGAAAGAGCAGAAGTATCATTTGACTCTTCAATGGTAGCCACAACATAATCAAATTTTGGTGGTAAACTACGATGAACTTTTTCAACAATTCTTGCATCTCCCAAAATCTCTCCATTTGACGACATTAGATTAACAATTGTTGTAACCTTTGTGAAATACTTTTCAGTGCTTTCACTTTCTCTCTCCTCAAATTTTGGAGTCGAACCTTCTTCACACTTGTTCGCCTTGATAGGTCGTCTGAATTTTTCCCCATGGTTCCTTTACATTTGCAGCTTTGGAAATTCTCTCATACACTGACATCTCAATTGTTTGACAGATGTGGAAAAGGGCCTTACTATCCTTCTTTCAATTTTCCTTCAATGCATTTCTTTGTGCTTGAGTGAGTGCATGTTCATCTTCAGGCTCCTCATAGCTGTCTTCAACCATATTCTAAAACTCCATGGATTTTAACAACACCTTCAGATTGTTGCTCCAATAATCATAGTTGCCACCATTAAATTCGAGGAATAAGTGAAGCCAAATTGTGCCTGTTGCTTGAGTTTGCATTTGCCATATTGAAAGTGTTTCAACTAGGCTCTGATGCCAATTTGTAGAAGGAAGAGAAATAAAATAAAACAAATGGACACTAGTGACAGGACCCTTCCTGAATCTCCTCGGATTCCGGGATGAATCCCATCATATCACGGATGTTGGGCCCACTTACTAAAGAATGAGACTTTCTGCCAAAATTTCAGCAGAGTCTCCCCTGCAAAGGAGAATTCCCAAATTCCTCAACCTGTTAAAACACAATTTATGCACGACTATACACCTCGAGCAGTTTTCAAACTAGGCCTCTGGCCTTTCAATCAAACCCTAAAACGGGTGATAACAGAACAATCTAAGAATTTCGATCTACAAATGATAAGAAGTTTAACAGAACAGAAACGAAACCAAACTTATCCTCCAAGAAGCTCGAGGTTTGGAAACTCAGAGCTCGGCTCTGACTCGGCTCAGTCAACTATTGTCTTGGGGGGTGCAAAACAAAAAACTTGTGAGTGGACAAAAACAAAGTTGATTTAGTTTGCAAAACAACATACTAACCCCACCGTTTGGAAAATAATGCCAAAACATGCACTTGATACCATAATTACTTATTCAATGTGGACTCAACATGTTCTCACTTTCCCAAGAACATATGAGCATAAACAAAACAAATCCTCTTTAACGACATATGTAAGAATATTTTCAAATATTCCATTAATGAATTTATTCATATATATATATACTATTATAAAAAGTTATGTAAATCCCAAACTATGTAATATATTCTTTACAGGTAGATACATCAAATACCAATAGCATATGATCGGTGCATATTTACATATCATTTTGTACCCTTCTAATTTATGATTTGGTTATGTTTTTGAGTTAAACTTGTGTTTTTAATAAGTTTTGTGTTTGTTTCAGTGTAATAAGCTTAAGGACTCACTAATTGCATTTTGGAGACAAGTTAGCTCAAAACGGTGTCTGCAGATCAGTCAACTTCACGGATTGGACTTTACTTACTCAAGAAGAACCAGATAATGAACCATACATCATTGGAAAGATACGGAAGTGTATTTTCTGTAGAATTTTACGGTTCATGATTCCGAGTCTTCTAGAGAAAGTTATACATGTTTTGGAAACTTAAGGTCAAATTCGGCAGCATCTGCGTTACTGGGCCAAAAATCACATTTGAAGGCCTTCCCGATTTTTCCTTGAGTTGGGCTGCATATGCTTGGAAAGATAAGACAAAGAGCTTCAAGATCCATATTTTTCCAGATTTTTCAGAATGAAGCCACAAGCCCAAAACGAGCCCACAAGCTGGCTGCAATGCATTGTCATGCATGACATATGCATGATGATGTGTTGTTGATTGTGGGAAAGTTTGGTGAAGCATATTCAATACTTATTTTTTAGTGGAATTTTGCAGCAACCAAATGAATTGAAAGATGTTGAAGTGGATGATGCAACACTAAGCCTAAAGACAAGAGGAATTGTTTTCAAATGCAATTGTGTGTTAGGTTAGGTTGGTGAATTAAGTGTTGTGTGTTAGGTGAAGTTAGTGTGGTTAGTGAATTTAATTGTATATTCAGATTTTCATTTCCCCTAAGCCTATAAATAGGGAAGTTCTCTAAGCTTGTAAACACACCCCAAGGGGGGGAGCTCTCAAACACTTCTCTAGAGCTCCCTTCCCTTCTCTCCCTCAAATTCTCTTAGTTTCCATTTGTAGTTCTCAATTGTTGTAACAAGATCCTTGTACTAAATCTCAAACACTTTTCATTTTCCTTTTACTAATTCTCAAACACTTACTTCTCCCCCCTCTCTTCTTCTAAATTTCTTCAAACACTTCTCCATTCCTTCATCAAAGTCTCCATGTCTCAAACACTTCACAAACACCTTTCTCTCCCTTCCCTAAGTTCTCAATTCTCCAAGTTCACAAAGATTCTTAAAGTTCTCAAACACATTCCCTTCCAAAATCCTCAAGCTTCCCAAACACTTTCCTTTCTCTTCCAAATTTCCCATGCTCTCAAACACATTCTCTTCCAAAATCCTCAAGCTTCCCAAACATCTTCCCATTCATTCATCAAAATCCTCAAAGCTTCCCAAACATCTTCTCTTCCAAATTCTCAAGTTCTCAAACACTTCCCAAAACTCTTCTCCCTTCTCTTTCTCAAACACTTCTCTCTATTCTCATCCAAACTCTTCATGTTCTCAAGTGTTGTACAAAACTTTTTGCTTCTTTTGTTTTCATTTCTCTGTTTGTGTAGGATAATTGAATGGGATCATTCAATCACCAATCCCTATGGAATCGACCTCGCACTTACATACGCTAAACTACCAACGGTTCGTGCACTTGCGAGTATCACAAGTTGAGGATGCAACTGAATCCATTTTGGTGCAGCTGTATCTACACAACAGCATACAAGGTATACGATATACATATAATATCTATAAATAGGTATAAAAGTATCACACCAACTTGCGTACCGAGGAAAACAATCTAACAGGGGGATTGTTTGACTAGCCCATAGGATTTCAAGTTTTCACCCTGCATCTAGGGATGAATGGTCCAACCGGGGGATGCACACTTTACAGCACACACGCCGGAAGTTCCAACGCCACGTGTGGCCAACACCAATCACTAAGTCCTACGCGCGCAGACAACTTCATCACACGTCGGAACATCCAACGTCACGTGTGATGAACTAACAACAAACCACATATGCCCACATGCCGAAATCATCCAACGCCACGTGTGGGTACAATAACCAAGGAAGGGTACTTAGCATAGTGCAATCAAAATTTCACATAACCAATCAATAAAGTACCCCAACCTCATATTAATATTTTTCCCAAATACTTCATCATAATATGCATCACAATTTCTGAAACATAAACCCATATTCAAAACAACCAATATCCTCAAAATCGAAATAGTCAAAATTCCACATTTTAAAGCAATATATATATAACCTTATATATATACATATAAATCCCATAATCAGAACAATCCATCTTTAATGCATATTAATTCAATCAATAAAAACAATGCACTTTCAAAACAAAGTCCACTCACAAGTAGTCCCTCGTTGCTTGACCCTCAGAGGGTCCCGCCTCCTGCGTATGCGTGGTTGGAGCACCTATTTCAGAAATACAAAATGCTTCGAACAAGAACTTTAAGTTTAAACCCTAATTCCTGAGTTTCAAGTAAGCATGAGGAACGAGACATTCCTAAGGTTCAACTACATGTTTCGAATGATGGGATAGCCTCGGAAGACGCCCGGTCAACCGGGTGGTCAAACTTTCCAAATTGTGTCAACTTGGCCCACGGACCCACGACCTCCGTTTTCCGATCAAAAAGTTCCTATGGGTTACACGGGTTAGGATACATGTCCTGTATGTTTGGTCTGGCTTGAACGGTTCAATCCCTCGCGATCCTACGATTCGGACGGTTATTGTTTAACCCAAACTTTAAGTTATTGAATCGGAACATCCGGGTCTCCGATTTACGATCCGCGAATTCCTACACAATCCTAGGGATGTCTAGATCAACATATATTCGAATGAAGTTGATCCAAAGGTCCGAACATATCGAACCCAGATAACGCCTAATATGCGATATCCGATCGACGATCAAATGTTAACCAAATTTATATCCGAGCATACCATCATGATTGGGACGATATGAGGATTATTTTAGGACCCTAAGAGCAGCCAAAAAGTGTCCCACGGGGCGCCCCAAGCGCGGGCAGCGCGTGGGTGTCCAAATCAATTTTCGGCGATTACGAGAAAAACTCCAAATCGCCGGTCAAGGCTTATACCTACACAAAGAGCACATGGAGTGGAGCAACTTTTGTTCTTGGACCTACCCCAAAAGTCACCGGAAGTGGCCGAAATCGAGGGTCGAAACTGGTCAAAACTTCCAACCCTTATTTGACCACCAAAACGCAGAAATTTCTCCTAAATACCACAACCAACAGCTAAAACACATTGAAAGGATGAGAAAACAAACCAAATTCGAAGAAAATGGTGGTCGAAGGTGTCTGAACGAGCTCCGGGAATTTTTTCAAGAATACCGGCCGTAAATTTGCAATTTCCAGAGATGGCTCTGGCGAATTCGAGGCTGGGGAAGGGTGGGGCTAGAAGAGGAACTCATTGCTGTCCTTTTGGGACTGGTGCCACCAAGAATGGCGGCCGGAGATGGCAGTGGTGGCTCTTAGAGCCATTGACAAGAGCAAATACCATCGCGCGGGGGGGGGGGGGGGTTTGTCGCGATAGGGGAGAGAGAGAGAGAGAGAATGAGGGTTTTCTGATTTTAATAAAATGAATTTTGAAATAATTACAATTTTCCCACTACATGTGTTTTGATCGTATCTTTCTCGTTACAACTCCATTCAAGCCCACTACGTGCCTACGGACACATCTCAGGAGGATTTACGTAAAAATATCATTCACTTTTCCAAAATCCTTCCGAATTAAAAAGTGACTAAATTAACCCTACCCCTTATGGCAAAATTGTAAATTCAAAATTCATGAAATTAATTAAATTCACAATTCATTTTATTTTGGGTCGGGATGTTACAACTAGTTTCTTAGAAAAATAGGCTCTTTCTTTATAATTGAGCGCACCAAAATAACAATGATAAAAGACCTATTTAAAAACTTCTTTTATCATAACCAATTAACCCACTCTCATTTCTTAGACTCTTCATCAACTCACTAATTCATGAAGCTGGCAGTTTATTCAATTCATTAATGCATGAACTTATTAAATCAGAGAATAAGAAAAGACTCACCATAACAGCGTATTGAAACTTCTTGAATGCAATAATGATGCATATTTGATTTAATTCACCATAGGAGTTTCGTCACAATCCGACAGTCAATTCGACCTTGTCGCTGGATTTGGTCAACTATGATTATATAATTAATAACAACTGCTCAATGGCAATCTAGACATCCTTTCTCAATTTGTGAATTCCTACACAATCCCAGCAGCATCTGGAAAACATAAACTTCAAAACGAACCCAATGTCAGGAGAATATTTTATTAGTTTTAAGTTGACTTTTTGATCGGGAAGGAAATTGGAAATTCACTTGTATCGATAAGTAGAGTCAACGGAACGATTCCGTAGACACGTAGTGGACTCAAATCGTACTTGTAACGAAGGAAATACGAGTATTTTACGCAAATGGACCAAATTGTAATTTTGGAAAATCATATTTCCCTTTCTCTCTCTCCTCATGATCAGACCCCCCCCCCCCCTTGTTTTTTCTTCTTGCTCCAACCGACACCCCAAACCACCATAATCACCTCCAGCCGCCACCACACCTCACCGGACCGGCCAAGGAAGCACCGCCGCCACCTCTCCGCAACCCAGCCCAGCTTGCTCCGCCATCCAGCCGCGACGAATCTCCCAAAAAACCAGAAAATCGTGTCAGCTTTGACAGATTTTCAAAGCCTTCGTTCTCTCTCCTCCCCAACCACCAAATCGAACGAATTAAGTATGGTTTTTCAACTGATTTTTCGTGTTCTAGCTGCTGGATGGGTAGGTTTTGAGAAATGTTGAGGTTTGAAGGGTTAATTTTCGAGTTGAGTTTCTGCCGATTTTACGTCGCCAATTTCAGCCACTTCCAGCCACTTTTTGGCCATAGTCCAAGAACAAAAGTGGTATCAAATAGGGCGTATTACCTAGGATATGAGTTTGGGCCAACGATTTGGAGAAAATCCGGCCACTGGAAATTGTTAAGCACACCCACGCCTGGGCGGCGTATGGGCCTGGTGACAAGGACCACTCTTGGTCCCAGAACGATCCTCGTGTCCTCACGAGTGCGTAGAAGTTTACGGATCTCATTCGGATAATGTTTGAACCCGAACGGATCTCCAATAGTGTGTGATTTTCGAGTTCAATACATTTGGACCGTTGGATCATAGTCAAACTGGAGTATGTTGATCTGGGTATTTTATGGATTGTGTAGGATTCGACGGATCGTAAATCGGAGGTCCAAAAAAGCCAACCTTAGGGCTAGGTTTACAGAAAATCGTTCGTTAGTTCCATCGTACAATCGCGAGCAATCCGATTGTCCGATTGAGACCAAACTTTTGGGACATGTGTCCTAGGCCTATTAGAACCTCTAGGGATGATCATATCGGAATTCTGAGGTCGTGGACCCCACGGGTCCCGAGTTGAATTTTTGAGTCCCTAGGTACATTTAAATCGTGCCCACTGAGAGAGAAGCTAATGTGGGCGTAGGAATGATCTTTAAGTTGATGCATGCACTTTTAGGAGCCAGGGGTCAGGGTTTTTAATTTAATATTATATTACTGAGTAGATTTATTAATAAAATATTAATGAAGGTTATTCAGGCACCCGGGCACCAGGTGACCCGCAGGAGGGACTTTCAAAGGGTCCAGCTAGCTCAGAGTATCTGTGAGTGGACTATTTGTTTTCATAAATAAATTTATATGATTTATTTCATTATTTGATCTTGAATAAGTTTTACTGAATACAGCTTTTCTAGCATGACTTGATAGATTTAAACATTTCTGTTCATTTATATGCTGCCTAGTTGAACACGGTAAAAGGGATTTGGAGAGTCAGAATTGAGGTATTATCATATTAAATGGCAGCAGGATTTAAGGAATAGTTTTAGAAATAGTTTTATAAACTTTAATCTTTTTCAGAATTATTTATAAATATTTATTGTAAACCACCATATGTACCCAAGATTTATTAAGGTTGCCTTTAGTATAATGAATGTTGCCTCGGATTTAAATGGTTGCCTTCGTTTATGATGATGTCTACGGACATCCAGCTTGCCTTCGGGTAGGTTAGCATGCATGACACAGCTCCACGAGTTTCGGGGACGCTCAAACTGTGTGGAGTTAGGATTGCGGATCAGGTCGACCAAGTGTCTCCTGAATTCTGCAAGGGTTGCGGCTCGGGTTGACTTCACGTCACCAAGACCTGCTAGGACGTGTCACTCTAGTGGCACGAGGATGGAATTGACAGAATTAAAGGAATTGACGAATTTCAAGGAATTGACGGAATTATAACTGGGTACACCTAGGTGGTAGATAAAAATTGATTTCAATGCTTTCAAAGAATTAATGTTTGGATAAGTATATGATTGATTATATAGATATAAATATGAATGCATTGATTCCAGTACGAGTATATATATGAGAAATGAATTAGTTTTATAACTGTTTTTACAAAGGGGTTAGTACGTTCATATGTTATTTTCTAAAACTTTATTTTTTGTCCACTCACCTTTTTAATGTTTTGCGCCCCCAGGCAATAATTGTGCGTCAGTGCGCCACCACCGGGCCGAGTCCATCTTCCGCCACATCCCTTGAAGACGTAGGGTCTTGTATAATTATTTTATACTTGTAATCTTCTGTATAGACCTCTGATATTGCCTGTTCGCACCACTTTGCAAAACCCAAGGGAGGTGTCGTATAGCAGTGTAGCTCGGAAGTTCGAGTGTCGGATCCACAGAGAGCAGTGTAAAGAAAATAACAGAGATGAAAAAGAACAATTATGATTGAGAGGTAGATTTATGCAAGATTTGATTTAGAGAAAATTTAATTGATTAAAACACTAAGGCATTGGGGTTCCACTTTTAACATAAGCATGCAACTCTTATTAATTTGATCCACAAAATATTTTCCATTGTAGTTGTTCAAAATAATTAAAGCTCTTTTTAATTTCCTTTAGAAGTATTCTAAGCATAACTTGTACCATTGGCAACAAACTATCAAAAAATAATCTTCATCAAAATTCTATTAATCTTTAGTAATTCTCTTGTCTTTTAAAAGCATGAAAGTTTTTACTACACAATGGGAAAAACATGATTGAACCCATGAAATAGATTATCAAACATTCATCAATTAATTAAAAAGAAAACTACATATTCCATTTGAACAAAAACTACAAAATCACCTTAAAGCTTAAGTTTGGATCAAACTAATAAAAATTACACACTTATATTAAAAGCTTTCTCCCTAGCCTTATAGCTAGGGAGTTAGTTCCCCATAATAAAATAAAACTAAAAACAGAAATTAAAAGTTAGAAAGATGGAGGGAAGAGAGAAAGCTCAAGAGTTGTGGAGCTTGGGTGTTGTTTGAAGGCTTGTAGAGCTTCCTATTTATAGCCTTAAATCTCAACAACTAGGGAAATATTAAAATCTAAAATTCTCATCTCATTCAATGCACAACCGAAACCCCATCTCTTCATTATTTCTTCTTTTGGCATGGGTGTGGCACTTCATGCATTCTTTTCAATTCTTTTCTTCTTGGTTGCTCCATCCATTGCTTCTTTTCCTTTCTTTTATGCCTTGGTGTGGCACTAATTCTTCATCATTCATTTTGTCATTCCCAACTACAAATTGTTTAATGCCACCAAGTCATGTTTGTTGCTTCATCCACTTCATGGTTTTTTCTTTCTTACTCTTTTATGTGGGGTGGGTATGAGCATAGCCAATGAACCTCAAAATCTAGCTACAAAGAGATAAACACACAAAATAATATCAAATTAAATAAAATTAGTTACTAACAAATATAATGTAGGGATAATAAATGTGATAATTATGTGCTCATCAAATACCCCCAAACCTATAATTTCCTAGTCCTCGAGCAAACTAAAATTTAAAAACTAAGCATAAATGAAAACTAACTAAGCCACTTTCGTAGGGTCTCGATTGCATTTAGCGTATGCAATAAGCCTTTAAACCCCTAGGTTGTCCTAGTGGACGAGTTATAGTCTCATGAGGGTTTTCAAAGATGATACCCACAAAGATTTGAAATTTTAAGTAACTCTCCTGCCAAATCATCATCAAGAATGTTAAAGCTCAAAAACCAAAATTCTCAATTCATGAACAAATTTAAAAGAGCGAATACAAATCCAAAACTTTAAGTTCTTCCAGTCTGAAGTCAAAGTCATTTATCACCACTAATAAACTTTTCATTTGCTTTCTTTGGTGTAAAGTGAACTAACACAGTTGAGAAGACAAAAATTCAATCTTAATCATACCATCCTTGCTATCTTAGAATTTTTAAAAGAAATAAATATATACATGCTATTTTTATTTTTATCATGTGGACTCCCTTAAGCTTTCTAATTAACCTATGTAGCAAGTGTTGGGCCAATGACTCTCAAACACAAAGGCTTTAAGGCATTAGGTGTTGAAACACCCCGATGAGCTTAATAACTCGAGTTAAAAAGGCTACAAAGCTAAACAAGTCACACATGCATTTTTTTATTTTATTTTTAAGAACTTCACGGTTTGACGCGAACACTCACTCCTGATTAGGCAAGAGGCCCGGTTACTAAGTGAAAGTTCTCTTTTTATTCTTTTCCTTTTTATTTTTTTATTTTTTTATTTTTTTAAGACAACAAAGATAAATACAATCAATCTCAAACTCTATCTTCTCAAGCGCATTAGTGTGAGTGTGAATTTTTCAAAGCCTAGCTCATAAATCATTCATTAAGTAGAAATAAATGAAAAAGACTAAAGACTGGATTAGTTATTGTATCGCTCAAGTGTTCTCAATTTTAAACTTATGCATGAATATCAAATCTCAATTTAATGCAAATATATTTCGATGACAACAAGCATAGAGGTTTTTTTTTTTTTTTTTTTAGGAGAAAATTTTAGAAACAAATTGTGATAACTAATTCTACTCCCCCCTAACTTGAATGAAACATTGTCCTCAATGTGTTATAAAAGAAAAATATGAGAGACATGTTGGAACGAAATTATAATGAGTGGGATAGAAGTCACCTAAATGCTGAAAAGTCTTTGAATAATTTTCTCCCTGAAAATAATTAGGTTTAGAAATGGATACCACAGGAGAAGTGTCAACTTTAGTGTTCGGCAAAGACTTAGGGAACAATTTCACTTTCACTTTAGGAGCCTCATTTACACTTGACACCATAGGCTCATTATATAAAGGTGGAAGTTTGTCAATTTTGGGTTTCCAGCCAATCCCTTCCTGTACCTGTAAAGAATCAAATAATGAACCAATTTCAGTAATTTGTGAATTTATTGTTAAATTGGAACCATCAGAATTAATTTGAAATTTTTCTGCACAAGAAACAACACTACTTTTCGCAAATTGATCATGCGATAAAGTTGAGATAGAATTCACAGATTTTAGGTTCATCTTCCTCTCCAGGATGACCGTTTATAAACATTAAAAACATTAACTTCCATAGTCATATTTCCAAAACAAAGTTTCATGACTCCACTTCTGCAATTAATGTTAGCATCACAAGTAGCCAATAAAGGACGTCCTAAAATCACAGGAATTTGATTATCAGAATTTGAAACATGTGCAGTGTCCAAAACAATAAAATCAACAGGATAATAAAATTTGTCCACTTGGACCAACACATCTTCAATAATCCCTCGCGGTGTCCTTACCTTTGATTGATCAGCCAATTGCAAATTTACCTTTGTAGGTTTAAGCTCACCAAGACCTAGCTGCAAGTACACTGAATAAGGCAATAAATTTACACTAGAGCCCAAATCAAGTAATGCGCGATCAATAAAATTATTTCCAATTACACACGAAAGAGTAGGACTTCCAGGGTCTTTATATTTTGGAGGAATTTTATAATGTAACAATGCACTCACATGTTCAGTTAAAAAGGCATTTTTCTGCACTTGATGCTTTCTTTTGATTGTGCACAAATCTTTCAAAAATTTAGCATAGGATGGAATCTGTTTAATAGCAGCTAACAAAGGAATATTCACTTTGACCTCTTTAAAGACATCTAAAATTTCAGAATTTTGACTCAATTTCTTTGGAGGATTTAAAGCTTGGGGAAAAGGAGCAGGAAAATGATATTCAGTTGATTCATTCAAGTTGGACATGTTAAGTTCATCATTATTCTTAGGTTTTTCAAATTCCTTACGTGAAGGTGTGTTGTTAATTATTTTACCACTTCTAAGAGTAATGACAGACTTTACATGCTCAAGTGAAGATTCACAAGAATTGGCCCCTTTTGGATTTGTTTGAGTGTTGGCAGGAAATTTTCCTTTTTCATTAACAGCCAAAAAGTTAGTCAACTTGGAAATTTGACTCTTAATTTATTTATTTTCTTCAACCAATTGACCAAGCAAAGTATCATACCTTTGATTTTGCTTCTGTTGTTCATGCATAAATGTGTGAAGAGTATCGCTCAAAGATGGCCTAGCATTGAATGCATTAGGTGCCTGAAACTGATTATTGGAAGAATTCATGTCACTTACCTGAGGTTGTGAATCATTATTGCTCCAACGAAAGTTTGGATGATTCCTTGTTGCTGGATTGTAAGTGTTGGAAAAAGGAGAATATTGTTGTTTGAAGTTTCCAACAGTAGCACAACGCTCCTCATAAGCTCCTTTCATTTCCTGAAAAATTGGGCAATTTTTAACAGTATGACCAATCTCATAACAAGAATCACATACTTGATTAACATCAGTTAGATAAACAGGTTGAAGCAAATTTGATTTTTTTCATTTTCAAAGCTGTTATTTCTTTAGTCAAAACCTCAAATTTTAATTTCCAATCATCCTCTTCTTTTAATTGATAAATTCCTTTATTAGTAGAAGATGTGGCAATTCTTGACCGATCAGTGGTCTCAACAAGACTTGGGACAGTCCATTGATGAACTTTTTCAGCAATTTCATCCAAAAATTCTAGGGCATCATCAGGGTCTTTTTGCATAAAATTTCCATTACACAGACTCCTCATAGATATAACTAGCAAGACGCCAGTTTTCAAAGCCATAGTGTGGGCAGAAATTCAAAAGCTCTTTAAATTTTTCCCAAGTTTGATACAAAGTTTCATTTTCTTTTTTAGAGAAATTTGAGATTCTTTTCTTAAGAGCAATTGTTTTGTGATTAGGAAAATATTTGTTAAAAAATGCTTGAGTCATTTCCCCCCAAAGAACCTATGGATCTAGCCCTTAATGAATACAACCAACTTTTAGCCTTCTCTTTCAAGGAAAAAGGAAAAAATTTCAACCTTATGAAATTAAGCCTATCAAGTTGAACATTGTAAAAAGTGCCAATAGCCTCTTCAAATTCCCTAACATGCACATAAGGATTTTCACTTTCCATACCATGAAAAATGGGAAGCAGTTGAATCATTCCAGGTTTGAAATCATAATTTGGCATATTAGGTGGAAACATTATGCATGAAGGATTTGGTGCACGAATAGGATGCAACAATGTCTCTAAAGTTCTAGGTGCAACTACTTCTTCTCTCATTTCATTATTCACAATTTGAGCATTAACCACTCGTTCATTATTCACAATTTCTTGTTCATTATTCACATTTTTTGCCATCCTTTCAGATTTGTTGGATATTTCAGTTGAAGAAGTTGAAGCAGAATGTTCTAAATTAACAGTTTCAAGCTTTTTAACAAATCTTCCTAGATGATCTCTAGGTCGCATAAAGAAAATAAATAAATAAACAAAAAAAAAACAACAACAAAAAAACAAAAACAAAACAAAAAATTAAAAAAAATTATTAACAATAAGATGAAAGTTGGAAAGAGTATACCAGATGTGAGGAATTTCACATAACCAGCAAACCTCTGACCAAGGGGATCTCTGTACTCTTTGACAAGCCTCTCCCCGGCAACGGCGTCAATTTGTTCGCACCACTTTGCAAAACCCAAGGGAGGTGTCGTATAGCAGTGTAGCTCGGAAGTCCAAGTGTCGTATCCACAGAGAGCAGTGTAAAGAAAATAACAGAGATGAAAAAGAACAAGTATGATTGAGAGGTAGATTTATGCAAGATTTGATTTAGAGAAAATTTAATTGATTAAAACACTAAGGCATTGGGGTTCCACTTTTAACATAAGTATGCAACTCTTATTAATTTGATCCACAAAATATTTTCCATTGTAGTTGTTCAAAATAATTAAAACTCTTTTTAATTTCCTTTAGAAGTATTCTAAGCATAACTTGTACCATTGGCAACAAACTATCAAAAAATAATCTTCATCAAAATTCTATTAATGTTTAGTAATTCTCTTGTCTTTTAAAAGCATGAAAGTTTTTACTACACAATGGGAAAAACATGATTGAACCCATGAAATAGATTATCAAACATTCATCAATTAATTAAAAACAAAACTACATATTCCATTTGAACAAAAACTACAAAATCACATTAAAGCTTAAGTTTGGATCAAACTAATAAAAATTACACACTTATATTAAAAGCTTTCTCCCTAGCCTTAGCTAGGGAGTTAGTTCCCCATAATAAAATAAAACTAAAAACAGAAATTAAAACTTAGAAAGATGGAGGGAAGAGAGAAAGCTCAAGAGTTGTGGAGCTTGGGTGTGGTTTGAAGGCTTGTAGAGCTTCCTATTTATAGCCTTAAATCTCAACAACTAGGGAAATATTAAAATCTAAAATTCTCATCTCATTCAATGCACAACCGTAACCCATCTCTTCATTATTTCTTCTTTTGGCATGGGTGTGGCACTTCATGCATTCTTTTCAATTCTTTTCTTCTTGGTTTTAACAAACTATCAAAAAATAATCTTCATCAAAATTCTATTAATGTTTAGTAATTCTCTTGTCTTTTAAAAGCATGAAAGTTTTTACTACACAATGGGAAAAACATGATTGAACCCATGAAATAGATTATCAAACATTCATCAATTAATTAAAAACAAAACTACATATTCCATTTGAACAAAAACTACAAAATCACATTAAAGCTTAAGTTTGGATCAAACTAATAAAAATTACACACTTATATTAAAAGCTTTCTCCCTAGCCTTAGCTAGGGAGTTAGTTCCCCATAATAAAATAAAACTAAAAACAGAAATTAAAACTTAGAAAGATGGAGGGAAGAGAGAAAGCTCAAGAGTTGTGGAGCTTGGGTGTGGTTTGAAGGCTTGTAGAGCTTCCTATTTATAGCCTTAAATCTCAACAACTAGGGAAATATTAAAATCTAAAATTCTCATCTCATTCAATGCACAACCGTAACCCATCTCTTCATTATTTCTTCTTTTGGCATGGGTGTGGCACTTCATGCATTCTTTTCAATTCTTTTCTTCTTGGTTTTGCTCCATCCATTGCTTCTTTTCCTTTCTTTTATGCCTTGGTGTGGCACTAATTCTTCATCATTCATTTGGTCATTCCCAACTACAAATTCTTTAATGCCACCAAGTCATGTTTGTTGCTTCATCCACTTCATGTTTTTTTCTTTCTTACTCTTTTATGTGGGGTGGGTATGAGCATAGCCAATGAACCTCAAAGTCTAGCTACAAAGAGATAAACACACAAAATAATATCAAATTAAATAAAATTAGTTACTAACAAATATAATGTAGGGATAATAAATGTGATAATTATGTACTCATCAACCACCAAAAATAAAAATGTTTTCATGAGTCACAACATCACTTATACTTTAATGGTTTAGGGTTTAGGGTTTAGGGTTCAGGGTTTAAATAAATTTAGAAAAGGGATTAGGGTTTAGGTTTTTATGGAGGAGATATTTATTGCAGAAAAACCCTAATCCCTTTTGAAAAATTATTTTTAAATATATATATAATTTAGGTTTTATTTATTAGGGTTTAGGGTTTAGGGTATATTTGTCTATTTAATTTTCTAATACGTTTGTTTTTTTTTTTTTACGTCGTGTGGAGATACCACGACCCAATTATTTTAATATGCGTTGTATTTCTTTTGAAATTTTAACGACGGTAGTTTTTTTGCCTCGTAAGGATATGTACAACGACGTCAGTCTTTAAATAAGCGTCATGTTTAGTTGAAATTTTAACGACGGTTTATTGTTTTTTTCCGTCGATGTGTTTTAAAGAGCGCGCTTTCTAAAAATTTCACCGCGACCTAAAATTTTCAGATTTCGCTCTAACTCTTATACTTGTAACCTAAAACATTTCGCTCTCCTCTCTCACTTCAACTCTAATTCAAAGTTGGGCTCTCCGTCGAATCCAAGTTGGCCAAGTTTACAACTCCGTCGAAATTGTGAGCTCTGCCTACCTGTAAGTACAAACCCTAATCTCATGCTTGTAAATTCATTGAATGATATTCAGTTCTGTGGTAAAGGGTTTTGTGATTTTTTAATGTTGTCGGATCTTTTAATCACTCTCTGTTATTATGAATCGGGAATGGATTTAATGTTTTCATGCTTAGTATATGTTGATTTCGTGCTTAGTATACGTGTTCTTAATACCCAACATAAAAATTAATGTATATGTTGTGTTTTGAATATATTTTGGGTTCTTGAAATTAAACTGGGATTTCGATATCTTATTTATGCATACGACGAGGGTTAACCGTCGTCTGTATTTTTATACCATGACGCATTTTTTAACAACCGTCGTGGTCCAAGTTCGCTGGAACCTGTTTTGTGCTAGCATTGGACGACGTTTTTTAACACCCGTCGTCTATATATGTGTAATACGTCTGTTGTTCTTTAAAAACCGTCGTCTGTATACTAAATTACTTGCTATTAAAACCTTGTATAATCTGCTATAGTGATGGTCATTGCTTGTCTTTTCACCTTATTATAGATAATAGGATATAGTGTCGGAGATGGATAAGTCATGGATGCACTCGGATAGAAGATCGAAGGCATATGAGTTAGGGGTGGAAGCATTTTTGCAATTTTCTGTAGAAAATCTTCTAACTACAACGCATATCCGTTGTCCATGTGTTAAATGTGTGAATTTGAAATTGTTTGGGGTTGGAATTATAAGGGATCACTTATACTTTAATGGAGTTGACCAAAGCTATAAGAATTGGACATTTCATGGAGAACCTTGGGAAGCAACTACTAATGCTAGTAGAAATGTTGAAGAAGATGATAACCATAGTTGGTATAGTTTTGTGTCTGAATAAATAGAGATGGATGATAATGATTTTGATGATTTTGGATCCAATCCTTATGAGTTTGCTAATGTGATTGGGGATAGAGATCAACCATTGTACCCTAGTTGTAGAAAGTACACCAAGTTATCGGCATTAGTGAAGTTGTATAATTTGAAGGCAAAACATGGGATGAGTGATGTATGTTTTACAGAATTATTGATACTTCAAGGCGAGTTGCTTCCAGAAGGAAATACAATACCGGCCTCTATGTATGAGGCAAAAAAGACTTTGTGTGCATTGGGGCTGAGTTATGAGAAAATCCACGCATGCCCCAATAATTGCATCTTGTATAGGAAGGAGTATGAAGATTCAGCTAATTGTCCTACTTGTGGTATCTCAAGGTGGAAGGAAACCAAAGATGGGTTCTTGAAAGAGGGTGTGGCAGCGAATGTGGTGTGGTATTTTCCTCCAATTCCAAGCTTTAAAAGGATGTTTCAATCACATGAGACAGCTAAGAATTTGACTTGGCATGCTGCTAGAAAATCAATTGACGGTCAGTTGTCTCATCCGGCAAATTCCCCATCTTGGAAACTTGTTGATGATAAATGGCCCGAGTTTGGTAATGAGCCGAGAAACTTGAGATTGGCTCTTTCATCTGATGGATTCAATCCCCACAGTTCTCTAAGTAGCAGATGTAGTTGCTGGCCAGTTATCTTAGTTACATATAATCTCCCACCATGGCTGTGCATGAAACGAAAGTTCATGATGTTGACTTTATTGATTTCCGATCCTAAACAACCCGGAAATGATATAGACGTCTACTTGGAGCCTTTGATTGATGATTTAAAATCTTTGTGGGATGAGATTAGAGGAGTGTATGATGCACACATAGGAGAATACTTTACACTTAGAAGCTGCATTACTGTGGACGATTAATGATTTTTCAGCCTATGGAAACTTATCTGGTTGTGTTGTTAAAGGATATAAAGCTTATCCAATATGCGGCGATGATACACCTAGTCACAGGTTCAAAAATGGCCACAAAATTTGTTAAATTGGGCATAGAAAATGGTTACCAATCAATCATCCATATAGGAGGCAACATGCAACTTTTAATGGGAAACCTGAATATGGCACGCCTCCATAGCCATTAACCGGAGAAGAAGTGCTGCAAATGGTTGAAGATATTAATTACATATGGGGCTTGAAAAAAGGGGGAGGTGGAGGTGAAAATGATGGTGACAGAGTTTGTTGGAAGAAGAAGTCAAAATTCTTTGATCTTGAGTATTGGAAATACCTTCCAGTGAGGCATGTCCTAGATGTTATGCACATTGAGAAGAATGTTTGTGATAGTATCATTGGTATATTGCTAGAGATCCCTGGAAAAAATAAAGATGGGATTGTTGCTCGATTAGATTTATTGAACATGGGGGTCAAACTGATTTGCAACCCGAGTATGGAGAAAGACGTACTCGTTTGCCTCCAGGGCCTTGGAATTTGTCAAGAGCAGAAAAGAGAGCGGTTTGCAATTCTTTCTATGGTATGAAGGTCCCTGAAGGTTATTCTTCAAATATAAAAAATCTTGTATCTTTACAAGATTCAAGACTTCTTGGCCTTAAATCACATGATTGTCATACCTTAATGCAACAATTGCTCCCTGTGGCAATTCGTTCTTTTTGGAAAATCCTGCAAGGTATGCAATAACTCAATTGTGCTTCTTCTTCAATGCTATATGTGCAAAGACGGTTGATGTTTCCAAGCTAGATAAGTTGGAAGAAGATGTAGTAGTTACTTTGTGTTTGCTTGAAAAATACTTTCCACCTTCATTCTTCGATATCATAGTTCATCTAGTAGTACATCTTGTCAGAGAAGTTCGTCTATGTGGGCCAGTATATTTTAGATGGATGTATCCATTCAAAAGATATATGAAAGTTCTAAAGGGGTATGTTCAGAATCGTACTCATCCCGAAGGTTGCATTGCTCAGCGTTATTTAGCTAAAGAAGCTGTAGAATTTTGCACTGAACATTTATCTGATATTAGTACAATTGGAGTGCCATCAAGTCAGAAGATAGGAGTTTCAATGCCATTATCAGGTTGCACAGTGAGCTTAGTTGATCGGGACTTGTTGAACCAAGCACATCTATATGTCTTGGAGAATACGGAGGAAGTCCTACCTTATATCGAGTATGAGTTTTATTCTTTAAGTTTCCATTTTAAATTATTCCTTATGTTTATCTTATATGTTTGGGATCGTAATGCTTGAATTTTCGTGTCATGTAGGGAACATATGATCCACATCAAGGCCGCTTATCCAGAATTTAGAAAGAAAACAAAGTGGCTGCAAGATAAGCACAATAGCACTTTCATTCAATGGCTACGCTTCAAGGTATATGTTATTCAATAACATATTGGACTTTTAATTTTCTTCTTTCTATGTTAGATTGAATTAAGATATAATTAATTTGCAGGTTCAAAGTGAACTTGATGAAGGAGACAATCATGGTGTATCAGAAAATTTAAGGTGGCTAGCAGGCTGGTCCAAACATGGCAGTGCCATTATATAGGAGCTATATTATTAAAGGTGTTAAATTTAACATCAAGGCACAAGATGATGTGCGGACATTTCAAAATAGTGGAGTTTATTTACTTGCACATACCATGCAAGTTGCTAGTGCCAAGGATAAAAACCCAATTCTCTCAAATATGGGTTTTTATGGTGTCATTCAAGAAATTTGGGACCTTGACTACCAAAAGTTTACAATCCCAGTATTTAGGTGTGATTGGATAGATAGTACTTCCGGCCTTGTAGTCGACGAACTTGGATTTACCCTTGTAGATTTGAGTAAAATTGGACATAGGAATGACCAATTTGTTTTGGTTTCTCAAGTCAAACAAGTATTTTTTGTTGACGACCCGATGCATCGTGGTTGGTCGGTAGTGTTATCAATGCCTAATAGAGAATATAATGATGTTATTGATGATGATGTCTTAGGTGATGTGAGAATTGAGTGTGAGTCATTTACTAGAGGGATGCCAAATGTTGACACATTTGATGAACTAGTGGGTGAGTTTGGGAGTCAAAATATTCAAGATGGGTGTGAAGATATATGGATTGAATGATACTCTTGTAATTTATGAAATTACTTATGCCCTAAACAGCACTACCTGTATGACATTAATTTTGTAATAAATTGTAATGTGTTTTCTTCACTTTCATTATGCAGGTTTTGGCCACAAAACAATCAGTACATAAAATACTGGTTCAGTATTATAAAACGAAGGTACTCATAAAACAGTGAAAAACGGCAACGTCCGTTTTAATAAAATTGTCAATAAAAAATGACGTTTTCGAGCATTCAACTACGGCATTGTATTTACCGACGTCTAAAAGCGAAGTAAAATTGAAGAACCACAACGGTATTGTGAAACAGTCATTAATGATATCACGTCGGAGAAGCATAAAGAGCCGACATGTAATTACAAATAACACGACTCCAGTACCATAATACCGACGTTCTGAAGGCGAGATATTGAACCTGAACTCGTTTGTAACAACCTAAATTCGTCATCTTATATTTTTACCACGTCGCTTGTTATGTCATAAACGAAGTGAAAAATAAACAATCCACAACGTTATTTGAAATCCAGAGGACAATTTGTCGACATAAATTGATATTGGACGTCGTTTTTTTAAAAAAACAACGTTATATGAGAATATCCGCGTCTCTTTTTTACTCTTATGTCGTTAAAAATATTTTCCACGACGATTAGCTGACAAACTTCGCGTCTCAGATATTTTATACGACTATTATTTTGGTAAAGACGACGTATAAATTTATAAACACGGCTGTCTTTTACATAATCATAAAGGAGGATCAAAGTCATTCGTGGCTCATCAACATGAGATTGTAAGATACATACCTTCATTACTTTAGGCTTAATTTATACAAATACTAACTTTTTTGTCAATGTGTTAGCATACAAAAATTGGGGAGAAATTAGGTCCAATTGAACAGTTTGAGAGTTGCATAAAAACGAGAAAAATGGTTGGGACATTGGAGCAAAATCTAAATGGGTAAGCTAATGCTTTTAATCATTGTTTTAGACTGAAAAGCTGCTGCTTCTATAGCCTTGTCTTGCTTATTTTTTCTGTTCTCTCTGATGTGTTTGTTTCTGTTTCCTATAAGTGGATTTCTTATCCACTTTTCTATGAGTTACTATTCTTTTATATTAAGTCATGTTGAAATAACAAGAGTTTTTATTGTGCTGCAAATATTTGTAGTCATATAAAAGAAAGACTATCTACTATGATAATTAGTAGCACTATCATATTTGTAGTCTTCAAACATTTGGGAATTAGTATCATGGTTGGAGCTATTGAATTGACATATCATCGACTTAGCTTTCAACATTGATTTCCTTTATCATTATCTCTGATTTCATTTCTTGATAATTGACACATATATAAATATACATGTGATTTATAATGTTCATTCTATTTGTAGGAGGAGATGATTGCTATACGAATTGAAACTTCAACATCTGATACTACAACCATAACTGATGAGGAAATTGTTGCCAAAGTTCTTGGTGTAAAATCAGGGTATATTAAGGGATGTGGATTTGGGCCTCGACCCTCAAGATCTTTATCAAAAGCACATGTCTCTCAGCATAACAAAGAGCTCGAACAAATTGTTCAGAGCCAACAAGAAGAGCTTGATCGTCAACGTGAACTTATCAAAGTAATGGAGGAGAAGCAAAAAAAATTTGAGGAGTTCATGGAGAAAATGAGCTCAGGCTCCACTTGATATATCAGTTCAGTCATCTTTATCATGATGTTGTTTTGAATTATGATGACTAATGTTTTGTAGTATGACATGCTAATGTTGTTTTGAATTATGGAGACTATAATGCTGTTTTCAATTATGATGCAGTATATATTCAACGACAACTTATGATATTCGTCGCAATAAACTCATCACTATTACTAACAGTTGTTTATCTTTAGCGATGCAATATTTTCCTCGTTGCAAGATGTACAAGAAAAATATTTTCCTCATTCATCACTTATCACGATAAATGAAATGACCTTTAGCGATGATAAAGTTCCTCACTACAGAAGTTTGGCGAGGAAACAGTTAAGTTGTCGCAGAAATGATTCAGCGAGGAAGCGTAAACATTCCTCTCTCAGGTTTCTATGCCGAGGCTTCAGCGTCCATCCTACGAGGAAACCTATTCCCTCGCTGTATATATTCTGCGACAACTTGTGATACTTGTCGCAATAAACTTATCACTATTACCGACGATTATTTATTTTTAGCAGCGAAATAGTTTCCTCGTTGTAGGATGTACAGGAAAATATTTTCCTCGTTCATCACTTATCGCGAGAAATTAAATGACCTTTAGCGATGATAGAGTGCCTCGCTATAGAGGTTTGGTGAGGAAATAGTTCCGTTGTCGCAGAAATGATTCAGCGAGAAACATGAACATTCCTCTTTACAGGCTTCTACGACGGGGCCTTAGCGTCCATCCCACGAGGAAACCTATGTCCTCGCTGGAGAGATGTAGCGAGGAACTTGTGGTATTCGTCGCAATAAATTATCACTATTACCGACGATATTTTATCTTTTGGGACGAAATAGTTTCCTCGTTGTAGGATGTACAGGAAAATATGTTCCTCGTTCATCACTTATTGCGAGAAATTAAATGACCTTTAGCGATGATAGAGTTCCTCGCTATAGAGGTTTGGCGAGGAAATAGTTAAGTTGTCGCAAAAAGGGTTCAGCGAGGAAACTTGAACATTCCTCTCTACAGGCTTCTATGACGAGGCTTCACCGTCGACCGAGCGAGGAACATGTTTTCCTCGCTATATCTATATAGCGAGGAACTTGTGGTATTCGTCGCAATAAAATACAACTATTACCGACGATATTTTATCTTTAGGGACGAAATAGTTTCCTCGTTGTAGGATGTACAGGAAAATATGTTCCTCGTTCATCACTTATCGCGAGAAATTAAATGACCTTTAGTGATGATAGAGTTCCTCGCTATAGAGGTTTGGGGGGAAATAGTTAAGTTGTCGCAAAAAGGATTCAACGAGGAAACTTGAACATTCCTCTCTCCAGGCTTCTATGACGAGGCTTCACCGTCGATCGAGCGAGGAACATGTTTTTCCTCGCTGTAGAGATATAGCGAGGAACTTGTGGTATTCGTCGCAATAAAATACAACTATTACCGACGATATTTTATCTTTAGGGACGAAATAGTTTCCTCGTTGTAGGATGTACAGGAAAATATGTTCCTCGTTCATCACTTATCGCGAGAAATTAAATGACCTTTAGTGATGATAGAGTTCCTCGCTATAGAGGTTTGGCGAGGAAATAGTTAAGTTGTCGCAGAAAGGATTCAGCGAGGAAACTTGAATATTCCTCTCTACAGGCTTCTACGACGGGGCTTCACCGTCGACCGAGCGAGGAACACATTTTCCTTGCTGTAGAGATGTAGCGAGGAAATTGGAACCTGTGGCGAGGAAAGATTTCCTCGCAAAAGCGCTTTTTTCTTGTAGTGGTTGCATATATATACCACGTCCTTTATAGAAATAAATGTGTCGTAAGTCATGAGCCTAAAATATTTTCCACGTCGTTTATTTTCAGATCATGTTGTCAATATAAATTTAAACGGCGATCGACTGCAAATTTATGGCGTTTCAAAAATATTAGACGACAATTTTTTTTTTTAAAGATGACGTATAAAGTCTGAAAACAGGGTTGTCTCTTAGTTGTTGACGGCGTCGTTTATTAAATATAACATATTTTATAGAAATATAACGTCTTTTATAGTAATTACTCCAACCACTATTTCTACGTCAATATTAATGGAAAAAACGAAGTGGAAAAACTTTTTCACGACGGTTATAGAAATAGATAAGACGTAGTATGTATGAATAACGTCGTGTTTAATTTATTTAAAGACGAATTGTATTTATTTATACGACGGTTTTTGTGTAAAAACGAAGTGGACAAATTATTTTACGACGCTTATATAAATAGATGGGACGTAGTATGATGAAATAACGGCATATTTTATTTATTTAAAGATGTATTGTATTTATTTATACGACGATTTTGGTATAAAAACGAAGTGGAAAAACTTTTTTCACGACGGTTATCTAAATAGATGGGACGTAGTATATCTTAATTACGTCGTATTTTATTTATTTAAAGACGTATTGTATTTATTTAGACGACGGTTTATGTATAAAATAGGTCGTCTATTCTTATCCTTGACAATTTTTTGGCTCATTTTTCAGTATACAGATGTCGGTTGTTATTAATTAATGACGTGGTTTCTTAATACAACAGCGGTGATTTACCGTCGTGGTTTTACTTTGGAATAGATGACAGTCGATTTCACGACGGTTTGAAAACCCGATACACGACGGTGAATTCCCGTCGTCTTTTGCCTTTTTTGTAGTAGTGGCACTACAAGAAAATAGGCCTTAGTTGACACTTAATAGTTGACGCTTTTTGCAAAACCATCAACTATTTTACGAAACTTTGACGCTTTTTAAAAGCGTCAACTACTTAGCGGGTTTACTTGATGTTTTACAAAAAACGTCAACTATATATCACTTTCCCTGACACTTTATCAAGAACGTCAACTCTATATCACTTTTCCTTGACATTTTTTAAAGAACATCAACTGTATATTGCTTTTCCCTGACATTTTACAAAGAATGTCAATTAAAACCCTTTTACACCTGACACTTTCTAAAATATCCTTAGGAAAATTAGCGCGCTATAATTCGCGGGGTCTTCATTTCGCTCAAAATTTATCTAAGTTGTTTTGCCCTATATTCAACTCCTCTTCCTCTTGGTCACCACATTCTCCCTTCATTCCAAAACCAAAATATCAGCGTCCTTAGGGTTTTCCACTCTTTTTGCATTTCTTAAATTGGATACAGAAATTCGAAGAGATTGTGAATATTAGATCTTAGTGGGCTCATGCTCTGCTAGTTGGGGTGGCAACAATTCAGGTGTATTTCTTTTCTATCCAAAGTTATTAGTTCATATGAATGTATTTTTGCCCGACTCTTGTCATCTTTCATTCTCTACAGTATTTTCTCTCTACATCTCTCAGAAAGTTTTGTGTTATCTCTCCATTCTTTAGGTACCTGACATGAATCTCACTCAATCTCAAGATGCTTCGGGGAGTTGAACCAGAGAGAATGTTGAAATAGAAGAAAAGTGAGGATTTTTAACAAACAGTCAAGAATATTGAAGAGTTTGCTGCGACAAAGAACTGGGTTTGTGTTCTTTATTGTCCAATATTCCTAATTTTCTCAAGCTTTATAGGTGGGCATTCAATATCTCTACATATATGAACTACAACTAATCAAATTCAAAAAATTAGCATAATTTTTAAGTAATATAAATTATCTCTCCGGTCAAATTTAGTTGAGTAGTGGAGTTAGATTCCTTTCTTCTTATCTTTCCCCTGGATTTGAATTGTATTCTTTCTGTCTTATTAGGAAATTAGGATAGTTCCTCTTCTTTGTAGTTAGTGGCGGCAAGGAGTGTCCACCACCTACTCAACATTTTCCCTCAATGAATTTACTACACCTCTTTATATTTAATCAACATATCAATATCATTTTCTTTTTAATAAAAAAAAAATTCAAGATATCACTATCTTGTGGCATTGTGAAAAAAAAAATTAGAGCATGCAAATTCATCTTTGTTGGATGATAAAATTGATTAGGAAAGGCTCTTATGCTAATATAATATAGGTTATAGGTCTTTTCCTAAAAGTTGGTGATATTATGTCTTTTGGTAATGCATGGGTGGTTGTTTTGATATAAGTTATAACTATAAATTGAGATCAATAGCTTGTTTCTTCTAGAAAGGAATATATATGTGCTTATTCGCAATAGAAATATACTATTTTAATATAATTAGGATGATTCTATTAAAAAAAACCTATAGATCTGGAAGATATTGACTACCAATTTTAATCATACTTTTCTGGTATTAGGTCAGTAATTGCAGCCAAGTATTATTATTATTTTTGTATGAAAAGGAAGTATGATTTACAAATTTCTATACATTTCTATTTATATATTGCATGTAAGATTAATTCTTATCTTGGTAATGTGTGTGACCATTGGTGAAAAGAATGAAGTGGCTTATATTGCAGGGAAGGTTTTTTTAGTTTGAAATGGATAAAACTTGGATGTCAAAAGATCGAATGTCAAAAGAATATGAAGATGGTGTTGAGCAATTTATTGCGTTTGCTGTAAGTCATGCAAGTAACCCCAAACTCATGAAATTTCCATGCCAAGTGTTGTGTCAGATTCACTGCATCAAAATGGATTCAATTGCATCCTCAACTTGTGATACTCGCAAGTGCACGAGCCGTTCGGTAGTATAGCATATGTAGGTGTGAGGTCGATCCCACGAGGATTGGTGATTGAATGATCCAATTCATTTCCCCTACACAAAACAGAAATGAAAAAGAAAATAAATAAAACAAGAAAAAAAGGAAATAACTCAAGCTAATAAGTTTATTTCATACGACAGAGTTTTAAAAAACGTGACGTAGTAGTTTATTTCATACGGTGGTATGAAACTACCGTCATTATATAACATTCTAACGTTGGTAACGAGGAAAAACGTCGTATAACCAAAAGTTGTTTGTAAATGAAAGTTGAACAGGAAAAATTAAAACGTTCTTAAATGAAAAACACAAACGACGTGGTATTTCAATTAAGACGACGGTTTAGAGAAAATACAGATGTAGTAAATTTTTCAAACGTCAGGAATAAATTACCGTCGTTATATTTTCATTATAACGTCGGTATTAAAAAAATAGTCGTATAATTCAAATGCCCATATAAAAAAAAACTTACGTATTCACTATATTTTTCATGTCATCGTCAACAAAGCGGTTTGGCAGTGAATTCATATAATAGGCAATCTCCTTAGTTGGTCTCACAATTAACAACACCCAATGATCCCGACAAATAATGATCCATATAGGTTAAATAGTACAATGAAAAATATTACAAGGAAAATACTTTAAATAGTTAAGGGGACTAAACCTGGATTATAAGGGACCAACAAAAATTGATCCCTATCCGCTTTTTTCAGGCGGTTCTGACAATTGTTTTGTTCGGTGAGATAGAGATCCAAGATTGGGAGCTGACTTGTCCAAGGTCGACAAGCCCAACAAGGTTTACCATATTTGCCATTTTTAAATAGTCAAATAGGTACCTAAATATATGAAATTAAATTAAATGAGATTTTAATTTAAAAGAAAGATAAATATAAAACAAAATATAGGATTTCTAGAACTACCTCATGTACACTGCAATCACTGTGGCTCTAATCTCAACCATGGAACCAAACTGTAAAATATCTTCACACAAGAGGAAGGTATCATGCTCAGTGCCAAACACTTCCTCTGGAGTGTGAACACTAATAGTCTCGTTAGCAGGCTGCACCTTGGTCTGGACAAATTAGCATGGGGCTAACAAAGGAGGTGGCATGTCTAGCTTTGAGAGAACCTGTCACAAGAAATAAATAAAGAAATATAAGTTAGTTTGTATATCAAGTAAAATAAACGAATCTAACTAAACCAACCAAACCGACGTGGTATATAATATAAACGATGGTTTCTAGAACACACTGACGGAGTAAAGGTTATAGATGACGGTAAAGAGATAATCGTCGTTGTGTAAATGTTCTAACGTCGCTACACTATAGAAAGGTTGTCTAATGAAAATGCAGTGAATGCTTTAATAAAATAGACGACGGTTTATAAAAGAATGGGATGACGGAAAAAAAAGACGGTCGTTATTTTCAAGGCATAATATAATGCAAAACAAGTAAAAGCATCGTGGTATTTCACTCACAACGACGGTTCTTGGAAGAAACAGACGTATTATGGTTTTCAGACGTCGGTACATATATAACGTTGTTTTTTTTGAAATTGTAACTTCGGATATTTAAAAGAGCGACGTCTATTTAAAATTTAAACAGCAAAAAAAGAAAATGTTAGAGATTTTACCGTTTCATCTTACTGTTTTTCAGGAGTATCAGCATCAAGCTTTGGATCTTCTTCCCCCAAAATTAGGGGTCTGGTATTAGTGGCTCCAGAGCAGCTTGCCTTGTCAGAGTTTGGATTTTTGGGGCTTTGTTCTTGAGGCTGTACAGGAATTGGGGTAATTGGGTAATTGGTGTTTTCAGCATGTTGGGATCAAAATTAGGAATTAGTTGATGGAATTGTGCCAACATAATTTCCCTCTCTCTCTACCTTCCCAAAACATTTTCCCTTGACCTAGACTCCATCCTCAATGTCTCTTCTCTGACGCCTTCATAAGACTTTCCTTCAATTTGTCAGCAAATTTTACTCTCTGTTGTCTCGGCATATTGAAGAATTGAGATGGGGAAACGCCAGCTCCAACTCCTTTGACTCTCTCACCATGCTCAGGGGTTCCTAAAGCCAGAGACATAATGTGAGATCCCACATCGACCAACGGAGAGAGGGTGATGTACCTTATATGTGCACACCCGCATCCAACTAGCACGAGGCCTTTTGGGAGCTCACTAGCTTCGGAGTCGTAGGAACTCCGAAATTAAGCGAGTTGGGGGCCAGAGCAATCCCAAGATGGGTGACTCACTGGGAAGTTGGTCGTGAGCTCCCAGAAACAAAACCGTGAAGGCCAGAGGGGGGGCCCAAAGCGGACAATATCGTGCTACGGCGGAGTCGGTCCCGGGATGTGACAATTTGGTATCAGAGCCACTCTGCCGTGTGGTGCGAGTGTGCCGACGGGGACGTCGGGCCCCTAAGAGGGGTGGATTGTGAGATCCCACATCGACCAACGGAGAGAGGGGTGATGTACCTTATATGTGCACACCCGCATCCATCTAGCACGAGGCCTTTTGGGAGCTCACTGGCTTCGGAGTCGTAGGAACTCCGAAGTTAAGCGAGTTGGGGGCCAGAGCAATCCCAGGATGGGTGACCCACTGGGAAGTTGGTTATGAGCTCCCATAAACAAAACCGTGAGGGTCAGAGAGGGGGGGCCCAAAGCGGACAATATCGTGCTACGGCGGAGTCGGTCCCGGGATGTGACACTATATCAAATAAAAATGCATTTATCTAACTTGTCATCAAGCTTATTCCTCACTGCATCTAGAACATGAGCATATGCAACACTTCCAAAAATTCTCAAATGATGAACACTTGGTTTCGTTCCATATCATGCCTCATGAGGTGTGCAATCATTCAAAGCTTTTGTTGGTAATCGATTGTTCAAATAAACTGCACATGCCACTGCTTCAAACCACAATTCTTTCTACAAATTTTTCTTCTTCAGCATGCTTTTTACTATCTCCATGATAGTTCAGTTTTTTCTTTCTCTCACACCATTTTGTTGTGATGTGTAACAAGCTGTCAATTGATGCATTATTCCATGATTTCTTCAATATTTTTCAAACTCATTGGAGAAATATTCTCCTCCACGATCAGTCCTCAAAGTTTTAATTGGAAAACCCACAAATTTCTCAACCTCAGCCTTGAAATGTTTGAAAGCTTGAAATGCCTTAGATTTTTCTTTAAGCAAATAAACCCAAACTTTTCTTGAGAAATCATCAATAAATGAGATAAAATACTTGTTACCTCCATGAGATGTCACTGGCATTGGACCACATAAATCATAATAAACAAGTTCCAGTAGCTTCTTTGCTCGCCATGAGGAATGTGTGGGGAACGAATTCCTATGCTGCTTGCCTAGTTGGCATTCTTCACAAACATCATCTATATGATCAATTTGAGGCAGCCCATCTACCATCTCTTTACTTGACAGCAACTTCAGACTTGCATAGTTCAGATGCCCATATCTATCATGCAAAAACTTGGAAATTCCCTTTTCAATACCAACAAAACAAGACAAATTTGTTGTCTGAAGTCTGAGCGGAAACAAATTATTTGCAGCAACACCTATCTTTGCAACAATCTGATTTTTCTTTGAAAAAAACAGGTGTTGTCATGCAAGTTAATATCAAATCCCTTCTTCAAAAGATGACCCATACTTAGCAAATTACTCTTTAAACCAGGAACATATTAAACTTCAACCATCTTCTCAATTTTTCCAGATTTGGATATAAAAGAGACTTCACCTACTCCCCTAATTTTATAGGCTCTAACATCACCAATTGTTACTTGTCCATGATCAATTTCAGAGATAGATGAAAAAAGATTTTTGTTACCAGTTATATGCTTGCTAGCTCCGCTGTCTAGATACCACACATCATCCATACTATTTCCATGACATTCGAGCAATAAAGTTTCTTTGGCTCTCCATTACCAACCTTGCTTTCATGCATAAACCCAGTTGCCCCATTTTGTTTTTGATCTTCTTGCTTGAATCGACACTCTCTCATTATATGCCCAGGCTTGTCACAATAATAGCACTTGAAATAACCACATCCTCTTCCTTTATGAAAGCCATTTTCTCTTCCCCTATATGATGATAACAAACTGGAATTTTTCTCACCTTAACTTGAATTGTTTGATGAGCCTCTTCCACTTTGAAAATTAGAATTTCTTCCTATTACTCTTTCGCCTCTACCATCTCGACCGCGGCCGCAACCATAGCTTTGACTAAAACCAGTAGCTTGATTTCGATTGCCTCACGTAGTTGTAACTTGAGTCTTTAGAGCCTGATCCGGTTGTGTGGGAGGAGGATTCCTCAAATTTATTTTGATTTCATGGGCCTCCAATTTTCCTTGCAATCTTCTATGGAAAGAGCAGAAGTATCATTTGACTCTTCAATGGCAGCCACAACATAATCAAATTTCGGTGGTAAACTACGAAGAACTTTTTCAACAATTCTTGCATCTTCCAAAATCTCTCCATTTGACGACATTAGATTAACAATTATTATAACCTTTGGGAAATACTTTTCAATGCTTTCACTTTCTTGCATCTCCAACTTCTCAAATTCTCTCCTCAAATTTTGGAGTCGAACCTTCTTCACACTTTGTTTGCCTTGATAGGTCGTCTTAATTTTTTCCCATGCTTCCTTTGCATTTGCAGCTTTGGAAATTCTCTCATACATTGACATCTCAATTGTTTGATAGATGTGGAAAAGGGCCTTACTATCCTTCTTTCGATTTTCCTTCAATGCATTTCTTTGTGCTTGAGTGAGTGCATGTTCATCTTCAGGCTCCTCATAGCTGTCTTCAACCATATTCCACAAGTCCATGGATTTTAACAACACCTTCACATTGTTGCTCCAATAATCATAGTTTTCACCGTTAAATTCGAGGAATAAGTGAAGCCAAATTGTGCCCGTTGCTTGAGTTTGCATTTACCATATTGAAAGTGTTTCAACTAGGCTCTGATGCCAATTTGTAGGAGGAAGAGAAATAAAATAAAACAAATGGACACTAGTTTTTCAGAAGAATAGGCTCTTTCATTATAATTTAGCACACCAAAATAACAATGATAAAAGACCTATTTAAAGACTTCTCTTATCATAACCAATTAACCCATCAACCCACTAATTCATGAAGCTAACAGTTTATTCAATTCATTAATGCATGAACTTATTAAATCAGAGAATAAGAAAAGACTCAACATAATAGCATATTGAAACTTCTTGAATGCAATAATGATGCATATTTGGTTTATTTCTCCAACAGTAGTTCCTATTGTTCCATGGCATAAGTTAAACTCGCCATAGGAGTTTCGCCACGATTTACGTTCAATTCGACCTCGTCGCTGGATTTGGTCAACTATGATTATATAATTAATGACAACTGCTCAATGGCAATCCAAACATCCTATTCTCAGTCTATGAATTCCCACACAATCCCAACAGCATTGGAAAACGTAAAATTCAAAACGGACCCCACCTTACGATCCGATCCTAACAAACCTGAATATTACATAATAGGGAAACCAAAGCAATTTGTGTACAATCTAAGATTCAAGCCTCCTATTTCCGACCCATAAGTTCCTACACGACCCTAGAGTTCCAGGGAACAACATATTCTGAAATGAGACCGATCCGATGGTCCGATCATGATGATCCCACAAATCACATAATAGGCGAAATTCAGGTTCGTCAATCAAACTTTGAAATCTTGCTTATCCGAGCATAACGTCGTACTCGGGACTATAAAGTCATTTGTGGCTAAAGCTAGATACATGAGTAGATTAATTGATAATTCTAATTATGTTTCTTTGGTATATGTAGGTGACGACACAGAGAAGAACTTCTAACATATATGGTATTTTATGAAGAAATCATTAGTTTCGCTAATGGTCCTGAAGTGTTTGCATGAAAAATTATAGGATATTTTGCCAATGGTTTTAGATTTCTTACAAAGAAGCAGGGGCGGTCCTACCCTAAGGGCAGGGTAGACCCCACTTCTTCTTCCCTTGAGCAAATTGGCTGGCTGCAACCCGCGGTCCCCACCTCTTTTGTCCTTGGAAGCAATAGCAAGATCTTCAGCAGCTTCTTCTCCTTCCTTGTCAACAAGTATTTCTCATTCTCTCCTCTTTAATTATCTTCTCTTTTTGGGGTTTTCCTAAAATACATGTATGCATCTTAATTTTAATTTGAAATTGAAATTGAGTATTCTAGGGTATAATTAGAAATGAATTATAATTTGGGATTTTGTTGAAATTAATTAGGTCTTTGAAATTGAGTATTGTCTCCTCTTTGTTGAGATGTTTGATTTGATGTTGGTATTATTGAGATGTTTGATTTGTTGTTGGTACATTAATGTTTCATTAAAGACATTGATGTTGTTATGAGAATTTGTTTGATTTTTGGTTGTGATTTTGATTATATAGGTTATCTTTTATTATGTCGGATCACAATCGGAACCCTAAGAAAACAAAGAATTTGTTCTCTTTTTTTTTAAGAAAAAGAATGATGGGTCATTATCTAGTACAATGCCTCCCCTTTGTGATGAGCAAAATCTTCCCGACTCTCCCATTGTTGAGCCTCAAGTTGAAAGAGTTGAGACCCAAAGAGTTGATAGTGGTCAAGATTTTAATATCAATTATCTTGAGCGTGATCTGGGATTACGTTGTCAAATTTGCCAATATTAAGTGAATGAACAAGATAATGTGCGAAGCTATATTATTTTAGGACCATGTCAACCATGTAGAGAGTAACTATATTGCTATGATGTCTTTTGAGTTTGTGTTTTCATTGCTTTTGATGGATAAAATTATGGGATTGACCAACTTTCTTTGTCAAGTGTTTCAAAGAAAAACTCAAGATATTGTAAGTGCTTTAAATTTTGTTGAAAACACAAAATCACTGTTCCAAGATATGAAGGCACATGGCTGGGATGATTTATTCATGAACGAGCTTTTTCATGTATGAGAATTATTAAGAATAGACTTCGAAGCACCATAGCTGATGAATTCCTTGCTGATTGCATGATTCTCCACATTGAAAGAGAGTTTGCTATTAATATCGATAATGAAGAGATAATTGAGGAATTTAAGATTTCTAAGCCTCGTAGGGTAAGGTTTTATATTAAAATAGTTTAGTTTTGTGTTGCATTGCATTTACTTCTTGTTCTTTTGTTAAGCTTTTATTTATGTATAGATATGCATATTTGAGGGTAAGGCTCATTACGTCCCCCTGACTAGGTGTATCTTTTTTATTTTTATGAATAAAATTCACTCATACCGTCGAGTTTTTCAGGTAAGTTTCGCCTACTTGGCTTTTGAATCCTGGATCCAACACTGCAAAGAAGTATGCTAGTGTGAGAGATCAAAATCCTCGATCAGGAGATGTGACATTTCATGCAATGTTGACAGATGCAGTTGAAATTCAGTACACCAGTATCTTGAAATTTGTCTTGTTCGAGTGCGATTGGGTAGATAGTTTTTTGGGAGTGAAAGAGGATGAGTTTAAATTCACGCTGGTGAACTTTAATCATTTGTTGTTCAAACATAATGGAATAGGGGACAAGCCTCAACCCGTACTCCTACAGTGGTACCTCAAGTCGAGCTTTATGCAAGCCAACAAAAGGAAACTATATATTTGCATGATGAAGATGTTAATTGGGTGCGACAAGGAGTGGAAGGAACTGTTGTGGAAACAGATGTTGTTGAAAATGTTATTGAGATGGAAGAATCTGATTGACCATTATGTATTTGTCCTTGCTATAATTTATTTACGTTTTATATTAATATATAAGAATAATTTAGTATATGGAATGTGGTTTAATGGTAATTTACGTCTTGCTGCAGGTTTATAATTTAAATTTTTTTATACTTCTCTTAGTTGGATTTTTTTATATAATTATTTTATTTCCGTGGTTTATGGCGCCTAAGAGAACAAGAGGTATGTCAATGGAGGAATTGCTTCCCCATCTCCTTTGAGACGTAAAAAGGGCAAGCACCAAGCACGAACATCTCAGCAGCCCATACTTCCTCCGTTCAAAGTGAACAAGCATCTGTTGTGAGACGTCAACGTGTTCAGCTAGAGACACAACTATCTCAGCAAAATGTTGTTGCTTCTGAGGATGACCCTTTGACAACCCAACCAGAGAGGTTCTGATGTGCTTAAATTCATTATCTTCATTTTCTTTAATGATATTTCTCATTAGTAAAAAAAAATTCAAATACATAATTACTAGGGCAATTGGAATGTGAAGATATTAGTATAGAACGTGGTGCTGCTCGAAGTATTCCTTAATGGGGGACTGGAAATATATTGCCTGTTTCGTTTGATCTTGAGTGGAAGCCAGTTAAAGGAATGCATCATTGTTTAGTTCACAGCTTGGAATCATAGCACGAAATGGAGAAAAAGTTCCTCTAACATATTTTTACATGGAATGACATGCCTGATATATTAGACGACATTTGGAAAGATATCACAGTAAGCTATACTTACAAAATAATGTATGTGTATTGAGTTTGATTGATAATTAAAATGTTATATTTGTAGGATAATACAGATTCCCCTGAGGCATATAGATTCCATTGCCTAAAGCTAAAGGTAATTGGTAATAGATGGAGGGATTGGATGTAACACCCCGACCCTAGTTTAATTATCTATTTAAATTTAAATTGGAATTTCCAATTTTGCCCTCGAGGGTAGGGGTAATTTGGTCACTTTTTAATCCGGAAGGATTTTGGGGCAATGAGTGGTTTCTTTACATAGATCGTTGTTGTGTAGATTTAGCTGCACCAAAATGGATTCAGCTGCATCCTCAACTTGTGATACTCGCAAGTGCACGAGCCGTTGGTAGTTTAGCATATGTAAGTGCGAGGTCGATTCCACAGGGATTGGTGATTGAATGATCCAACTCAGTTTTCCTACACAAAACAAAAATGAAAACAAAACAAACAAAACAAGAAGAAACAAAGTAACTAAGACAAGATGGTGTTGTTTTAGAATCCACCCTAATTGTTCTAATCATGTTATGGCAGCAAGTAAATAAATTGATTCACTCATGAAGATGCCCACAAATAAGTCCATGGTTTTTGGATCAAATTACATTGAACATCACAAGGACCCCAAGCATGGTGTTTACATTAGGAGACCTAGAAACCAAATCACATGAGTTGCTAATGGATGGAATGAAGATGATCCCCAAACCTTCCCAACAAGAGCATAATGCATAAAACCTTAGGTGATCAGTCAAAGGATGCAAAACAGCTCCATTAAAACAGTGAAGAAGAATTCATGAATGAAATCAAACTTTATAAACTCAAACCATGATACAAGACTAGCAAGATGTTTATTACAATTAATAACAGAAAAACAAAGTAAAACAAAGAAAATACAAGAAGAAAATAAAAGACAAAGGGAGGAGAAGAAGATAAGGACAGCATGCTAGAGATGGAAAAGAATCATCTTCATGGCTGCCAGGAGGCCAAAGCCTCCCAGCTGCTGCCTTCTCCCTTCTCTCCCTTTGTGACTCTCAACTTTCCCTCTCTTTGTGTACAATGGAAGTGTAAATGATGGATCTCAGGATATGAGTTATGATAGTGTTTGGAATGGAAGTGATATTTATAGGGAGAAGGGAGTGATAAATCTGAATTTAATATGGCTAATGCATACAACACTTGTATTTAGATAATCAGAATTGGTTGCTGCACTTCACCAATAACTCCCACCAGCAGCCCTAGCTCATCAATATGTCAGCATGACCAAGCATCCATCCAGAACCCAATACCTCATGCCTAGCTCACCATGACCAAGCATCCATCAGCTCATCCTTATGTCAGCATGATGTGTATTTTCATGGGCTTACGAATTGGGCTTGGCTGAATCAAATGATTACTTTAAGATGTCCATTGTGAAGTTCAGAATGTCTCTGATCCAACTACACAAGTATTGGCCCAATCCAAGCTCGGATGAAGAAGATAAGGCCGAAATGAACTTCTACCTCAGTCTCCAGTTTTTGCACCTTTTTGCACCATATTGCTTCAAATGCCTTAAGTTGTATTCCTCTCATGCCAATCAGCCCTTAATATGCATGGATTGTACCAAAAGTGATCTCTTTCTGCCTTAACATGCTTTAATTGCATGAATTATGCTCTCTTGCTCTATTGGCCTACAAAACACACAAAGAGAGGAAAATAACTCAAAATTCTAAGAAACTAAGCAAAATGAGTAAGTAAATTGGGCATGTATATGTATGAAAATATGAGCTTAACACAACAAAAACTTGTTGTGTAGATTTAGCTACACCAAAATGGATTCAGCTGCATCCTCAACTTGTGATACTCGCAAGTGCACGAGCCGTTGGTAGTTTAGCATTTGTAAGTGCGAGGTCGATTCCACAGGGATTGGTGATTGAATGATCCAACTCAGTTTTCCTACACAAAACAGAAATGGAAACAAGAAAAACAAAACAAGAAGAAAGAAAAGAACTAAGACAAGATGGTGAGGTTTTAGAATCCACCCTAATTGTTGTAATCATGTTATGGCAGCAAGTAAACAAATTGATTCACTCATGACGATGCTCACAAATAAGTCCATGGTGTTTGGATCAAATTGCATTGAACATCACAAGGACCCCAAGCATGGTGTTTACATTAGGAGACCTAGAAACCAAATCACATGAGTTGCTAATGGATGGAATGAAGATGATCCCCAAACCTTCCCAACAAGAGCAAAATGCATAAAACCTTAGGTGATCAGTCAAAGGATGCAAAACAGCTCCATTAAAACAGTGAAGAAGAATTCATGAATGAAATCAAACTTTATAAACTCAAACCATGATACAAGACTAGCAAGATGTTTATTACAATTAATAACAGAAAAACAAAGTAAAACAAAGAAAATACAAGAAGAAAATAAAAGACAAAGGGAGGAGAAGAAGATAAGGACAGCATGCTAGAGATGGAAAAAGAATCATCTCCATGGCTACCAGGAGGCCAAAGCCTCCCAGCTGCTGCCTTCTCCCTTCTCTCCCTTTGTGACTCTCAACTTTCCCTCTCTTTGTGTACAATGGAAGTGTAAATGATGGATCTCAGGATATGAGTTATGATAGTGTTTGGAATGGAAGTGATATTTATAGGGAGAATGGAGTGATAAATCTGAATTTAATATGGCTAATGCATACAACACTTGTATTTAGATAATCAGAATTGGTTGCTGCACTTCACCAATAACTCCCACCAGCAGCCCTAGCTCATCAATATGTCAGCATGACCAAGCATCCATCCAGAAACCAATACCTCATGCCTAGCTCACCATGACCAAGCATCCATCAGCTCATCCTTATGTCATCATGATGTGTATTTTCATGGGCTTACGAATTGGGCTTGGCTGAATCAAATGATGACTTTAAGATGTCCATTGTGAAGTTCAGAATGTCTCTGATCCAACTACACAAGTATTGGCCCAATCCAAGCTCGGATGAAGAAGATAAGGCCGAAATGAACTTCTACCTCAGTCTCCAGTTTTGCACCTTTTTGCACCATATTGCTTCAAATGCCTTAAGTTGTATTCCTCTCATACCAATCAGCCCTTAATATGCATGGATTGTACCAAAAGTGATCTCTTTCTGCCTTAACATGCTTTAATTGCATGAATTATGCTCTCTTGCTCTATTGGCCTACAAAACACACAAAGAGAGGCAAATAACTCAAAATTCTAAGAAACTAAGCAAAATGAGTAAGTAAATTGGGCATGTATATGTATGAAAATATAAGCTTAACAATCGTACCGAGATGAGTCCGTAGACACGTAGTGGCCTCAAATTGGAGTTGTAACAAAAAAGATATTATCTAAATACCCTCAGTGGCATAACCATGATTATTTCGAAATTGAATTTAATAAAATCAGAAAAATCTCTCTCTCTCTCTCTCTCTTCACGCACAAACCCCCCCTCCCCCTGCGGACTTTCACTGTCCAGCCGGTTGGCTCTTTGAGCCACCACCACCAACGCAAGCCGCCACTGGTCACGAGGTCGGACCCAAATGAACCGCCGCCACCCCCTCTTCCCTTCCCGACCAAGCTCAGCCATTGAACTGCCCGAAATCCGCAGGAAATTGCAGAAATCCGAGCGGTTTGTTAACCAATTTTTCCATCGTCGAACGATTTCGGGCACCAAATATTGCTATCCATGTATGATTTTTCATCCGCTCGAGGTGTTCTAGCTGCAAACTGTGATATTTAGGAGAAATTTCTGCGTTTTTGTGGGTAATTAAGCTATGGAAGTTTTGGCCGATTTCGACTTCCATTGACTTTTTGGGGTAGGTCCACGAACAAAAGTTGTTCCACTCTATGTGGTGATTATGTAGGTATAAGTCTTGACCTACGATTTGGAAATTTTCCGATCACCGGAATTGCTTTGGACACCCATGCGCTATAGGTGCGTGTGGCGGCGAGTGGGCCACTTTTTGGACGGTTCTTGAGTCTTAAAATCATCCCCATGTTGTCCCGAGCACAAAGGTATGCTGGGATTTCAATTTGGTTATCGTTTATTGTCCATCGAATATCGCATATTAGGCGTTATCCGGGTTCAACATGTTCAAACCGTTTGATTCGACTCCAATTTAATATATGTGGATCTATGCACCCCTAGGATCGTGTAGGAATTCTCGGATCGTGAATCGGAGCCCCAGATGTTCCAATTCAATAACTTAAAGTTTGCATAAAAGGATAACCATCTATTCGTGCGATCGCGAGCAATTCGACTATCCGATCCCATAAGAACTTTCAGATCGTAAAATGGAGGTTGTAGGTCCCATGGCCCCGGTTGGCCCAATTTGGAAAGTTCGACTGCCCGATTGACCAAGCGTCTTCCAAGGCTATCGCTTCATTCGAAACACGTAGTTGAACCTTAGGAACATCTCATTCCTCGTGCTTACTTGAAACTTGGGAATTAGGGTTTTAACTTAAAGTTCTCGTTCGAAGCGTTTTGTATTAATTTCGTGCTCGTGTTCTGAAATAGGTACTCTAACCACACGTACACAACACGCGGGACCCTCTTAAAGGGTCAAGTAGCGTGGGACTATCTGTGAGTGAACTTTGTTTGAAAATGCATTATTTTGATCAATTGAATTATTATGCATTAAATAGGGATTTGTCTGAATATGGGATATATATATATTAAATGGGGATTTTGCCTATATCGATATTTGAGAATCATGGTTGTTTTTTAATATGGATTTATGTTTGAGATATTTCGATGCATATTATGATGAAGTATTTGGACAAAATATTAATATGAGTTTGGGGTACTTTATTGATTGATTATGTGTATATGTGATTACACTATGCTAAGTACCCTCTCTTAGTTGTTGTACCCACACGTGGCGTTGGATGATTTCGACGTGTGAGCATTTATGGTTTACTGTTAGTTTATCACATGTGGCGTTGGATGATTCTGGCGTGTGATAAAGTTGTTTGCGCGTGTAGAACTTAGTGATTGGTTTTGGCCACACGTGGCGTTGGAACTTCCGGCGTGTGCAAGGACGGACCCAACATTTCAAAATGGAGTGGGCTAGATTTACTTTGTTGGACTGTTAGATTTTAGGCTCTGCTAAACCCTTAAGGGAGGCTTATGGAATTGATCATAAAATATATAGATTTAATTTAAGAACATATCGTTTTTATTTTATTGTTTAAAAGGCCTATTTTACACTAACAATGCAGCAACTTTCCATCATATATACTTAAACATTAACACTAACTATAAGAAAAGCAAAAAACTAACTTGGGCTTGTACATAGCATAGGTCCATCCTTGGGCATGTGTGCTGTAGAGTGTTCGTCCCTCGGTTGGACCGCTCATCCCTAGACGCAGTTGAAATCCTGCGGACTAGCCAAACAATCCCTCTGCTAGATTGTTTCCCTGATACTCAAGTTGGTGTGATACCTTAATATAAATTATATGTATATTGTATACTTCATATAGTATTGGTATTTGAAGTATTTACCTGTAGAGACTACATTACTATAGTTTTGGATTTACATAACTATTTATAATATATATATGGATAAATGTATAAGTGGAATACTTTAAAGACATTCTTCAGGAATTTTCGATTGAAGTCAAAAGGTTTTGGGATGGTTGGTATCGTATATTCTCGGGAAAGTGAGAATGCTTGGATTTCAAAATGCTTACGTAGATATGGTATCAAGTGCATTTTTTGGCATTATTTAGTTAGAATGTTGAAATTGGAAGTGATGATAACTTTTCAGTCTGTTGGAGATTTTGAATTTAGTTTCTTGGATGTGTGATCTCAAAGGACGGAGGCTCAATGGATATTCCCAAATTGGAAGCAGTGTTGAATTAAAGTCAAAATCCTGTGGTGATAGAGATCCGTAGTTTCTTGGAATTTTCTAAATATTGTATATGGTGAGTTAGTCAATGAAAATATGAGTTTGGTGTTACATGGTGTAGAGAATGAAAGAAAATTTTGATAGATTTTGAGTATGATTTGGAGATTTTATTTGGGAATTATTATTAAGCATAAAATGTTGTAGTTCTAGCTGAGTAAAATAGGTGTTAAATATGGAAAGTTGTGTTGATGATTAAAAAGTAATTGTGTTGTGTGAAACAATTAGGCTTTGAGGAGGAAGTCTGATTAATACTTTTGGAGATGCATTTATGTAAATAGATGATTTTATGGTTGTAAGTGTATAAATTGGAGGATGCCCATAATGAAATCATTAAGATAACTCGGATGCAATTGGAGAAAGGTTGTAAGTTTTGGTGATTAGTTACTTAGGAATATGATTTCAAATTTGGTTGATTAAGTGACTTGAGTTTTTAGTTCATGTGCGGGTGGTATTGTTCTGATTTTTCATAAAGGATTGAAATTATTTTAGATTTGGACATGATCCATAAACAAAGATGCATGTGGAAAAGAAAATTCTTGGAGTTAATAATGCTAAGTTGAAATTTCTTGTAGATACTTAAGAAATAAATATTGATATTGATGACATTATGATTGGAAGATTCTAGTTGATTAAAGTTAAGAAATGGATCTTACATATATATAGGAAAGGATTAAAAGCTTTGTGGTAAAAGGAATGCCTACAAATTTCTTTTTAAGTGACTATGAAATGAGATTACAAGGTAACTTTGGAGAATCTGTGCATGGTTTTAGGAGATATGGAAACAACTTAATGTTGGCATTGTAATCAAATCATTTTGAAAACATTGGTGACCACTTATAAGATATTTTGTATCAAAGTTGAAAGTTTAGCTCTTGAGGTATAAGAACATGTTGATGGTATTTATAGATTAAATAGGCTTTGAAATATGTATAATGGTCCTAGTGATGAATATTGGACATACATAAGCGTGAATGTAATTAGTTCTTCCGATTAGGTTGGGCGTGACTAAGTCCTTGACAGTTTAAGGTTCTTGAAGATCAGTAAGTGCTAGGAATGAATTTGAAAATTGCCAAGTATTATAGTGTACATTATTGTGTCTTGAGAAAAGGAGTATGTTATATCCAAAATATAAGTTGTATGTTAAGTGATCGGATTAAAAAGGTAATGTGATTGAAGTTAGGATACAGATGGAGGATTTTGGGGATATAAAGATTTAGAGGAAAAATGTAACACCCCGACCCAAAATAAGTTCACTAACTAATTGATTAAATTAAATTAAATTAAATTTCTAATTTTTCACTCGAGTAAGGGAAAAAGGGGCAATTTTATCCGGAGAGAGTTTGGGGCAGCAAGTGGTGTTTTTAGGAAGCTCGTACTGAGCTGAGTCCGTAGACACGTAGTGGACTCGATTTGGAGTTGTAACGAAGAAGTTACGAGGTAAAAACTCTCAATGGCAAAACTGTAAATAAGTGGAAAATGAAATTTTAATAAAAATCAGATTTTTCTATTTCTCTCTCTCTCTCCCCCTCCCTCTCCGACCCCGACACCTCCCTCCACCCTCTACAAAAACTCGCAGCCGCCACCTCCGGCAACCACCGGCCACGACTCCGGCCAAGATCGACGCACCACCACCCCAGCATCCTCCCCCGACCTTGTTCAGCTTCTGAAACAGCCACCAGCCACCGGAAAATGCAGAAAACTCGCCGGAAATTTTAGTAACTTCCAAGCCTTCGTTCTCTCTCAATTCTCCACCGATTTGGACGAGTGAGGTATGAAAATTCATCTATTTTTCGTGCTCTAGCTGCCTGTTGGTTAGGTTTCCAGAAATTTAAGAGATTATAACTCAATTTTCGAATTGAAAAAAACTGTCAGTTTCGGCCTCCATTTCCGGCCACTTCCGGCCACTTTTTGGCCATAGCCTAAGAACAAAAGTGACTCCAAATTAGGTGTATTACCTAGGGTAGGAGTTTGGAGTCAAGATGTTAAGTTTTTCCGGCGAGTGGTTATCGCTTTGGACACCCACGCGGTGGCGGCGCGTGTGGCGGCGTGTGGGCACTGTAGTAGAGAGAAATTTTTATCATAAAATGATCTCCTGGTTGTCACGAGCGCGTAGAATTTTACGGATCTCAATTCGGATAACGTTTGAATCCCGAACGGATTTTACATAATGTGTGATTTCCGGGTTCGATATGTTAGAACCGTGGATCGCTTCTCTTTTAATATATGTTGATTTAGGTATTCCTAGGATCGTGTAGGAATTCGCGGATCGGGAATCGGAGCCCCGATGTTCCGATTTAAATAATTAAAGTTTGTGTTTTACAATGACCGTCCGATAGTGCGATCGCGAGCAATCTAACCGTCCAATCCGGACCAAACTTGCAGGACATGTGTCCTAGACCTTGTGGAACCCATAGGAACTTTCGGATCGTAAAAACGGAGGTCGTGGGCCCCGCGGGCCCGGTTGACCAAATTTGAAAAGTTTGACCATCGGTTGACCGTGAGTCTTCCGAGGTAGTTTCATACTTCGAAAAGTATTAGGATGACCTTGTAAACGAGTCTTAATTTTTATTTGAGTTATTTGGATTACATTAGGAGTATGAGCTTGTTTATAATATCTTATGAGATTCTTGGATATTATTTGATAATTGAAATTATGAAATGAATAATTATGGGATACTCGATTTGTAGGGTTGTGAAAGTGATTCTTGGGACTCGGTTATGATTATTAGGAAGAGAATGGGCATTGCTTTCAAATAAATGGCATGGTTTTGAGATGGAAATGTTATGCATATGAATTAAAGGGTTTATTGAAACACACTTTATATTTAATAGTTGAAATTATTATTTTGTAAAATATTTGTGATATATGTGAGATTAAAATGTTAGTTTGAGTGCTATTAGCACTACCTTAGGTACCTCTTTGGATGTAGAGTATGTTTGAGAGTTTTATTGTCTATGCTATAAATAGATATTGTGGGAAAAATTGGATTAAGGAAGGGAATATTATTTTATAATACTTTTATGATGATTACGAACTCCACCATCATACGTACCTCCCCCTTGGATGATGATATTTGGAAATAGTGGATATGGACACTGGGATACATGAAAATGGATATATGGAAATTGTGGAAATGGTCTGCATATGACGGAACCCGGGGCATACCTTAACGGGGTGTCGTTGTAGACCCTTAATTGGGTAGTCTGCGCGTATGGCTGTTTTCAGGCGTACGGGTCTTGATTCTTCGTCCGTACGTGCTGGCTGAGCATTAGTCCCCCAGTTGGACGACTCGTCCCTAGCCACATAGTCCGTTTGAGGGCTGATAATTGTGAGCTAGTCAACAATCCCATGTTGGATTGTTTCCCCAGGACATGATGTGCATCATCATATGTACCTCCCCTTGGATATTGATACATGGACATAGTGGATATAGTTTGGATATGACGGAACCCGGGGCATACCTTAACGAAGTGTCGCTGTAGACCCTTAATTGGGTAGTCTGCGCGCGTAGGGCTGTTTTCAGGAGTACGGGTCTTGATTCTTCGTCCGTATGTGCTGGTTGAGAGTTAGTCCCCCAGTTGGACGGCTCGTCCCTAGCCACATGGGCGTTTGAGGCCGGATACTTGTGAGCTAGTCAACAATCCCCGGTTGGATTGTTTTCCCCTGGTACATGATGATGGTGAGAGGTGTGTGTCATTATATATATACATATATATACTCATTTATAGGCACATATGCTACACATTGGTATATGTGGTTTTGATTTCGGGATTGAGATTTGTGAGATTGTCCTTTGTGAGGACCCTGTATATGTATGAAAGTATAAGCCCTGGATTTGGGAAGTGTTGTTTGGCACCATACGCCTTGGATAGGGTATGGTTGCGGGATTGAACTGTTATAAATGGAATAATTTGATAATGTGTTCATTGTACATACGCCCTGGATAGGGTATGGTCGTGGGGTTTGAATTGATATAAAGAAAGAGATTGAGAATGTGTTCATTGTATTTTTGTCGAATTGGAGTTGTGTTAAAGCTGAAATGTATCGTTGGTTTTGTTTTAAATAATTGTACATTATCAGAGTTGGGACCGTTGACATGAGAACTACGTGTGGCTTGATCCCTTGTTCAAGGGTACGTAGGCAGCCTGAGGTCTCATCAGGTGCAGCCGCGAAATATTATTGTGTTTAAAAAGGTTTGTTCGATTCTACGTATGTGATTGGATTCCTGATGTGGTTCGATGTGATTGTTGGATTTGAATCCAGTTTAATGATTTCTGTGGTGTTGGTAAAATTGTTTGAAGTCATTAATTACATGGTTTATGCAGTAATTGACTTGAGAACATTGTTGGTTCTGTTTCGAATTATCTGAAGGTCGGAGGCCTACTATGTGATTGCATGTTGTTAACTTGTGCATGCTGCGAGTTTGTGTTTTAAAATGTGTTTTATGCAGGTTGGAATTTTTGGGGAAAGTTCAATTTCCAGAGGAGACTCTGCCAAAATTTTGGCAAAAAGTCTCGTGCTCTTTTCCCTTAATTTGGAAAAGAGGCTAAATTTTAGTAAGTGTCCCCGGCATCGGTGTGATGTCGGAATTTCCACAGGATTCGTCTCCAGTTCCGAGGAATTCGGGGGTGGGTCCTGTCAAAAAATAATGCTTGTGGAATTGGAAGTTTGAAGTGAGAACCAAACAACTCAATTCATACGATGAGTGTACTACTTAAATTCGAGGACGAATTTTCTTTTAAGGAGGGTAGGATGTAATACCCCGAAAAAGTTAAGGTGGATTTTCATATTATTGTGGAGAATGATTGTGGGTATTTTATCAAGTGATTTTGGATTTGAGATTATTAAATTAAGTGGGGTTTAATTTCAAGTTGGACAAACATGACCAAAACACCCATATGTGTGATAGATTACCAAAATACCCTTGTAGAAAGAAAGTAGGAGGCAACGTGTAAGCCAAACATTTCTTCTCTCCTTCATTATTTCCCCCTTGCCTCAAGCTTTCTTATCCACCATTTAAGAAGGGATGAGTCACCTAGTCTAAAACGGTGACTCACCTAGCCTAATTAAGCTCTTCCTCCCCATTCATTGTATCAACCCTCTCTTCTAACTTGATGACTCACCTAGCCTAAGGCTTTTCAATCATAAATTCACTCTTATCCTCATCATTCATTGTATCATCCTTTCTTCCTCATTCACTTATCTTCATCCTCATTTTTCATTTGTTCCTCTTCAAAATTCAAAATTCATCACTTTCTTGAAGCTGCTGAGAACTCATATTTTGGAAGCTCAAATGAGAAAACTTCCTTCATAAAAGTTGTTCATTTCCATGATTCCTATAACATACTCAAAGTTCAGCTCAATCTGATTAGTATAGGCTCTGAAACGTTCGTGTGATCACAATAAGTTTACCATTTCCTGATTTCACAGCAGTATGCTCGGTTTCAGTTTGTTTCTGTGATTTTCTGTACTCAAATGACTTTGGTTCCTTCATCAAAGTTGTTTGAAATGCTGTCTATTATAACATATCAAAATTTCAGATTCATTGGACTTCTCTAGCCACCTTGGGAATGTTTAGACTGGAACTTGTTTATAGTTTTCAACCTTAGGTCCTTCCCTGGTTTTCAGTCCAAAAACACTCATATCAAAAGCTCAAAACACTATGGTTTCTTCGTGATAAGTTACTCCAAATTCTCCCCTTTATAACATATCCAAAGATCATCCAAACGCAATCATTATAACTCTCTAAAAATTGGTATGAACAAAACTTGTTCAATTGATTATGTTGAATCTCTTGTTATAGATATGTGTACTTTCTCTCAAATGGCTTGTTCCTTATCATTCAATTTCTCAAGTAAGCCACTATCATCTCAAGTAAATGGTTCTTTGAAGGCTTGAAGCTCATATTTTTATTGTCTCTTTGAGTACTAGTTTTAAACCAAGTGTTGGTTAGAATGCCTCAAGTTTTAAACCAAGTGTGTTTTTGTGAAGTTCTAGATTATTTCGATGTGATTTTTGTTCTAATTTCATTTTGGGATTTTGGTACATCAAAATGAATATCTCAAGGGTTATTTCAAAGTTGGTTTTGTGCCATTTGAATTTAAATTGATTTTTTTGTGAAATTTCAAAGTAGAGACTATCCGGCTGGAATTGTTTTGATTTTGCTACATACCCTGTTTTGAAGTAAGTGTTTGAAAACTTCCTAAACTTGTATTTTTATGAAATTTTAGTGTGTTTTACTTTCTTGTATTTTCTTCAGATCTGGAAATTTTTATCCAGTCTGGTTGTAAATTGTAATTTTGGTGATTTTTCAAAAAAAGAACGTTATGCAGCCTAGTCTGTTTGGTTTCTATTTTGACATGCTTCCTTAACCCTAATTTTTATCAAATTTTGACATCTTTAATGTTTCCATTTCTAGTTGTGATCTGAAAAGTTTTACATTATTTTGATTTAAACTCAATATTTAGTGAATTTTCTAGGGGTGGGAATTTTTACAAAAAACCCGACCGAAACCGGACCGCTTTAGGTGGTTTGGTTCGGTTTTTATATTAAAAAATTAAAGAATCGGAAGAAAAACCGGCCGAACCGGATCTGAACCAGGTTGGACCGGTTTTATTTCACTATGAACCGCTGAAAACCGAACCGGACCGAGTATTTTAATTATATTATTAATTTTAAAAAATAATACACGTGTTAGAGGATGATTAGTAGATTGTATGACATATCCTACTCCTTCCTACACCAATATTGAAATTCTGCGAAACCCTAAGTGATCTGAAGTGCTAAGAATTTTTTTCTCATTGTTGCGCCTCCTCTTTCTTTCTTCCTCTCAGTCTCACTCGACTCTCTCAAATCTGAATCTCATTCACTCTTGCCTCTGCCTCTCTCTTTCCAGATTTTCTCACACGATCTCTGAGTCACACCCGCTCTCTCTCATCACTGGACTCTGCCTCTCTCAGTTCCTCTCAAGTTCCTTTTCTTTCTTTTTTTTTCCAGATTTTCCTCACCCAATCTCTCAGTCACTCAGTCTCTCAGTCACTATCTCTCTCACCCGCTCTCTCTGTCACTCACTCTCTCTCTCTCACTCACTCTCTCTCTCACCCGCTCTGACTCTCGTCTCCCTCAGTCACTCACCTGTCTCTCTCACTCACTCTCTCTCAGCTACCCGTGTTGCAGGAAATTAAAGTCATCCGTGCACTAAAGCATCCAAATATTGTGTAGTATTATATTATGGTAGTGAAGTGGTGAGTATATAATATATTATATATATTTTATGGTAGTGCAATATAAATCTTGTTTATATTATTAAAGACAAATCGTTGAAGTTTGTTTTTGTAAAATTGTGTTTTGGTGTGCAGATTGATGATCACTTCTACATATACTTGGAGTATACCTCTGCGCCACTCTCACTCTCTCTCAACGACTCTCTCTTGCTCTCTCTCAATTTTGAGGTATTAATATGTGTAAACCCTAATTAAAAAATTTAGGGATTTGACAATTTTTGTTAATTCTATTTATCTTATTTGACTTTGTTGTGATTTTTGGTTGACAGAATTGATTTTGGGATCATAGGAAACGATTGTCTTGCTCTAGGTAATTTCTTCTGATCTGACTATGTTGTTGTTTGATTTATTTCTGGTGGTGTTGTAATTTCTGGTAATAGCTAGGATCATAGAATTGATTTTGGGACAAAAGCGTTTTTTTGTTGCTGTATGATTTATTTGTGGTTTTCAGTTGTTGTTTTATTTGAGTAATAATTTAAATAATTTATTTTTGGTTGCTGCTGTATTTTGGCTTATTGTTTTTTGTTATTGAAGCATTAAATTTTTTTATTTTCGTAGGGTATTATTAGCTTAATGGAAGGAGAATCTGAAACCCCTGTTCCAAGTAACCCACCACCACTATCAGCCCCTCCACACCCTCCACAATCAGCCCCTCTGCAATCAGCCCCTACCACTTTAGGAAAAAGAAAGCCTTGTAAGAGTGCTTCAGGGGTTTGGGATCATTTTACAAAGATAAAGTGTGAGAATGATACTAGTGAGCCTAGATGCATATGCAAGTACTGTAAAAAGGACTATGCATGTGATGGTAAAAGAAATGGCACATCCACTTTGTGGCACCATTTGAGAAGTCAGTGTAAGAATTCTCCTTTGAGACATGAGAAAAAACAAAAAAGTCCTTTCATTTGAGGCCCAAGCAAAAAAGGGTAACTTAGTAGCACATACCTTTAGTAAAGAGAAATGTAGAATTGCATGTGTCAAGATGATTATTCGGGATGAGCTTCCGTTTAGTCATGTGGAGGGTATTGGCTTTCGTGAATTTATGAAGGAGGCACAACCTAGATTTGTTTTGCCATGCCGTAAAACAATTGCTAGCAATGTGTGGGATCTCTATCAAGAGGAGAAAGCTAAAATCAAGAGTGTCCTAACACATAATGCACAAAGAGTGTCTCTTACCACCGACACTTGGACATCCATTCAAAATGTCAATTACATGGTTCTCACGGCCCACTTTATTGATGATGATTGGGTGTTGCATAAGAGAATCCTTAATTTTTGTGTCATTCCTAATCATAAGGGGGATACAATTGGTAGGCTTATGGAGACATGTTTGAATGGATGGGGGATAGACAAAGTCTTCACCATATCGGTTGATAATGCTTCCTCCAATGATGGATGTATTAGCTACATGAAGAAGAGGTTAGAAAAGTGGAATTCACTCATAGGTGATGGTAGTTTGTTGCATTTGAGGTGTTGTGCACATATTACTAACTTGATTGTAACCGATGGAATGAAAGAAATTCATCAATCTATTGAGAGTATTCGCAATTGTGCTAAGTACATTAGGGGGTCATCCCAACGGTTAGAGAAGTTTAGGGCTTGTTTGGAGATGGAGAAAGTTGATACCAAAACCATGGTTCCTTTAGATGTGTGCACAAGATGGAATTCAACTTACATGATGTTGGAGAGTGCTTTGAAGGTCCAAAAAGGTTTTGAGAGGATGGAGGAGGAGGACCAAAACTTTTTGGGGTACTTTGAGGAGTATGAAGCTCATGGTAAGGAAAAGAAGAAAAGAGTGGGGCCTCCAACTTTGTTGGATTGGGATAATACGAAGATATTTGTCAAATTTTTGAAGAATTTTTATGATGCTACTTTGAGGTTTAGTGCATCAAAACAAGTGTCTTCTAATGCCCCACTCCATGAGATATGTTCTTTTTTGGAGGACATAGACACAATGATGAATGTTGATGATGTTGTTATGTGCAAAATAGCAACAATGATGAAGAGAAAGTTTGATAAATATTGGGGAAATATTAATAACATTAACAAGTTATTCTTTGTGGCGGTTATTCTAGATCCTCGATACAAGATGGAATATGTGGAATTTTCCTTGGGTGACTTGGTGTCCGATGAAAATGGGGTTAATGACATGTTATTGGAGATCAAGACACTTTTACACAATTTGTATGATTATTATAGAAAGCAAAATCCAGCTGCTGCCCAAGTATTTCATAGTAATGTGGAGAGTGAAGGATCATTGCATGTGAACAATGATGTTAGTAAATCATCAAGATTACAAAAGTTCTTGAAGTCAGGGAGAGATAAGGATGTTGTTGAGATAAGAAATGAGATTGATAAATACATATTGGAACCTCCCGTGAATCTTACAAATGATGAGTTCAAATTGCTTGATTGGTGGAAGGAGAATGCTACAAAATTTCCAATACTTTCTAATATTGCAAAAGATGTATTTGCTGTCCAAGCATCAACCGTGGCTTCCGAATGTTCTTTTAGCATGGGAAATAGAGTTGTAGATCCCTTTAGGAGTTCGTTAACTCCAAAAACCGTGGAGGCATTGATTTGTTGTAGTGATTGGTTAAGAGCAGAGGAGTTCAACTACTACAAAGAACCTGCATTGGAGGAGATAGATTTCTACCAAGCTTTGGAAAAAATGGAAAAAGGTTCTCTTTCTTTTTCTACATTAATCAAAAGTTGTATTTTCTTTGTGTTATTAATTCATATATTTACTAACTGTTTTTTTTTTCTTTGTGCAGATGTGCAAATTTGATTTGAATATGAAACTCATGGAATTGTATGTGTATATGTAATGAGAATTTATTTGGATTTTCTTTATGCAGATTGTGATTGAGATTACTCTCACAATTTGTTATGGTCTGTAATAATCCTTTCTGTATTTGGACATGTGTGGTGGATGTGGTTTACTTAAGTTTTAAGTATTTGAATGATGATAAACTTTAGATATGCAAAGTTGGATAAACTGGAAAACTATACAGGAACTCTCATACTTGAATTGGCCTGAAAATCTGACCAAAAAAACAAAATGGGCCTAGAAAACTTTAAAACAAAAACCTTCATTATTTGCTTTTGTTGGGCCTCGGTAGATACTTCGAACCGAACCAACCCGGCCCGCTTAGTTCGGGTTTCGAATTAGGTCAAAAATGGGCCAAAAAACAAGTCCACGGTTTATCATTTGGGCCTGCCGACATGACCCGGTTCGCTGAACGGTTTGGGCCCAAAACCGGCCCAACCTGAACCGTTTCCAGCCCTAATAGGAACTTTCAGATTTGAGTCGGAGGTCGTGGGCCCCAAGGCCCAATTAACCAATATGGGGAATTTGACCTCTCGGTTGATCGTGAGTCTTCCGAGGTAGTTTCACATTTCAAAAAGTATTAGATTGACCTTAAGAACTCCCCAACAGTCATGCACATTTATCTTGGGACCGAGGAACTTAAGTGTTGAGTTAATGTTCGTTGTTGGGTGAGCTCATTAATTAGATCCACTTATGCTCTTGAGTGAGGTACCCACACTTCACATACTTCAGAGGGAGAAGCCTCTTAGGGTGAGCTTCGTGTTTGTTTATTGATCTTTATTTTTGAGGTTGGAAGGTTATGCATTTATAAAATGTCATGCGTATGGATATTTGATTATCTTGATTATTGTGAATTATAGTATTTTGTGGTTACGGGATACTTGATTGATTGGTTGTGAAATCGTGTCTTGGGACTTGGCTATGATTATTTGGAAGTGAGTAGACAATTGTTTTTAATGTGCATTGCTTTCGGAATACTGAAATGCGTGTATCTGTGTGTGTGTTTATTTGTTATATAAATTGGGATATGGGGATGGTGAGAATTGATGCATGATCTGATGTTGAATGACCATATTTTCTGTGCGAGCCTGGAATTCGAATTTGATGGTAGAAACCTGAATGGTTTGGAAATTAGTATTTGGTTAATAGAGTTATGAAAATGTGTTATCGGATTAGTTTTGGCTTTTACACTGTGACATGAAAATACATAGTTATTATTAGGGGTGGGCATCAAAACCGAAATACCGAAGTCATCCCAAAACCGTGCCAAACCGTGTCAATTTCGTGCCATCCCGTTTGGTGTTGATGCTTAAACGGGATGAAACCGTGTCATCCCGTTACTGTTTGGCACGATACCGGTATCAGATATGTGATCCCGTTTGGTGTCATACCGTACCGTACAGTAACTAATTAATATTAAATAATAAATATTAAAATATTATTTCCCTCCTCCCTCTCTTTTCTTATTTTCTCGTCTTTCTCTTTTTTATTATCCTCCCTCTCTTTTTTAATTCTTTTTTCCTCTCTCTCTCTCTCTCTCTCTCTCTCTCTTTCTTTATTCTTTTTCCTTCTTCCTCTCTTCTTCTTTTCTTTCTTCTCTCTCTCTGCCCGCCCATCTCTCCGTTCTTCTTTTTCTTCTTCTTCACTCGGAGGAGACTCCACAGTCTCTTCTTCACCTTCCTTTTCACCTGAACCATCAACCGGGGCGCCTATATCAGGTTGAACCTCAACTTTCTCCTCTTGCATGGGAGCAGCAGTAGGTTTCGATGCAAAAGACCCCTCACCTAGCTCAGCAAGAATCATATCCAAATCATCCTCTTCCTGAGCAGTCCTTCCACTTTTCTTCTTCTTTTTCTTACTTTTTGAAGTTTCTGGAACCTCTTTACTCTTGTTAACTTTAGCATCGTCATCTTCAATTTTACTAGTTTCCTTACTTGGTTGTTCTGGTTCAACTACATCTGGATTTTCAGCCCCAACCTTAGTTTCTTCACTCGATGCAGTAATAACACTATTATCTTTCTTTTTGGAAGACTTCTTCTTACCTGTGAATGCAATCACAGATGCATCTTCGTCCTCAACTCCGTCATCACCAACTCTAGTTGATTCTAGATAGAAGTATTTGGCAGCTGCAAAAACTGAAGAAAAAAATTTCAAATTTTAGCCTAAGGTGAACGGTATCAGTTTTGATACCGAACCATCCCGATCCCGATTAGAGCCGGTATGGTTTGAACGTGTTTTGAAAATCTCCCATCCCGTGTCATACCGTCCCGATTCTCCTATTCGGGACTAACACGGGATGACCTCCATCCCGTGTCATCCCGTACCGTGCCCACCCCTAGTTATTATCAAAGTATATGGATTGGGTGATATGGGGTTCGATTATGAAAGTATTTTATGGAAATTGCATGTATAAACAGGTTTTGTTTATTATTTGAATTATTTTAGGTATTGATGGGATTATGAGATTTTGTTATGGAATTTATACTTTTGAGAGTTTATTTTCTATACTATGAATAAATATTTAGGTATATTGGAATATTGAGAATTTGAAAAAATTGAATTAAGGGATGGTATATTATTTTATATCATATATATATGGGTTTGTGAATTGCACCATCATATGTACCTCCCTGGTACTTGGATACCGGAAACAATGGTTACTTGGTTCCTTTGGAATTCGGGCACCTTTGATCTAGTGTGCCGTAGACCTTGATGGGCAATCTGCGCTCGTAGGACTTTTCACAGCCACACAAGTATTGAGGATTCTGTTGTGTGGTCTGGTGAGCCTAATCCCCCGTTGGACAGCTCATTCCCTAGCCACATGGTCAATTGAGGATTCTTCCATGCGGTTGAGTCAAACAATCCCCCGGTTGGATTGTTTCCCCGGCACATGATGTGCATGATGTGCATGATGTACATTATGATATGTACCTTCCCAACACTTGGATACTTGGATATGTCGGAACCCAGGCACCCTTGGCGGGGTGTTTTCGTAGGCCATTGGAGGGGCAGTCTGCGTGCATAGGACTTATCACAGTCGCACAAGTATTGATGATTTTGCTGTGCAAGCTGGAGAGCCCAGTCCCCCTGTTGGACAGCTCGCTCCCTAGCCACATGGTCAATTGAGGATTCTTCCATGTGGTTTAGTTAAACAATCTCTGTGTTGGATTGGTTTCCCCTGGTACGTGATGATGGTGTGGGGTGTATATATATGTGGGGAAATATGTGGATCCGTTTTTGGGTTGGGGTTTCTTGAGCATGTCAACTTAGTGAATGCTCTACACAGGTGTAATCATTATTACAATGTTTGGATAGTGTTGTTTTGCAATATACACCTTGGATATGGTATGGTTGCAGGAAAGAAATGATTTTGGAAAAATAATTTGAGTTCAGAGTAAACGGTTAGTTTTAAGATAGTTATGCATAGTACATGTGAGTTTTTACTGGGAAATGGGTTTTAGTTATGAATCATGAGAAGAAAGGAATTTGTAAAATATTTAGTTATATGCCTTGTAGAAATTGAAGTTGAGAATGAATCTAAATTTAATTGTTGGTTTTACTTGGACGATATATTTGTACATTTTCCAAATTGTGAAACTCCTTGGTAATTGTGGAATCTCGTATGGACATAACTTGTGTGTTTCATAAGATTAATCGGACCTTTCCATGTTTGGGTATCCAGGCGCCTCAGAAAAAGACATGCTCGTCGGGAAGGGTAGTTGTATGTGGTGTACGCTATCTTATGGCTGTTTATGTATGTAGGACTATATTGTGAAATTGTACCATATCTTGAGTGTATAGATTGCAGCTTAGCTTGTTTTTAGATGGATCTAGAAAAGAGGTAGCTACAATAATTTTGTTTATTGTGAATTGTGGCGGATAATTCACTTATACCGGTTGTTAGAGAATGACTATAGAAGTTATGAATGTTCTATGTGAGTGATGTTGATTATTGAGATAAAAACTACGTATGATTTGATCCCTCACAAAGGGGTACGTAAGTAGCCTGGGGTTTCACCTAAGTGTAGCCATGAACTAAATTAGTATTTTTGTTGAGTTTGATTTTAATTTTGATTATGTCGGTGGGCTTGAAGCTTAATTGAAACTTTGGCGAGATTAAATGCTTGTTTGTATTCCAATAATAGAATGAGCCACACTTGAAGGAACCACCCAAGACCTCTGATGAAGGTGTATGAATAGGGCTAGCGGTTTCTCCAGGATGTGTTTGCAAAAATTAATAAATTCTGCCGGTTTTTATTTTTCTTTTATTAATTTTCGTTTTACAATTTATCCTATGTTAATTAAAATCATGCGATTTAGTATTTTAGGTTACCGAGGGTATTATCCGCCTTTACATATATGGATAAATTACAAACCAGACAAGGATCCCAAGCGGTGAAAATGTCTACCGGCTGGCTATATCTGAAGCCTCCACTTGGTGATCAGAAACAAGGTTCTGAGGATTCTTCTAAGGTGAACACCGACCAACAAAACAGCAACAGCTCGAAATCCCCATCAGTGAGCACCAAAACTATCCAACCCAAGAATGAGAGAGGTAAGAAAAAAGACAATGGCGGAAAAGGCAATGACTTCAGCATCGTTGGGAATAATATTACGGGGATAAAATCGGAGAGAGTAGGAATTTTCGAGTTTGGCAACACCCACATCTTTAAAGGCCACGGGAAAGAAAAACTAGACGACTCCGGCGGAGAAACCGACTCGACATCCAGTACTGATGAAGACGAAGCAGTGAACTGATGACTCACTGAGGTCTGTACGTATGTAACTAGCTAGGGCCTCCCCTCCCTTCTTAATTGCATGTACTATTAATTTGATGAATAAAATAAAAATATATATTATGTTGATGGTTGTTAATATACAATATTAATGCTCTCTCAAGCTCAGCAACAATGGCATTATTTTACAGATGAAATATGAATTTGGAAACCTGGAAGATATATATAACAAAATGCATAAATATTTAATAACGATTACTCAACCAGGCACAGACACAGTAGGCTCTATGAAGCAGAAGAATAAGCCATCAGATTTTTGGAGTATATGTGGATAAAAACAAAATAAAAAAGCAGAAGCCAACGAACCATAAAAATTGAAAATGAAGAAGCAGAATTCGTTCATCAAATTTTCGTGAAAAATGAAGTTTTACGAACATTAATAGATATAACAAATCTCTCGTTATTAAAAAATTCGTGTATTATAACCAACCGTATTATGTATTTTCAAACACTAAAACGAACTTGACGGTGATCACCATGTTCGCGAGATTCTAGTTTGATTAGGATACTTATTTCCTATTCCATTTGAATTTTTTTATTTTTTATTTTTTATTTTTTGGTACAAATTTTGTGTAATTAGGCTTTTATTTGTTTCCTTGTATAATCCTATTAGGATTTACACTTGTGTAAATACCTCGTAAATACCTCCTTTTGATGAATGGAAATATATCAGAATATATTTTACTTGTTTGACTCACCATTGCTGTTGAAGTTTTAAATCCCTTAAATTGTAGAATTTGTACATTTTAAAATCATAAATTAATAATGTATAGGATAGCAATATCTGGGTTCTAAGTTTTCTAGATCACGCCTAGTTTCAAGCTTATGTACAGCAAAAAAGAGGGGAAGTTGCTGTAATATTACAATAAACAAACTGGAAAGCATAAAAGATGCTTGAGCCCCTCAATTCTCAGTAGGAGTGCAAGTATAATATATAATGTGTCAGATCAAGATCACAGACAACTACAGTTTATATTTATAATGAATTTTTAATTGAGATATTTAGTCATATAATTTTCAGTACTAAAATTATAAATTAATCCTACACTATTTAATTTCTATAAACAAATCCAAAAAATGATAGTTGGCCTATTAAATTTAATTTTAATTATTAAATTACTTTGATGCCCTATTTAGTGTTTTGAGTTTTTTTATGAGGTTTTTGGGTTGAGTTTATTTTAAGAAATCAATGGCAGTTTTGTAATTTAAAAAAAATTAAAAACTTTTTTGTTATGTTGTAAATAGACTTTGGATGTGTTTCTTCAAGGCATGCATTCCAGTAATCCAACATTTCTTCATTTTGATTCATGATAGTTAGTATATATTTTAATGAGAATACATTTGTATTTTTATTATGATTTCTGACAATTAGTAAACAATTTATTTTAATTATAAACAGAGTCTAAATGACAAAGCACCAAATGACCCTAATTAAATAAACAGAGCCCTCCGATAGAGAGCACCAAATGACAAAGCACATAAGGATTGTCACTAGGCTCGTGGTGACATGGGATGTGAAGACCGAGGATAAAACATAGAGACCGTCAAGATGGTGGATAAAACATGGACACGGCTAGGAGTGGGCACGGTTCGGGTTGGACCGGTTTTTGCTTCAAATTAGAATCGATCCAGTATTATTCATTCGGTTTGGATCGGTTCGGTTTTTATTAAAAAAAAATTCAAAAACTATCCGGTTCGGTTTGAACCCTTTTGTCCGGCTTCTGGTTCGGTTCAAGTTGAACCGGAATCGTAAACATTATTTTTTTAAAATTACTTTTTAATTCAATTTTCAACTGAAAACTTATTTATTTAAACTTGAAAATGAACAAATTATTCAATATTATATAAAAATAAATATTAAAGTTAGAAAAGATAGATATTTTGAAATTAAACTTGAATAAATATTAGTTATTAGATTAAAAATATAACATTAAATATAAATAAATATTTAAATTATATATTTTTTAATATGACCGGTTCGGTTCGGCCCGGTCCGGTTTTTGAAGACATGAAACCGGATCCAAAACCGGTCCAAACCGGTCCGGTTCCGGTTTTTGACCGATTTTTGACTTTTTGGTCAACTCGGTTTTTTTTCAATTTGAATCGGTGTGGTTCGGCTCGGATTTCCGGTTCGCGGTTTGAGTGCCCACCCCTAGACACGGCTAGTCCGGAATATGTTGGCTCTAGTGTACAGACCAAAGGGAACTGCGGAAGTTAATATAAAATTGTTCATATTTTTATATTTTTTATATAAATATGAACAGTGGACTGGCTAAAAATAAAACAAATAAGCTGGTTTTTTTTTTTTTTTTGGGTTACAAAACTGGGCATATACTACGTACACTCTGAAACATGGCCACTCACAAATGTCTGTCCGGCCCCCCTTTGCATTAGGACAAGAGTGGTCCTCTTTTGTGTGAACTCTTTCAAAGGTGCATGTGTCTGAAGAAGTCAAATATTTTTTCCACACGGAGCACCTTTTTGACTATACTATTGATCATGATTATTTTAAATTTTTTTAAAAAAAATTCTAGAATTGCATTTATAATTCAGGTAAAACAGTCACTAGCCACAAAAGGCCATTACAATAACGGAACGATCTAACATCAAAATTAAGATAATCTGGTGTGCCTCTACTAACGATCACTCATAATCGAATAAACTCTAGCATAGGCATCCCAACTAAGATTGCAAACTTATAATAATCAAAAAGAGATAAAACTTGAAAAAACAAGTCATAACAATACAAATAAAACTCTCATAAATGAGAGGTGAAAAGTTCTCACAAAAGGAGAGGTGAAAAATTCTCACAAAATGAGAGGTGAAAACTACATAGAGAACCCAAAGAGTCCCTGCGACTTATTCCAAACATAAAGAAATAGTAAAAAAGATGGTGGTGAAGATTCGACGCCGAAACGTAGGTGGAGATCCGACACCAAGACGAAGCCGCATGTGATAGTTGTAGGAAAACCATAACAAAATGAAGACAAATATGGGAAACCTTCGTCTCTAAAAATAGGGGAAGAGGATAAGGGAGGAAGAGAATATGGGAGAGGGGAGGAAGAACAGTGACTTCCTCTCCCCTCAAAAGTAAAAACGGCTTTATGAGTGTTTTTTGGGAATGAGGAGGCTTAGGATTTCTTTAATAATAGAGTCTTTTAAAATGCCCCATGATTATTTCAAATATATAACAGAGATTAACTTTAAAAATCAACTTATTTGAAGCTTCGTTCCATTGGTATCTTTAGGATTGATTTGGTTTGCCTAAGTTTGATTTTGCTTAATTTCTTTTCGGATTGTTAATTCGTAATTATTTTATTTTATTTTTATTAACTACACTCGTACAGTCGAGATTTTAAAAAAATTTCGTTTTTCCTATTGGTTTTCATGTTTCTTTCACATGACTTGATTAGGTAGGTATTTTAATGTAGATCCAAATTGAAATGGTGAAGGCTGCTACCACAATATTAAATAAATTGTTAAACAGGTTCACACCCACATGAACAAAAGTCTTTTACTCACTTCTATTCTTTATTCAACTTACTAAAAGGGGTTGAGAGTGTAGTAGTGTGAAAGGGTGGTGTGAATATTTGGACTCAGAGTAGGAGAGGGAGTGTTCGGTTGTGGAATTTTTTCAAGCTATTGATCAACATTAAAAGGGGTAGACGGAAGTAAAACACTTAAAATCAAGACTACTCGTGCATTCACTAGATGGGACTCTGATGGCAGATAAGACAGTTTCAAGCATTTTTTTATATTTATTTTAACCTATTTTAAATAGTTTCAAGCATTTTTTATATTTATTTTAAATATTTTAATTTTTAATAGTAAAATTTACCAAAATACACATGCCACGTTAGCTAATTTAACGGTTATTAAATGAAAACTAATGGAATGGAACAACCTTGGTCACAGAATGGAAGTTTATGGGGGAAATTGAGTCATTTGAAATTTCAAAGGGCAAACTGAGACTATTTGAAAATCATAAGGCATTTCAATAAATAACCTATTATATATACAATGTGTTAGACTCTCCAACCCACTCATACTTTTTTTCTTCGTCACCATATGCCCACTTTCACTTTACAATCAGCTAGCTATCGAGCACTTGAGGGAAAGTGTAGGCACTTAAACTCTTAATTCAAACGGACAACGTGTTAAACTCTTAATTCTACAGAGACTATAAGACTTTGGTTGAGCTTTCATCAATGGCAGGTATGTACTATTATAATTAATATTTTTATTTGATTCAAGATCTTCTCCTTGATGTGATTCTATGTGCGTATGCCTAAGGAATTTATGTAATTAGTTTAAAATAGTAAGTTGTCCACTTATGAAATTTATGCCTAAGGTTCTCGAACTGAAGTTGAAGAACTGAACCAGCAACAACCCCCGGGAGACGGTAACCGCTTTCCTGGTCCCCCTAGAACGCTTTCTGAACAACAAACCCAAGGAGACAGAACTCAACAAGAGCTTCCTCAAGTGAATATGAATAGGCACGATCAGGGAGGAGGAGGCAGCAGTAGGTCCCAGATTCGTAACAATAATATTACAGCAGACCCGGGCACTCATAATGTTGGGGCGTCAAACTTTCATAATGTAAGAGGTCAAGGCGGAGGCCAAGGTGTTGGTCACGACATTTGTGGCAATACAATTACTGCACGTGAAGGAGCCAGTAATATTGGGTATCACAACTTTGGCAACACCACACCTGACAAGACCTGTCGCATCCTGTAGTTTGGGAGAAAAAGAAGCTGAATCAAAGTTAGCATAAACCAATTGAAGGACATGATCAATAAAAAGAAAAAGTAGTCTGTTCTTCCATGCTTTAAGTTTTTTTTTTCTTTAAGTTTAATGGTGTGTATTTGATGTGCGAAAATAAGAGCTGACAGCAAAGATCTAGGCTTGTAAGTTGTAGGCCTTTTATTATGAAAGTTGTAGGCCTTTTCTTTCTTTGTACCAAGTTTGTGTGGACATTCTATCATCTAATGTTGCTTGCACTTGTTTCGATCTTGTACAAGCTCAATTACTTAGTTTAAGAACAGAGAGGTTCATTCATTAGGTTTGAACATGGTTTAAACTGCAATTATTGATCAACAAAGGTAAGTCACACACAACTTTTACATTGCGCACCATATTTTAAATGTATGTGTTTTTGTACCTAGTTGATATAGTATCGTTTTACTAGTCAAGTTTCATCAGATTTTGAGTCGGTTATGATTTAATTCTTACAGCCTTTTCGAATGTACATGTTGTATGATTAGTGCATATCACTGGTCATCCTCTATATGATTTTTTAACACGTGTTATGGCCTAGTATTTTTTTGTTCTCCTGTGAGTTCAATCAATTTCCAGCTGTAGGTTTTCAGTTTTACCTAACCACTTGCCTGGCGCTTTTGTTTTTGCTTCCCAAATTTCTCTAAAACGGTGGTTGATGGTCTGGAGCAGCTAAATTGATTGAACTCACAGGAGAACAAAAAAATATTTTATGCGACAGTGTTCATGGTTTTGAAATAAGATTTCAACATTGTGCTTTTGAAATCTTCGTATGTTTTTCAAAAATATGCCTTGCATTTCATTTATACACTTTGTTTTTAGTCTCAGATTCATGATTGGTTTTTTCATGATGATTTTATCTTGAAGGAATCAATCCAGTTTCTTTTGAATCTACAATATCACACCTTTAAGATGTTATCTGAGTTGAGCTACGAGTGCCGTAGAGTTGAACAGCAAGTTGAGAAGTTTCCCTCTTTGTGAAGACTAGTGTTATTGTGCTACCATGGTTCAAACGAGGAGCTGTACAGAGATCAAGGGTGCCATGGAGACGGAGAGCTAGAGGAACTAACTTCCACTTTCATGAAGACCCAATTGAGTGGCATATCAACCTGAGTGGGTGGAGTTGCTCTGAGGTATAACTTGCCACTTAGAGAGTCTAGGTGATTTTGAGCTTGTGTTGTTGCCTCTGTATTGAATTCCTTATGAAAATAGTGGATTCCCTAGTCGGATTGATGATTGATAAGACCCGTCCCGAATTCTCCCTCGAAATCCATGACGAACCCTGTTCAAGTCCGATATCCTTAGACATTGGGCCCGATAGATAAACCCTCTAAACTACCTCTATATTATTTTACTCTTATCATGTAGTTTCTTTTGTTTAATATGAAGCAGTTGCACAGTGGCCATCCGGATATGAAACAGTTCTTCCGGTCCATTTTAAAGTGAATTGTTACTTTAAATCCAATTATGCCGCTAGAAGTAAAGAGGACTACACACCACCCCTCCCCACGCAAGTAATTTCCAAGCCTTATATGTAGCCATTTTGTACCACTTGTTTTCATTTAAAAAGAAAATAAGAAATTTATAGTTCAAGTGATTAAGAATATTTATCTATACATTCAAGTTTTACATTCGATTCCCATCTTTCTCAATATCGCTTGTAACAATCAGTTAAAAAATTCATACATATATATATATGAATTGTAAGAGCACACAACCATGGTGACTTTAAAACATTGAAGATAGCTAAGAACTCATTAAGATTTGTGGAAAACATTGACGATATAACAAAGAGTAATAAATAAATCCATGTATATAATAGTAACTTATTCCATTTTCATAAGAACTCTACAGAGAATAGAAGACTTTTCTTTTGAGCTTTCATCAATGGCAGGTAAGTACTACATATAATGATTAATATTTTTATTTGATTCAAGATCTTTTCCTTGATGTGATTCTATGTGTGTATAGAGGAACCAGTAAAGGGTTTTGTTGCCATCTCCTTGTGCATGCATTCAGCGTCATTTGGAGACCCATGTTGTATGGAGGTAATGATAAAAAAGGAAATAATAAATAAAAAAGTCCTGATAATCAACTTGGATTAGCATAGTCAAGACTCAAAAGGATTAGCATAGTCAAGACCCAAAAGGTATTTTATGTGGGTGGAAAATTTTCGTTTTTCCTATTGGTGTTCATGTTTCTTTCACATGATGGGACATAAAAAATTTGTAAATCCAAATTGAAATGGTGAAGGCTGCTACTAATATTAAATAAATTATCTTTAGACAAATGCTAATTAATTATGTAAACTTTATTAATCATAAACAACTAAAAACACTAACCCCATCAAATTTCTAAAAACACTAAACCCTAGGAAGTTCACACCCACATGCGCCAAAGTCTTTTACTCACTTCTATTCTTTATTGAACTTACTAAAGGGGTGTAAACTGGTGTTGAAAGAGTACTAGTGTGAAAGGGTGGACTTAGGGTTCGGAGAGGGAGTGTTCGGTTGAGGAATTTTTTCAAGCAATTGATCAAACCTTAAAAGGGGCAAATGGAAGTAAAACGCTTAAAATCAAGACTACTGGTGCATTCACTGGATGGGACTCTGATGGGACTGAATCTAATGGCATATGTAGTGACAATAACAAGTCGAGCATACCATTTCTTCTTGGTCTTCTTATTCTTCTTGTTCTAGCTTTATTTTTTTTTCTTTTTATATATTAACAGTGAGTAAGCAAAACAAAAAATGAAGCAAGCGGCTTGAGTGAAAAAGAAGGCATGACCAAGAAGAAGACAAAAATCAATAAGTGAGAAAGAAAGGTTCGGCTTGGAGTTTCCCGTACTATTATGTAGAGGAAGGGTTCGGAGATGTATGGCCACCAGAGCTCCTATACACAAACTTTTCTTTGCGTTCCTTTCTCTGAATCTGAATCTTATTTCTCTTATATAGTTATGTATTTCTTCTTCTTCTACATGCCATAAGTATATTGATATATGAGTATTATTTCTTTTTCTTATTGTGTACATGCCATAAGTTTTATTTCTTCTTGTTCTAGCCTTTTTCTTTCATAGCCACTAAAGTATATCAGGGTGAGAATAAGCAAAACCAAAAAGAGAGAAAATCTAAACAGAGAAAGCAAAAGAAAAAAGAGGAGATTAAGAAATGTTTAAAGTCTTGAACCACATCAATAATTCCTGTTTCAATTTTAGGACTGCTTGTATTATTTAGTGGTTGGCACAGAGTGGGTTTCGAACCCCTTCCCTCTTTATTGCTGGGTATTCCAGCCTCCACTAGAGCAAGCAAGTTTCTTTGTAAATAGTGATATAATAAAAATATGACAAAATGTCACTTTTGGTCCCTGAGTCTTTTCACTTTTACCACTTTGGTTCCCGCCTTTCAATTTGGTCAATTTTGTCCTTGTGGTTTCAATTTGAAACAATTTAAGGACAATTCTCAATTTTTGTAATTTTCTTTTGACTTCTGTCACTTGTGGATGGGCAATTTGGTCAATAAATTATTAAATAAATTAATTCCTTTTTAAAAATAAAAATTATTGTTCCTAAAAATAAAACCTCTCTTTCATTCTCCTCCCAACCCAACGCCTTTCCCAACAGTAACCACCCAACCCCAATGCCGCCCACACAGAGTATCCCGCCAGCCACCACCTCCATATAACCCAACCACCACCCCAACAACCCAAGCCCGCCTGTTAAGCTCATATTTTCATACATATACATACCCAATTTACTTACTCATTTTGCTTAGTTTCTTAGAATTTTGAGTTATTTGCCTCTCTTTGTGTGTTTTGTAGGCCAATAGAGCAAGAGAGCTTAATTCATGCAATTAAAGCATGTTAAGGCAGCAAGAGATCACTTTTGGTACAATCCATGCATATCAAGGGCTGATTGGCATGAGAGGAATACAACTTAAGGCATTTGATGCAATATGGTGCAAAAACGTGCAAAAACTGGAGACTGAGGTAGAAGTTCATTTCGGCCTTATCTTCTTCATCCGAGCTTAGATTGAGCCAATACTTGTGTGGTTGGATCAGAACATTCTGAACTTCACAATGGACATCTTAAAGTCATCATTTGATTCAGCCAAGCCCAATTCGTAAGCCCATGAAAATACACATCATGCTGACATAAGGATGAGCTGATGGATGCTTGGTCATGGTGAGCTAGGCATGAGGTATTGGTTTCTGGATGGATGCTTGGTCATGCTGACATATTGATGAGCTAGGGCTGCTGGTGGGAGTTATTGGTGAAGTGCAGCAACCAATTCTGATTATCTAAATACAAGTGTTGTATGCATTAGCCATATGAAATTCAAATTTATCACTCCCTTCTCCCTATAAATATCACTTCCATTCCAAACACTATCATAACTCATATCCTGAGATCCATCATTTACACTTCCATTGTACACAAAGAGAGGGAAAGTTGAGAGTCACAAAGGGAGAGAAGGGAGAAGGCAGGCAGTTGGGAGGCTTTGGCCTCCTGGGAGCCATGGAGATGATTCTTTTCCATCTCTAGCATGCTGTCCTTATCTTCTTCTCCTCCCTTTGTCTTTTATTTTCTTCTTGTATTTTCTTTGTTTTACTTTGTTTTTCTGTTATTAGTTGTAATAAACATCTTGCTAGTCTTGTATTATGGTTTGAGTTTATAAAGTTTGATTTCATTCATGAATTCTTCTTCACTGTTTTAATGGAGCGTTTTGCATCCTTTGACTGATCACCTAAGGTTTTATGCGTTATGCTCTTGTTGGGAAGGTTTGGGGATCATCTTCATTCCATCCATTAGCAACTTATGTGATTTGGTTTCTAGGTCTCCTAATGTAAACACCATGCTTGGGGTCCTTGTGATGTTCAATACAATTTGATCCAAACACCATGGACTTATTTGTGAGCATCTTCATGAGTGAATCAATTTGTTTACTTGCTGCCATAACATGATTAGAACAATTAGGGTGGATTCTAAAACCTCACCATCTTGTCTTAGTTCTTTTCTTTCTTCTTGTTTTGTTTCTCTTGTTTCCATTTCTGTTTTGTGTAGGAAAATTGAGTTGGATCATTCAATCACCAATCCCGTGGAATCGACCTCGCACTTACACATGCTAAACTACCAACGGCTCGTGCACTTTAGGATCACAAGTTTGCAAGTTAGGATGCTTAATCCATTTTGGTGCAGCTGAAATCTACACAACACCGCCCAACCCCAAACAACTCTGATGATGCAAACCAATACATGTTTTCGATTGGCTTAACTAAGACTAGAGAGGCGGAGGATTTTTTCTTTTTGTGTTCTTTCTGATCTACTGAAGTTTTGTTTTGTTTTCTATTGGCTGAAATCCCGGAGATCTGATCTGCTGAAGTTTTCATTGCCACCAACCCAAATCGATTAAGCTTTTCCAAGAAATTTCAAATTTTTTAACCCCCATTTTCTCCAACTTTTGTCAAGGATGCTAAGCAAGTCAAGCATACTCATGGAAAATCTTAATATGCAAACAGCAAAACTTTACTTTCGGAAAAATTGCAACCTTAGTCATTGACCTCAGCTTTAATTTCTCTTTGTAGCTCCTCCTTGTATTCTTCGAAATTCCCAGGGAAGACCCTCACGGTACCATCTTCAACACCCCAAATTTCACTCTTCTCTTCATCCTCGAACACACGTGATATCAGCCTAGAATCATGACTCACCAGTATAACTCCACCGGTGAACTCATCAAGTGCATCAGCCTGCATATCTAAATGATTTGTGGGTTCATCCAACAGCAAAATGTGGGGCCTTGACATGGATATTGATGTGAAGACAACACCGGGTTTCTGCCCTCCTGATAATTTTGATTCATCAGAGTTGTTTAGGCTTCAGTGGTGGTTGGGTTACATAGAGGTGGTGGTTGGCTGCGATTGGGTGGAGACTGTTTGTGGGTTACAGGAGGAAGAAGATGATTTCAATTTCAATTTCGTTGCCCAATTTGATGAGCTTGGTCTGATCGGCATCGCAGGACCTGGGGCGGATGGGGGAGCTCGGAAGAGAAATGGACGGAGAGAGAGAGAGAGAGAGAGAGAGAGAGAGAGAGAGAGGGGGACGAAGAGAGGGAGGGGTTGGTGTGGGTGCTGCTGTGCATCGGCGAGAGGGGGTGGGGAACATCGGGGAGGCATTGGGCTGTTGTAGGGCAGGGAAGGACTGGGAACTGGTTAGATTTTTTTAATGTTTTATTTTATTTATTATTTTATTGGGGTTTGGTATTCTAATAATTTGTGGACTGAATTGCCCTCTACAAGTAACAGAAGTTAAAAGAAATTGACATAAATTGAAAATTGTCCTTAAATTACTTCAAATTGAAATCACAAGGACGAAATTGACCAAAATTGAAACGATCAGGGAAAAAGTGACCTTTTGCCTAAAAATATTATAAAAAAAAGCATCTCTCTCTCTCTCTCTCTCTCTCTCTCTCTCTCTCTCTCTCTCTCTCTCTCTCTCTCTCTCTCTCTCTCTCTCTCTCTCTCTCTCTCTCTCTCTCTCTCTCTCTCTCTCTCTCTCTCTCTCTCTCTCTCTCTCTCTCTCTCTCTCTCTCTCTCTCTCTCTCTCTCTCTCTCTCTCTCTCTCTCTCTCTCTCTCTCTCTCTCTCTCTCTCTCTCTCTCTCTCTCTCTCTCTCTCTCTCTCTCTCTCTCTCTCTCTCTCTCTCTCTCTCTCTCTCTCTCTCTCTCTCTCTCTCTCTCTCTCTCTCTCTCTCTCTCTCTCATTTTTTGAGCTCTAGTTGAACATAAGAACTCTACAGAGAATAAAAAAACTTTCTTTTCAGGCAGTTATGTAAATTTATTTTCAGGCAGTTATGTAAATTTATTTGATTAAAGATCTTCTCCTTGATGTGATTCTATTTGTGTATGCCTAAAGAATTTATGTAATTATTTTACAATTGTAACTTACATTTATTGAAAGATTTTGGAGTATTTCCCCAAAGTTCACTTATTTGAAGATTCTTTTGCATATATATCAGATGGATCTCGAACTGAAGAGAATTCTGGAGAAAGAAATGAACAAGAGCTTTCGCAAAACGAAAATAGTGAGACCCGGAAGATTCACAGGAATGAAATCAGCTCATCTGAAGGCACAGACGTTGGGGTTTTCGACTTCGACAACGAATATCGTGCAGGCTGTATTGATGGTCTTGAAGCAAGGAGGGGTCGAAACTACAACATTGAGGGCAATAGAATCCATTCAGACAAAGGCCAGCGTGTTGGAATTGGCAAATTTGGCAACAACTACTCCATGTCCAACCTATCATTTTTTCTTGGTCGACTTATTATTCTAGCTCTTGCTATATATAATATATACAGCGAAGCTAGCTAGCGGTACGAGCAAGAAGGAAATATAAATAAGATAAAAAGGAAAGGGGCTGCTGAATTTCCAAGACGAAAAAAAAACAGATGTATGGTTTGGAAATTTATGGCCACCAGAGCTCCTACACTCGAACTTTTCTCTGAATCTGAATGTTATTTCTCTTATATTTATGTATTTCTTTTCTTCTTCTTCTACTGCCATCAGTATATTAATGCTGAGTAAGTGTTTTGTTTCTTCTTTGTCTACATGGAATTAGTACTGTTTCCTCTTGTTCCAGCTTTTTTCTTTATATCCACCTATGAAGCAAGGATACTCTTATTTATAAATTATAATAGGTTGTTGGATACGCCGTTGGATATGATATGCATGGTATACTCTCCGATACGCGTCGGATTTGTATTGGACAGACATACAGAGGAGCAAGGAGTCGCCGGATGTTGCCCCTTTGCAGGTGCCCACCAACTGTTTGAGCAAATGACTGAGTGACCTTCCTTTTCGCTTCGTTGCTGTGCGTGCTGCGCGCATCTCTCTTTTTTTCAAAAAAATAATCCCGCATCGGATATGCCCGTTGAAGTGGCGTTCCCATCCCCAACACGCCTCCTGTGGCGTGAATAAATTATATTTTTAAGAATGTGAACCCTCGTTCTCCTAAACACTGGACTAAATCCGCTCATGAAGTCGGAAAACCCAACTTGTGTACTTCGTTCTGAGATTATTTTATTCTCGTCAATGATGGTTTCCATGCTTCCATTAGTATTTTCAGTGGTTCTTGGTAGTGGCTGCGTAAATTTAGCATCATTTTCATTTGTAGAGGGACGAATAGGTCTTCTTGTTGTCATCTCCTTGTGTAGTTGTTCAGGTTCATTTGGAGACCCATCTTATAACAGATAGGGTCATCATTGCGCTGGGCTAGGCTGACCCAACCCTAAAATTTTCGAGTTTGGACTGAGCAAGGGTTGTGCCAATAGAGTAATGAGTGTGATGATGAAAGTTGTGTGCTAGGCGATTGTTTTTTTATATTTTTTTTCCAGCCTTGAAGGCTTTTGGATTGTCCTAGATCTTTTTCCTCTCAGAGCAAGTCCTCCAGCTAAGGCTAGACTCTTGGGGGGGCTTTGGGAGAAAAACAGGCTCTAGTAGCAAGGGCTGGCCCTGAGTTTCTTGTGGGGGTCACGAAGAAGGGTTGGCCCGAGGAGAGGTCCAGCCTGAGATACAAAACAAGGGGGCTAACTGATCGGTTCATAATTGTATATCATTTTGTACCCTTCTAGCTTATGATTTGGTTATGTTTTTGAGTTAAACTTGTGCTTTTAATCCATTTTGTGTTTATCTTTCAGTTAATTGAGATTTAGGTAACAATGATGACTTTGGATAGGAAATGATGCAATCCATGCATGTTAAGGCATGATTTGGATGAAGGGAAGAAGAGCTTAAAGACAAACTCATTTTTTGCTACAGCCTCCTGCCAGTCCGAGTTTCGTAGGTCATATTGCAAGCTTTGTTTCATTAAACTACACAGCTTCGATGACGCAGCATTCTTCATGAAAGTTGTTCCAATGGGTGTATACTACAACATATCCAGAATTCAGTCCTATTGGATAAACGTGGAATCTGTGACCTAGCAAACACAGAACCATGCTCAGGATGGATTTTGTCAGCGAGCAAAACGAGTTACCAATTTGTTTTGGCCTTAACTTTTTCATCCGAGCTTGGATTGGGCCAATACTTGTGTGGTTGGATCAGACACATTCTGAACTTCAATTTTGAGTGCTTAAAGTCTTCATTTGCTTAAGAGAAGCCCAATTCATAAGTCCTTGAAGTTGCTGGTTATGCTGACCTCAGGATGAGCTGGTTGGAAGCTTGGTCATGGTTACCTAGGCATGAGCTATTGTTTCTGGTTGGAAGCTTGGTCATGGTGACATGATGATGAGCTAGGGCTGCTGGTGGGATTTATTGGTGAAGTGCATCAACACTTTTCTAATACAAGTGCATCAACCAATTCAGATTTTATAATACAAGTGTTGTATGCATTAGCCATTTTGAATTCAGATTTTCACTTCCCCTAGGCCTATAAATAGGGAAGTTCTCTAAGCTTGTAAACACACCCCAATGGGGGAGAGCTCTCAAACACTTCTCTAGAGCTCCCCTCCCTTCTCTCCCTCAAATTCTCTTAGTTTCCTTTCAAGTTGTCAATTGTTGTAACAAAATGAGTTTACTAAATTTTCCTTCAAGTTTTCTTAGTTCCACTTTACTTTTATTTGTAATGTACATTCTTTCTTAAGTATTCAAGTTTAATTAGTTTCCAAGTTTCAATTATGGTTTTTGTTCTTATTCATTATGCTTATAAGTTAATATGCTAGTTTGAATGATTGATCACCATTTAGGTTTGCATGTTAGCTATCTTGGTTTGAATTAAGAGTATACACCATGCTTTAATTCGAATTGAACTATGAATAGGAAGAGTATGTATGGACATTCGACAACAGGGATTAGATACATGCTTGGTTGTTTAAATTGTTCTTCTATGGTTAATGGGTTCCTAATGCTTAATTTTAGGTTATATAACAAATGATCAAATTAGGGAATTAGGAACACAAGGTTATGACCAAACACCATGGCTTAATCATATTTTAGCTAGAATCAATCCGTTAATCTAATTGAACTTGGGAACTTATCTGCTTGAGTTAGTTATTTCTTTCTTCCTTGTTTATTTATTTCCTTTCTTTTTCATTTCTGTTTTGTGTAAGGAAAATGAATTGGATCATTCAATCACCAATCCTCGTGGGATCGACCTCGCACTTACATATGCTATACTACCAAACGGCTCGTGCACTTGCGAGTATCACAAGTCGAGCTGAATCCATTTTGATGCAGCTAAATCTACGCAACAAGTTTTTGGCGCCGTTGCCGGGGATCGGTAACATTGTTTGATTCTATTTGGTTTTCCTACTTTTTATTTATTTTTTGTATATAACTAGACAGTTTCATGTTTTAAAGTTATTGACGTTAATTGACAAGTTGTGTTTGTAGTCCAACGGACAAGGACAATTGCCTGACAAGCAAGAGAACTGGGTTTGAGTCCCAGCTTATACAACACAAAAAAAAAGGTTCAAGTATCATGTCGATTATTTCTTGTTTATGGTTTCATTCACTTGCTCTTAATTAAATATCTTGTTCAAGTTTACATAAACACCATATGACTCTTGGACTGATTAGTGAATGAATGGGTAGATATTGAAGACAAACACCATGTTTAAATTCTACTTGGTTCTTTATTGTTCTTCTTGTCCTTAATGGGTTCGGAATTTGTGTTTAGACTAAACACCATAGCTAAATGCTTTTTCTGAATACTTGATTAAAACTACACACCATATGGATAATCATATTTGAGAAAGAACGAACTCTATAGTTTGATTTACTTTGTTGCTTGTTACTTTGAAACATGGAAGTGTTGATTTTTCCTTTTCATTTTTTTAGTTTTTTTTTTAATTTATTTCCTAATCCTTTTAATTCCGTTTCAAGTTTTTGTGTGCTTGTCTTAGCAAATTAAATAGCTTAATAAAGTGGGAGAAAGAAGGCAACTTCAAAGATGGGAAGTGTGGAGCAGTGGGAGAAGTCGCGACCTCCAAGTGCATCCATGCTCGACCTAATCGCTTCAAGGGGGAGCATCTCAATCCTTTCTCTTTACTTGTTATTATTTTAAATTTCTGTTCCTTTTTTATAAAAAATTAAGAAAAAATTAAAAAAGATTTTTTATATGAGCTGACTCGTGGTAACTCCAGTGAGCGTCTCCGTCAATACAGTGTCTAGGAGTTCTTTAGGCGACACCTTCGGTGTCTAAGAAGTTTGGGTTTTAAGCGGGACCATTGTGACCCCTCCAACCTTCCCAGATCCCCTTGCTGTGTTTTTCTTAGACCCTTAACTGGTCATCCTTGAGTTACTTGTATATTTGTGTGTTTTAAGAAATTTTTTTTAAAAAAAATATTCATTTTGGAACTGCTTTGTTTTCTTTTATTTTAAGTTAGTTTATGTATTATTTACCTGGTGTGGTTAGTTAGTTTATTTCTGAGTGTTAAAAACACATTTTTATTTCACTTCAAACACTGCAAACAAAGAAAAAGTTTAAAAAAACAAAAACAAAAAACAACAACATTCAAGTAAATTAAAAACAAAAACAACAACAACAACAACATCATCTTCATCTTCATGGCATGCCTCTATTTTCTCGTACTTGTAGAATCTGCAGCAGCTCTACATGGTCCTCATTCTTTTTCTGCAATGCTTCCACATGCTGATTGGCACGGAGAGCCGCTTCTGGAGTCCGCCACCATAGCCTTCAAGGAAGCTACTTCCTCGCTCAGTGCGGCACACTCCCGTGTCCTCGTCAGGAATCGCATGCCCAAATTGGTAGCCGAGACCGCATGGAGCATCGTTAAATTGTGGGACTCCTCCACCGCAGCCTTGTCGGACCTCTGTGCCACATGCAGGTGATCTGCCGATGTGAGTTTACTGCCAATCATGCTGCCCAGCAACACTGCTCTGTTCGGCACTACCTCAGAAAAAGTTCGGTATTACCTCAGCAAAGTTTGAGGCCATACCGTGATGATATGTGGAGTTTGGGAAGACAGGAGTTGGAGGAGCCCTTGTCTGGGCATTTGGTGGTGCAAGGGATAGCTCAAGGTTGAGATCATCAAGGTGAGTGCATGAGGATGCCATTTGTTTTGCTTCTGAATTTTTTGATGTTTTTCCTTAAGTTTGGAGGAAGAAATGCTGGGTATCATCCGCTTGCAGAGGTGTGGTTTAAATAGGCATATGCTGATGAGAGAGAGCCAACACATTTCGGATTTCCCGAGCATGCTCGACCTAATCGCTTCAAGAGGGAGCACCTTTACTTTCACTTTACTTTTCTTTTTTTCCGTGTTTTCTGGTGTTTTATGTTTTTGCCCGTTACTTTCATTTTCTAGTGCTTTGTGTTTTTGCCTTTCCCTTTCGGCTATCATCTTTGTTTTATTTTAGTTAGGGAACTGTGCTTTCTTTTTCGTTTGTCGTCTTCGTTTGATTTAAGCTCGGCAAGTGTGTTTTCTTTTTCTTTTTCTATTTTAGTTGGGAAGTGTCTTTTCTTTTTCTTTTTCTTTTTCTTTTTCTTTCTGCAACCTTCCTCTTTTATTTCCGAAACAAAATAACGAAAATACAAAAACAACAACATAAAATAAAAACATCAATAATGCAGTAGAAGTCATTTCTTCTCGGTGCTTGGTGTCTCGACCATTGGAGCTTTGAGTTTGGCCCTCTGGCTGTCCTCTTCCGGGGCTTCACGTACAGCCTCTTGGAGCTCACCACTTGAGCCCTCAAAGATCGCAATCTTAGCTTGAGCATAACTACTCTCGCGATCTGCTTGCTTGCGTTTACCCGATCGGTCTAGGTCCTCCAGCTGCTTTCTCATGTCACGAGAATACAACTCTACCATCTTTGTTAGGCTTTTATTCTCGTCCCGCAATACTTCTAGCTGGTGTCGATTCACCTCCACTATCCTTGCCCTATCCCTTTTCAAGCTTTTTATAACAGTCTGGCACTCTTCAACCATACTTCGCTCCGCCGCCAACTGACCTTTCAGCACCTCTACCTTATGGGACTTCGCAGTAGGCGATGTCCCAAACTTGCGACACATGCTGGACTCTGCACGCTCAGTGTCAGGGCATCACTCGTGACCCGGTTGTCATCCCTCGTCCCAAACACACGTATATCTTTAGGAGTCACTAAATTTCTGCCCACTACAATGGCAACATCGTTGCCCAGGAGTATTGAGTCATTGACTGTCACAGGTCCCGTGCGGAGGCAAAGTATGGCACCCATACTGGTGCTGTTGCTTGGCCCCATGTCTAGTCGGTGGAGCTAGGTTGAGATCCAACGAAAATGGGTAGTTATAGGCCATTTGATTTCTCACTCACTTTTCTTCTTTCCTTCTTTTCTCTTTTGTGTTTCTGAGTTTGTGTTTTTTCATCCCTTCTTTTTCCTTCTTATAGACTTAGTTTGCTAAACCCTAGCCATTGGAGCGTCTTGAGCATTTTCTGAATCTCCAGCATTCCTTGAGTCCCACAACCTTCTCGCTTTCCAACCATACCCAATTCATTTATCACGACATATCTTTTCTTAACGGACGCGTTCAGCAAAGTCGTCTTTGCACCTTTCCATAGCGCATTTCCATGATCTTGTGGAGTCTGCGGCGCCTTTACGCGTCGACACGTGTCTCGCCCTGCAGTGGTCCCTTACACTGAACCGAGATATCATGACCCATGTTTAAAATAATAATAATAATAATAATCAAATAAATAAATAAATAAAAATCAATTGAACATGTGGGCTTCGGACTTCATTGTGAGCTTCGGGTTTTCACCGTTTAGGTTTCAAAGTGGGTTAACTTTCTTTTGGGTTGGGTTTTCAATCGTTTGGGTTTGGGTTTGCATAAGACTATCTGTTTAGGGCTTACTGTTTTGAGTGTTTTCAATTCTTTTTATTTGTTTGTTTGTTTTGTAATTTTTATTTGGTAATTATTTTCTTTTTGTATTTTATTATTTTTATTTGCTTTAATACTTTCATTTCTTGTTATGACATTGCTTGTTCCTAATTTTTAAACATTGAGGACAATGTTCATTTCTAGGTTTGGGTATTAAAGTTTAGCAAATAAATTTGGTTTTTCCTTTTTTTTTTTTTATTAAAAAAAAAATAAATTATTGCTTGTTTTTCTTTTATTTTGAGTCTTGTTTTGTTTTGTTTTTGAGTCACTTTCCGAACATATGATGAGATTGTGATAAATGTTGCATGACTTAAATGAAAATTGAATTTTATTTATTTATTATTATTATTTTTATTTTTTGTAACTTTTTATTGTAAAAAAAAATTAAAATAAAAATAAAATAGGCATTGTTCTAGCATGATATGTTCGAAACCTTCTTTGCATTTGCCATTTGTTTCATAATTTTCCAATTAAAGGATTTGCATGACCCAATGAAATTGTATCAAGCATAAATTAGACTTATATAACCATATAATGTGAGCTTTTGAGCCTTGTGCTTCATTTCATGAGTGTTATACACATACTCTTAATTTCTTGTCATCTAAGTTGTTGTTTGATCTCATTATTCATTGATTTGGTTGAACACTTAAAAATCATTCATTCTTATGCAATTTGATTCCATGACATTTAAGAAATGATATTAAGGCCCTCTTTGGATCGTTTGTGCCTTTCAAGCTAACCTTATGCATGCTTAAGCATGATTTTCCATTGTTAACCATTTTGAGCCTACATGTAAACTTTTTCTTTCATTTTACCAATTGCAATTCCTAGCTTTAGCCCGAAAACAAGAATTTACCTTTCTAAGGAACTCATGAGCTCTAATTCGGATGTGTTTTTCATGCTAAGTTTGGGAAGGGATATTACATTAAAAATATATATATATATATATATATATATATATATATATATATATATATATATAAAACTTCACACAATTGGTGAAAGAAAAGAGAAAAGTTGTGATTAAATGGTAGTTGATTGAAATTTCATTTTTGGGTTTCATTGGTATTTGGAAAGGAGTTTAAATCATTGTAAATGAAGGTATAAGGAGTTTTGATCATGTAAAAGAAAATATCTAATCGTGATGATTCGAAGTCTTGTAAATAATTATTTTATGCTCTTACATTTTTGAGTTTCTTGGACTTTGTATTATCCATACCTTTCATTTCTTACTCACCTTACACCATTGGCCCCATTACAACCTATGTTAAAGACCTAAATTGATCTTAAATGTCATATGGTTGAATTGCATGCATTTTCTTACTTTTAAGTGTTTGGCATCCTTCTTGAGATCATATTAATGCAAGTTCTTCATTTTCCTATTTTGAGTTAAGTCTCTTATGGTTTAACTCTAATCTCATGTTTATATCTGAGTGATTCATTTGTGAGAGGACAACTTTGGTGAGATTTGAAGTTGCATTTGTGCTTGGTATGCTTTTTGAAATTATGTGAAAACTAAGATTGGAGAATTTGTTGCATTTGGCTATCACACTACTACACTTTGAGCATGTTGTGTTTTGAACTTTGCCGCTTTGTAAATAATGTCTCAAATTAAGCTTTTAACTTTTGAGTCATGTGCATAAGTCATTTCTCTTCAGAAAATGTTCGGAAAGATTGTTTTGAGTTTTATTTTTATTTTTATTTTTATTTCTTTTATTTTTATTTTTGTTTTTGTAATTATTTTTGTTTTTGTTTTTGTTTTATTTTGCTTAAGGACTAACAAATTTAGTAAAGTTTTCTAACCACTTTGTTTTGTAAAGTTAGTAAAACGTTTGTGGGTATCGTTTCTGTTAAACTCTCAGGAGACACAACTCCTCCTACTAGGAATGCCCAGAGGTTTAAAGGCTTGTTGCATATGCTCAATGAAATCGAGTTACCTGCGGAAGTGGTTTAGTTAACTTCTTGTTTTGTTCTTATCTTTGTTTTCCTTTTGTTTTGCTCGAGGACTAGCAAAATCTAGGTTTGGGGGTATTTGATCGGTTCATAATTGTATATCATTTTGTACCCTTCTAGCTTATGATTTGGTTATGTTTTTGAGTTAAACTTGTGCTTTTAATCCTTTTTGTGTTTATCTTTCAGTTAATTGAGATTTAGGTAACGATGATGGCTTTGGATAGGAAATGATGCAATCCATGCATGTTAAGGCATGATTTGGATGAAGGGAAGAAGAGCTTAAAGACAAACTCATTTTTTGCTACAGCCTCCTGCCAGTCCAGTTTTGTAGGTCATATTGCAAGCTTTGTTTCATTAAACTACACAGCTCGGATGAGGCAGCATTCTTCATGAAAGTTGTTCCAATGGGTGTATACTATAACATATCCAAAATTCAGCCCTATTGGACAAACGTGGAGTCTGTTACCTAGCAAACACAAAACCATGCTCATGATGGATTTTGTCAGCGAGCAAAACGAGTTACCAATTTGTTTTGGCCTTAACTTTTTCATCCGAGCTTGGATTGGGCCAATACTTATGTGGTTGGATCAGACACATTCTGAACTTCAATTTGGAGTGCTTAAAGTCTTCATTTGCTTAATAGAAGCCCAATTCGTAAGTGCTTGAAGTTGCTGGTCATGTTGACCTCAGGATGAGCTGGTTGGAAGCTTGGTCATGGTGACCTAGGCATGAGCTATTGTTTCTGGTCGGAAGCTTGGTCATGGTGACATGATGATGAGCTAGGGCTGCTGGTGGGATTTATTGGTGAAGTGCATCAACAATTTTCTAATACAAGTGCATCAACCAATTCAGATTTTCTAATTCAAGTGCATCAACCAATTCAGATTTTATAATACAAGTGTTGTATGCATTAGCCATTTTGAATTCAGATTTTCACTTCCCCTAGGCCTATAAATAAGGAAGTTCTCTAAGCTTGTAAACACACCCCAATGGGGGGAGCTCTCAAACACTTCTCTAGAGCTCCCCTCCCTTCTCTCTCTCAAATTCTCTTAGTTTCCTTTCAAGTTGTCAATTGTTGTAACAAAATGAGTTTACTAAATTTTCCTTCAAGTTTTCTTAGTTCCACTTTACTTTTATTTGTAATGTACATTCTTTCTTAAGTATTCAAGTTTAATTAGTTTCCAAGTTTCAATTATGGTTTTTGTTCTTATTCATTATGCTTATAAGTTAATATGCTAGTTTGAATGATTGATCACCATTTAGGTTTGCATGTTAGCTATCTTGGTTTGAATTAAGAGTATACACCATGCTTTAATTCGAATTGAACTATGAATAGGAAGAATATGTATGGACATTCGAACAACAGGGATTAGATACATGCTTGGTTGTTTAAATTGTTCTTCTATGCTTAATGGGTTCCTAATGCTTAATTTTAGGTTAGACAACAAATGATCAAATTAGGGAATTAGGAACACAAGGTTATGACCAAACACCATGGTTTAATCATACTTTAGCTAGAATTAATATCTTAATCTAATTGAACTTGGGAACTTATCTGCTTGAGTTAGTTATTTCTTTCTTCCTTGTTTATTTATTTCATTTCTTTTTCATTTCTGTTTTGTGTAGGGAAAATGAATTGGATCATTCAATCACCAATTCTCGTGGGATCGACCTCACAGTTACATATGCTATACTACCAAACAGCTCGTGCACTTGCGAGTATCACAAGTTGAGGATGCAGTTGAATCCATTTTGATGCAGCTAAATCTATACAACACGACGTCAGCAACAAAAAAAAAATACAAAAAAATACAAAAAAATTCAGAATTTTTTTAAATAAATACTTAGTCATATTTTTCACTTTCCACACCAAAAATCTTATCCGAAAATATTGTCCAAATTAATTATTTAAGTAAACAAATTTGTGAAAAAAAAAATGAATAGTATTTGCCCTAAACTAGAGCAACTGCTGGAAACCAACATTGCTTTCTGCAAGGGCAGTCACTATTCATGTGAATAGTGGCTACCCTAGCTCCCCCCCTTGCCATGAGAGAGAGAGAGAGAGGGGTGGGGACCATTAACTTAGGTGCTAGTTCAATGTATGGGATGAGAGATGAAGGCTTTAAATATTTGTACGCTTAGACTTCTCAGGGGAAGCTGTTGATATTTGTAGGGTTTTTTTAATTTTTTATTATAATTATGAGCACATTTGTTTTTTGTTTTAAAGATGATGTGTTAATTTAAAATCTCTTGGATTAAATTTTAATGAGGTGGCATATAGGGAGGAGAAGTCAAGTAGATAATGACAGAGAGAATCCAAGCAGAGAATTCATATCCCATCTATTCACCCCATAAGAGCATGTCCACCCCAAAAGGCTAAGGCAAGGCAAAGGCAAGGCAAGGGATGACACTATTCATGTGAAACCGGATCTTTCAGCAAATTCTTCATGAATTTTTCTCCACATATGCGAAAACTTCATCTCATTGCCTAACATAGGATATTGACTAACTTTCACCAAAGACTCACACAACACAATATCTTCCACAGGAGTCCAAGCGCCTCCAGCTTCGATATAAGAGGCCATTTGTTTTTTGATACAAATGAAAACTAGTAGAAAAATGTGAGTGAAATGGAAAACAATATTGGAAGGAGAAGATTTGTATGAAGATTTGGTGTGGAAAGTGAATAAAATTTATAGGTATTTATAGGGAAAAAATCCAGTATTTTTTGGTATTTTTTATAAAAAATTTGGAATGTTTTTGGAATTTCTTTTTCCAAAAAAACGAGGGCCGTCAGATTTATGGAAAAAAAACCATCGCAGCCCCCAGGAAGCGCCACATGGCATTTTTCCATTGGGTTTTGTTAGCGAGCGGAAGTCAACGGTAATTTTTTTTTTGAATTTCACGCGCCAACGGTAATTTTTTTTTGAATTTCTGCTCACTGACATCAGCGCCTTCGGGCTCAGCCAAGGCAAGATTTGCCCGTGGGTCCTAGGACTTGCCTGGGCTGGATTTGCTGCGCTGGAGGGGGGTTTGGGCTCTCGGGGGGCTTGTTGCCTAGGCAGGCCCCTGTGCCTGGACATGCTCTAAGAGCAAGTCCACCATTGTGCTGGGCTACCACTATTCACATGAATAGTGGCAGCCTTGCCTTTTTTGGTTCCACCCCAAAAGGCTAGGGCAAGGGCAAGAAAAAAAAAAGATTATGCAACAAATATGAACAATTTAGAAATGTAAGAAATAAAAAGATTATGCAAGAAAAAAATAAATATGGAAGAAAATATAAAAAAAAATTACAAATGCAAGAAAAAAAAAGATTACAATTTACAAATATTGGAAAGAGAAAAGTTTGTATGAAGATTTGGTGTGGAAAGTGAATAAAATTGTTATGTATTCAAGGGCGAAACCAGTAATTTTTTAATGGGTGGGCTAATTAAAGTTATTAGCTTAAAATTTAATGATAGTTTTTTTTTTTTTACTTACATTTTCTATAGTTTTTCTCAAAATAAAAGTATACATTAAATCATATAAATCACATAATTTTAAACACAAGAAATAAAATTGAAATTAGAGCCATATTATTCGCGAAAGGGTGGATTTCATTTAGAAAAATACTTCTTTTGGAGACAAATTAATATAAATTTTTTAAAATTAATGTTGGGATAAACTTTGACACCAAATACAAATGTGTAAGATCTCTTATTATGCATATTGGTGCTGAAATTGTATATTTAATTTTTTTATTTTTGGTTAAAATATTAGACTATATATATATAATTTGTTTTTTTCCCACACTGTCCCTGGGCTACAGCTAAAGGCAGCCCTTCCCTTGGTTCCGCCCGTGTATGTATTTATAGGGAAAACATCCATAATTTTTTTGTATTTAAAATTTTTTTTGGATTTTTTTTGCTCGTTGAAGTCAGCGCTCTCGGGTTTGAGCCCAGGCAGAAATTGCCCGTGGGCTTGCCCAGGTTGGTGGGACCCAGGGCTTGCCTGGGCTGCATGTGGCGCGCTGGAGGGTCTTTTGGGTTGGCAGGGGGCCTTTTGCTCGGGTTGGTGGCATGCGCTGGACATGCTCTAAGGATGTTCAGTTGCTATTAGGTCACGCCTTAGGCTGGTATTGAATTATTTTTATTATTAATAAATGTTGATAATTATTCAGGTCAACAAATACCAACGTTAATTTGGTGAAATATTTCTTTGAATTTGCTTTGGAAGATTTGCTCAAAGTCCACTTATTTGAGGATATAGGTATGGGGTGTGACAATTCTAATAATTTTTTCAACATGGATATTATTGGAATTTGACAAGGAATCTAAATTATTGCTTTGCCTACACTAAATTACAGAAATCTTATTGTATCGGCTCAAAGTGCTACAGAAAAAGTAGTTGTTTGTACCATGTATTTGTACATGGTGGTGGTTGATGTAAGGGACTGACCGAGCCGAATTAACCACTAGCACCGCGATGCGGACTCAAAGCCCACACAAGCCACACTAGCTGAGGCGGACCACTCGAACCGGACGAGGACTAAAACCACACAGCTCCGTAATGATATGGGTAGGAGAAATCAAGGGTATCTATCTTCCTACATACCTTGGAAAGTCCCGGCCAACCACCCCGAGGGATGCCTCACTCAGAGACTTAGGAGCTGCAAATGATTGAAGACGTCCACGTATCTGATCACTATTGGGCCACTTCTAGGACAAGACATGCCGTTACGAGAGGAAATTATCAATCATTCTGAGAAAATGAATCAAAGCATATTATCAACTTCACTTTGTGTTCTTCCATATCCCAATCTTTATTTTCATTTTGATCCATGTAGCATTGCACCCCCTCTAGGATCAAAGTTTTACGTTGTTGACCACCAGTCAACACTGGTGATTATTCAAATTGCTGCTTTCCAAATTTGATGTAAAATGTATTGTAGAATTTATCCACAAGCATGGCCACTTAAAAATGTCTGTCGGGGCCCCCTTTGCGTTGGGACAAGAGTGGTTCTCTTCTCTTCTGTCCTGCATGTGATCAAAACAGAAGTTCAACGCTATTTTTTCCACACGGAGTACCTTTTGACTACACTATCCATCTTGTATTTATCATTTTTTGTGTGATTTTAGGTTACCTTTCTCCACACAAAGTCCTTTTTTACAAGACTTTTCCAAGTTTTTTGTTTTTTTTTTAGCTGGAAAGACTTTTCATTAGGAATATTGCAGATATAACAAAGAGTAATAAATAAATCCATGTATATAATAGCAACTTATTCCATTTTCTAGAGGAGGTCCATGCTCTCTTAGACACACGTTCAAAACATCTAGTCCCTATTGCTAATTGAACATAAGAAACTCTACACAGAATAGAAGACTTTTCTTCTGAGCTTTCATCAATGGCAGGTAAGTACCGTATATTATGATTAATATTTTAATTTCATTCAAGATCTTTTCCTTGATGTGATTCTATGTGTGTATAGGGTTTAAGGAATTTATGTAATTAGTTTACAATAGTAACTTCCATTTATTGAAAGATTGTCTTCCATCTAATTTTGGAGTATTTGCCGCCACTTATTTGAAGATCTTTCCATTTTTATTTTTGCATATACATAAGATGGGTCTCGATCTCGATATGAAGCTGGACAAAGCCTCCACAAGAGCCCTAAAGAGAAAGAGCTGAACAAGAGCACCCAGAAAAGAAAAAAAAAAAGAGGCAGAAAATACTAATGAAAGCAACGAGACTTTCAACATTAATAATAATGATATCTCCGCAATTAGAAGCAAACATGTTGGGATTCGCAAGGCTTTCAACAAAGAAGGCAGAGGTGGTGATCAGGCAAGGACGACTAAAAACCACAACATTTCTGGCAATATAATTCATGGAGAAGACAGCAATAACGTTGGGATTAGCGACGTTGGCAACACGAACTACAACAAGTCGAGCGTACCATTTCTTCTTGGTCCTCTTATTCTTCTTGTTCTAGCTTTTAAAATTTTTTATTTATTTTATATATTAACGGTGAGTAAGCAAAACAAAAAATGAAGCAAGTGGTATGAGCAAAAAAGAAGGCACGACCGAGAAGAAAAAGAAATAGAAGACAAAAATCAATAAGTGAGAAAGAAAGGTTCGGCTTGGAGTTTCTCGTACTATTACGCAGTGGAAGGGTTTGGATATGTATGGCCACCAAAGCTCCTATACTCAAACTTTTCTTTGTGTAACTTTCTCTGAATCTGAATCTTATTTCTCTTTTATATATATATATATATTTATGTATTTCTTCTTCTTCTACATGCCATAAGTATATTGATATATGAGTAAGTATTATTTCTTTTTCTTCTTGTGTACTTTCCATAAACATTTATGAATTCTGTAATATATTTGGGGTTCAACCTTGTAAATAATGTAACATCCCAGTCTGAAAATAAAATAAAATAATTAAATTAAGAGAAAATAAATTGAAATAAACATTAAAATAAAATGATTTAAATTAATTAAGGTTTTTGAGAAATTAAAATATTATTTAATTTTATAAGGGGCAAAAAGATCATTTCAAGTTTGGGAAGGAATTTGGGTATTTTGATTACACCTTTGATTACACGTCGAAATGAATCCGTAGACACGTAGTGGGCTCAATTGTAACAAAGAAGTTACGATCAAAAGAAGTTTAGTGGCATAATCGTAAATATTTCGAAAATTCAATTTTAAAACCCAGATTTTCTTCCTCGCGAGTGGCTGGACCAATCGACTTCCGATCGTGATTTCTCCCAGCTCTGGTCTCCGTTTCAGGTAAGACCAGTCCCAAATGAACCACAACACTTCCCTCTTCCAACCCCAGCCCTTCCCCGCCTCGACTCTGCAGCCGTAGTCACCGATCAATCAGCCACGAACCAGGCGGTCTTGGACAGATTTTTCTTAAGCTTTCGTCGGTCGTTCCTCCCTCCTCCGGCCACCGTTTCAGGCGGGTGAGGTATGAATTCTCGACTATTTTTCGTGCTCTAGCTACCTGTTGGATAGGTTTTGGCTGATTTTTAGATTTAACAACTCGAATTCGAACCCGAAAATCTGGCGGTTTTCAATTTGAAATTCCGGCCACTTCCGTCGAGAATTTGGGGTATGTCCAAGAACAAAAGTGACTCCAAATTAGGTGTTTTACCTAGGATAGGAGTTTGGAGCCAAGATTCTAAGTTTTTCCGGCGAGTGGGTATCGCTTAGGACACCCACCCGCTGCCGCGCGTGTGGCGGCGCATGGCACTGTAGCAGGGACACATTCTATACTAAAATGATCTCCTGGTTGTCACGAGCGCGTAGGAATTTGCGGATCTCAATTCGGATAACGTTTGAATCCCAAACGGATTTTACATATTGTGTGATTTCCGGGTTCAATATGTTAGAACCGTTGGATCGCTTCCAATTTAATATATGTTGATCTAGGCATTCCTCGGATCGTGTAGGATTTGACGGATCGTTAATCAGAGCCCAGATGTTCCGATTCAATAACTTAAAGTTTGTATTTTTCAATAACGGTCCGAAATCGTACGATCTTAAGCAATCCGACCGTCCGTTTCGGACCAAACTTGAAAGACACGTATCCTAGACCGTGTGGAACACTTAGGAACTTCCGGATTGTAAAACAGAGGTCGTGGGCCCCGCGGGCTCAGTTGACCATGAGTCTTCCGAGGTTGTTTTACAGTTCGAAAAGTATTAGGTTAACCTTGCGAGAGAGTCTAGGGTCTCGGTTTTGAATATTAGTATTTAAGTGGACGTTTGTCTTCAAGGGTGTTTAGTTTTTCTTTATGAAATTCTTGGATATTATTTGATAATGGAAATTATGAAATGGATGAGTATGGGATACTCGATTTGTTGGGTTGTGAAAGTGAGTCTTAGGACTCGGTTATGATTATTGGAAATAAATGGCATGATTTTGTGATGGAAGTATTACATATGAATGTAATGGTTTATTGAAATTCATTTTATATTTATTGGTTGAATTTATTATCTTTGTAAGTATTTGTGATATATGTGAGTTTTGACATATTCTAGTATCTGGAGTTAAATTTATACAATACTCGAGAAAGTGCTATGTGTTTGTTGAATATGTGTGGGGTACTTGGGATGTGGTTGTGAGAAGAGGAGAGATGTGAGTTAAAATGTCAGTTTGAGTGCTATTAGCACTACCTTAGGTACCTCCCTGGATATAGAATATACTTAAGTTTACTGTCTATGCTATGAATAGGTATTGTTGGAAAAATTGAATTAAGAAAGGGAATATTATTTTATAATATTTATATAAGGATTACGAACTCCACCATCATACGTACCTCCCCCTTGGATGATGATATTTGGAAACAGTGGATATGGACACTGGGATACATGGAACTGGATATATGGAAATTGTGGAAGTGGTCTGGATATGACGGAACCCGGGGCACACCTTAACGGGGTGTCCCTATAGACCCTTAATTGGGTAGTCTGCGCGCGTAGGACTGTTTCAGACGCACGGGTCTTGATTTTTCGTCCGTACGTGCTGTTTGAGAGTTAGTCCCCCAGTTGGACGGCTCGTCCCTAGCCACATGTCGTTTGAGGGCTGTTAAATGTGGACTAGTCAGACGATCCCGGTTGGATTGTTTTTCCTAGTACATGATGTGCAACATCACATGTACCTCCCCTTGGATCCTGATACATGGATATGGTCTGGATATGACGGAACCCGGGGCATCCTTGATGAGATGTTGCTGTAGACCCTTAAATGGGGTAGTCTGCGCGTAGGACTGTTTTAGACGTACGGGTCTTGATTCTTCGTCGAGGACGTGCTGGCTGAGAGTTAGTTCCCCGGTTGGACGGCTCGTCCCTAGCCACATGTCGTTTGATGGCTGTTAAATGTGGACTAGTCAAACAATCCAGGGGATTGTTTTCCCCTGATACATGATGACGGTGAGAGGTGGGTGTTATTATATTACATGTATGTATATATGGTTTTGATTCTGGTTTGAGATTTGTGAGTTTGTACATGTATGAATATTTAAGCCCTGGATTGGGAAGTGTTGTTCGGCAACATATGACTTGGATAGTGATCGGTGCATAATTACATATCATTTTGTATCCCTCTAACTTATGATTTGGTTATGTTTTTGAGTTAAACTTGTGCTTCTAATAAGTTTTGTGCTTGTTTCAGTGTTATAAGCTTGAGACTCACTAATTGCATTTTGGAGACAAGTTAGCTCAAAACGGTGTCTGCAGATCAGTCAACTTCACGGATTGGACTGTACTTGGTCAAGAAGAACCAGATAATGAGCCATACATCATTGGAAAGACACGGAAGTCTAGTTTCTGTAGAATTTTATGGTTCATGATTCCGAGTCTTCTAGAGAAACTTATACATGTTTTGGCAACTTAAGGTCAAATTCGGCAGCATCTGCGTTACTGGGCCACAAATCACATTTGAAGGCCTTTCCGATTTTTCCTTGAGTTGGGCTGCATATGCTTGGAAAGATAAGCCAAAGAGCTTCAAGATCCATATTTGTCCAGATTTTTCAGACTGGACCCACAAGCCCAAAACGAGCCCACAAGCTGGCTGCAATGCATTGTCATGCATGACATATGCATGATGAAGTGTTGTTGATTGTGGGAAAGTTTGGTGAAGCATATTCAATACCTATATTTAAGTGGAATTTTGCAGCAACCAAATGAGCCAAAAGATGATGAAGTGGGAGTTGCAACACTAAGCCTAAAGACAAGAGGAATTGTTGTCAAATGTAATAGTGTGTTAGGTGAATTAAGTGTTGTAAGTTGGTGAAGTGAGTGTGGTTAGTGAACTCTATTGTATAATTCAGATTTTCACTTCCCCTAGGCCTATAAATAGGGAAGTTCTCTAAGCTTGTAATAGCACCCCCGAGGGGGGAGCTCTCAAACACTTCTCTAGAGCTCCCTTCCCTTCTCTCCATCAAATTCTCTTAGTTTCCCTTTGTAGTTCTCAATTATTGTAACAAGATGCTTGTACTAAATCTCAAACACTTCTCCTTTCTCTTCTTCTAAATTCTTCAAACACTATCTTCTCCCTTCTCAAACACTTCCTAAACACTTCTCTCTATTCTCTTCAAAAGTCTCCATGTTCTTGAAACACTTCTTAAACACATTCTCTTCCAAAATCCTCAAGCTTCCCAAACACTTTCCTTTCTCTTCCAAAATCCTCAAAGCTTCCCAAACACCTTCTCTTCCAAATTCTCAAAGTTCTCAAACACTTCCCAAAACTCTTCTCCCTTCTCTTTCTCAAACACATTCTCATTCCTTCATCAAATTCTCAAACTTCTCAAACACCACTTTCTTCTCTTCAAATATTCTCCATGTCCTCAAACACCAACCATTTTGCTTCTTAGATGAAAACTGAATAGGATCATTCAATCACCAATCCCTGTGGAATCGACCTCGCACTTACATATGCTATACTACCGAACGGCTCGTGCACTTGCGAGTATCACAAGTTGAGGATGCAGCTGAATCCATTTTGGTGCAGCTAAATCTACACAACAAGTTTTTGGCGCCGTTGCCTGACAAGCAAGAGAACTGGGTTTGAGTCCCAGCTTACACAACACACAAAAAAAAAAAAAAAAAAGTTCAAGTAGCATGTCGATTATTTCTTGTTTATGGTTTCATTCACTTGCTCTTAATTAAATATTTTGTTCAAGTTTACATAAACACCATATAACTCTTGGACTTATTAGTGAATGAATGGGTAGATATTGAAGACAAACACCATGTTTAAATTCTACTTGGTTCATTATTGTTCTTCTTGTTCTTAATGGGTTCGGAATTTGTGTTTAGACTAAACACCATAGCTAAATGCTTATTCTGAATACTTGATTAAAACCACACACCATATGGATAATCATAATTGAGAAAGAACGAACTCCATAAGCTAGTTTGATTTACTTTGTTGCTTGTTACTTTGAAACATGGAAGTGTTGATTTTTCCTTTTCGTTTTTTAGTTCTTTTTTATTTATTTCCTAATCCTTTTAATTCCGTTTCAAGTTTTTGTGTGTGCTTGCTCTAACAATTTAAATAGCTTAATAAAAAGGGAGAAAGAAGGCAACTTCAAAGATGGGAAATGTGGAGCAGTGGGAGAAGTCGCGACCTCCAAATGTATCCGTGCTCGACCTAATCGCTTCAAGAGAGAGCATTTCAATCCTTTCTCTTTACTTGTTATTATTTTAAATTTCTGTTTCTTTTTTTATAAAAAATTAAAAAAAAATTAAAAAATAGAAAAAAAAAAAATTAAAAAAGATTTTTCATATGAGCTGACTTATGGTAACTCCAGGAAGTACTTCCGTCAATAGTGACTAAGAGTTCTTTAGCCGACACCTTCGGTGTCTAAGAAGTTTCGGTTTTAAGAGGGACCTTTGTGACCCCTCCAACCTTCCCCGATCCCCTGGCTGTATTTTCTGAGGCCCTTAACTGGTCATCCATGAGTTGCTTGTATATTTGTGTGTTTAAAACAAAAAACAAAAACAAAAAAAAATAAAATAAAATAAAAATAAAAAAATATTTAAAAAATTGAAATTTGAGTTTTTATTTGTTTTTCCTTGTAAATTGCAATTTGGAATTTCTTTGCTTTCTTTTTTCTTTGTTTGGTCAGTTAGTTGTAAATAATAATAATTTTTTTTAGAAAAAAAAAATCAATTTGGAATTTCTTTGTTTTCTTTTTTTTGTTTTGTTAAGTTAGTTTATGTATTTATTTACGTGGTGTGGTTAGTTAGTTTATTTCTGAGTGTTAAAAACACATTTTTATTCAAACACCGCATTAAAATAAAATAAAAATAAAAAAAACAACAACAACCAAAAAAAAAAAAAAACTTCTTCATCTTCATCTTCATCTTCATCTTCATGGCATGCCTCTATTCTCTCTTACTTGCAGGATTTGCAACAGCTCCACATGGTCCTCATTCTTTTTCTGCAATGCTTCCACATGCTGATTGGCACAGGAGAGCCGCTTCTGGAGTCCGCCACCATAGCCTTCAAGGAAGCTACTTCCTCGCTCAGTGCAGCACACTCTCGTGTCCTCGCCAGGAATCGCATGCCTAAATTGGTAGCCGAGACCACATGGAGCATCGTTAAATTGTGGGACTCCTCCACTGCAGCCTTGTCGGACCTTTGTGCCACATGCAGGTGATCTGCCGATGTGAGTTTACTACCAATCATGCTGCCCAGGAGCAGCACTGCTCTGTTGCGGCACTGCCTCAGAAAAAGTTCGGTATTACCTCAGTAAAGTTTGAGGCCGTACCGTGATGATATGTGGAGTTTGGGAAGACAGGGTTTGGACAAGCCCTTATTCTGCGCATTCGGTGGCGCAAGGGACAATTCAAGATTAAGATCATCAAGGTGAGTGCAAGAGGATGTCATTGTTTTGTTTTTGGATTTTTTGATGTTTTTCTCTAATTTGGAGGAAGAAATGCGGGGTACTCTTCTACTTCACCGAGATGTGTTTAAATTGATTTATGCAGGACGAGGGAGCCGAAAGCACTTCGGATCTCGAGGGTGCTATCTTGTGCTCTTTTCTCTCGGATCCCTTCAATTCACGGCAAATTGCCAGCGCGTTTTTTTTTTAAAAGGGAGCATGTCTACACTTTCACTTACTTTTGCCTCCCTGTTTTTCTGATGTTTGTGTTTTTTTTTCTTTTTCAGTTGTTATTTTATTTTTTTTTATTATCTTTTTTTTAAAAATTGTTTTCTTCTTGTTTGTCAGGTTTCTCAAGAATATAATTACAAGAATAGACAAAATTAAAGATGCGTCTTGGACACCTGGTGCAAGAATCCCAACTCTTCTTTTAAATTCTTGTTTGAATTATGTGTTTACTTCAGTTGTTATTTATTTATTTATTTATTTTGTTTTTATTTAATTAGGTAGTATAATTTAAAACTCATAGGATATTCTTTGAATGAGCAAAATTTTTGGTAACTCCAGTGAGCAACCGCAATCTATACAGTGTCTAGGAGTTCTTTAGGCGGCACCTTCGGTGTCTAAGAAGTTCGGGTTTTAAGCGGGACCATTGTGACCCCTCCAACCTTCCCCTAACCCCTGGCTGTGTTTTCTGAGGCCCTTAACTGGTCATCCTTAAGTTTTCTCTTAAAAGAAGAAGCTGTTATTTGTGTGTTTTCTTAACTATTAAATAAATAAATTTAAAAAAAAAATCATGTTTTGGTCTTGGTGTTTTTGTTTGATTGTCGTTCTTTAAAATTAGGGTCAATCGTTTCTTTGAGATAAACATAACGTTTTTATTCCCAATTATTAAAAAAAAAAAAACGAATACACTCTAAAATTAAATAGTAAATAAAAACAATAGAAATCATTTCTTCACAGCGCTAGGTGTCTCGACCATAGGAGCTTTGAGTTTGGCCCTCTGGCTGTCCTCTTCCTGGAGCTTCACGCAAAGCCTCTTGGGGGTCACCACTTGAGCTCCCAAAGATCGCAATCTTAGCTTGAGCATAACTACTCTCGCGATCTGCTTGCTTGCTTGCGTTTACCCGGTCGGTCTAGGTCCTCCAGCTGCTTTCGCATGTCGCGAGAATACAACTCTACCATCTTTGATAGGCTTTTATTCTCGTCCCGCAATACTTCTAGCTGGTGTCGATTCACCTCCACTATCCTTGCCCTCTCCCTTTTCAAGTTTTTTATAGCACTCTGACACTCTTCAACAATACTTCGCTCCGCCGCTAACTGACCTTTCAGAATCTCTACCACATGGGACTTCACAAATAGGCGATGACCCAAACTTGCAACACATGTTGTACTCTGCACGCTCAGTGCCAGGGCATCACTCGTGACCCGGTTGTCATCCCTTGTCCCGAACACACGTATATCTTTAGGAGTCACTAAATTTCTACCAACTCCAATGGCAACATCGTTGTCCAGGAGTATTGAGTCATTGACAGTCACAGGCCCCTTTGCGGAGGCAAAGTAGGGTACCCATCCTGGTGCCACGCTTGGCCCCATGTCTAGAGTCGGTGGAGGTAGGTTGAGATCCAACGAAAATGGGTAGGAAGAGGCCATTTGATTTCTAAGTTTTTTTTCTCTTCTCTTTTGTGTTTATGAGTTTGTGTTTTTTGTTTTTTTCCCCCTTCTTTTTCCTTCTTATAGGTAGTCTTTGACAAACCCTAGCCAGGAGACGTCCCGGGCATTTTCTGAATCCCCAAGCGTTCCTCAAGTCCCACAACCTTCTCACTTTCCAACCGTACCCAACTTATTTGTCACAACTTGCTTTGTCTGAACGGACGCGTTCAGCAAAGTCTTCACGCCTTCCCATGAGCCCGTAATTTATGCTTGTGGAGTCTGCGGCGCCTCTATGCGTCGACACGTGTCTCGCCCTGTCCGTTGGTCCCTTACACTGAACCGAGACATCATGACCCATGTTTTAAAATAAATAAAAAATCCCGCTCTTTGTGTTTCTACTCACGGTTCGATAGTCTGTTTTTTACAAAACTAAATAATAATAAAAAAAAAGCCGCAAATGAAAACAAATTGTGGGTCGGGTTTCACCATAATTTGGGTTTCAAAGTGGGTTAAATTAACCGTGGTATGTGTTTCGAAATTGTGGGCTTTGGGCTTCAAAAATTTTGGGTTTTAGCTTGTGTAAGACTGTCTGTTTAGGGCTTACTATTTTGAGTGTTTTGTTTCTTTTTATTTGTTTGTTTATTTTGTAATTTTTATTTTGTAATTATTTTATTTTATTTTATTTTATTTTTGTGTGTTTTGTAATTTCTATTTGCTTTAATACCTTTCATTTGTTGTTATGACATTGTTTGTGGCTAATTTTTAAACATTGAGGACAATGTTCATTTCTAGGTTTTGGGGTATTGGAGTTTAGCAAGTAAATTTGGTTTGTCTTTAAAAAAAAAAAATGTTTTTGCTTGTTTTTTTTATTTATTTTGAGTCCTGTTTTGTTTTGTTTTGTTTTTGAGTCACTTTCTGAACACATATGAAGATATTGTGATAAATATTGCATGACTTAAATGAAAATTGGATTTCATTTTATTTTATTTAAAAAAAGAGTAAAAATTTAAATTTAAATAAATAAATTTGGCATTGTTCTAGCATGATATGCTTGAAACCATCTTTACACTTGCCATTTGTTTCATAATTTTCCAATTAAAAGATTTGCATGATCTAAAGAATTGTATGAAGCATAAATTAGACTTATATAACCAACCATATAAAGTGAGCTTTTGAGCCTTGTACTTCAATTCATGAGTGTTATATACATACTCTTATTTTCTTGTCATCTAAGTTGTTGTTTGATCTCATTATTCATTGATTTGGTTGAACACTTAAAAGTCATTCATTCATGTGCAATTTGACTTCATGACATTTAAAGAAATGATATTAAGGCATTCTTTGGATCGTTTGTGCCTTTCAAGCTAACCTTATGCATGCTTATGCATGATTTTTCATGGTTATCATTTTGAGCCTACATGTAAACTTTTTCTTTCATTTACCAATTTTATTTCCTCACCTTAGCCCGAAAAACAAATATTTACCTTTCTAAGGAACTCATGAGCTAATTGGGATGTGTTTTTCATGCTAAGTTTGGGAAGAAAAAAATTCACACAATTGGTGAAAGAAAAGAGAAAAGTGGTAGTTGATTGAAAATTCATTTTTGGGCCTTCAAAATAATTTGGTGTTTGTTCAATTAAATGAAAGGAGTATGAATCAACGTAAATGAAGGTATAAGGAGTTTTGATCATGTAAAAATAAATTCTCATTGTGATGATTCGAAGTCTTGTAATATTTTGAGTTCCTTGGACTTTGTTTTATCCATACCCTTCATTTCGTACTCACCTTACACCCTTGGCCCCATTACAACCTATGTTAAAGACCTAAATTGATCTTAAATGTCATGTTGTTGAATTGCATTCATTTTTCTACTTTTAAGTGTTTGGCATCCTTCTTGAGATCATATTAATGCAAGTTCTTCATCTTTCTATTTCGAGTTAAGTCTTTATGGTTTAACTCTAATCTCATGTTTATAACTGAGTGTTGCATTGTAACCCTCTTCCGAGTGATTCATTTGTGAGAGGACAATTTTGGTGAGATTTGAAGTTGAACTTGTGCTTTGTATGATTTTTGAAATTGTGTGAAAACTGAGATTGGGGAATTTGTTGCATTTGGCAATCACACTACTACACTTTGAGTATATTATGTTTTGAACTTTGCCGCCTTGTAAATAATGTCTAAATTGAGCTTTTATTGTTAAAACTTTTGAGTCATGTGCATGAGTCATTACTCTTCAGAAAATGTTCGGAAAGATTGTTTTGAGTTCTTTTTATTTTTGTAATCGTTTTTGTTTTTGTTTTTGTTTTCGTTAAGTAATGTATTTATGTTTGTTTTGGTTTTGGTTTTGCTTAAGGACTAATAATCTTTTAAGTTTTCTAATTACTTTGTTTTACAGAGTCAGTAAAACGTTTGTGGGTATCGTATCTGTTAAACCCTCAGGAGACACAACTCCTCCTACTGGGGATGCCTAGAGGTTTAAAGGCTTATTGCATACGCTAAATGCAATCGAGTTACCTACGAAAGTGGTCTAATTAACTTCTTATTTGTTTTTATCTTTGTTTTCCTTTTATTTTGCTCGAGGACTAGCAAAATCTAGGTTTTGGGGTACTTGATCGGTGCATAATTACATATCATTTTGTATCCCTCTAACTTATGATCTGGTTATGTTTTTGAGTTAAACTTGTGCTTTTAATAAGTTTTGTGCTTGTTTCAGTGTTATAAGCTTGAGACTCACTACTTGCATTTTGGAGACAAGTTAGCTCAAAACGGTGTCTGCAGATCAGTCAACTTCACGGATTGGACTGTACTTGGTCAAGAAGAACCAGATAATGAGCCATATATCATTGGAAAGATACGGAAGTCTAGTTTCTGTAGAATTTTACGGTTCATGATTCCGAGTCTTCTAGAGAAAGTTATACATGTTTTGGCAACTTAAGGTCAAATTCGGCAGCATCTGCGTTACTGGGCCAAAAATCACATTTGAAGGCCTTTCCGATTTGTCCTTGAGTTGGGTTGCATATGCTTGGAAAGATAAAACAAAGAGCTTCAAGATCCATATTTTTCCAGATTTTTCAGACTGGACCCACAAGCCCAAAACGAGCCCACAAGCTGGCTGCAATGCATTGTCATGCATGACATATGCATGATGAAGTGTTGTTGATTGTGGGAAAGTTTGGTGAAGCATATTCAATACCTATATTTGAGTGGAATTTTGCAGCAGCCCAATGAGCCAAAAGATGATGAAGTGGGAGTTGCAACACTAAGCCTAAAGACAAGAGGAATTGTTTTCAAATGTAATAGTGTGTTAGGTGAATTAATGTTGTAAGTTGGTGAAGTGAGTGTGGTTAGTGAACTCTATTGTATAATTCAGATTTTCACTTCCCCTACGCCTATAAATAGGGAAGTTCTCTAAGCTTGTAATAACTCCCCCAAAGGGGGGAGCTCTCAAACACTTCTCTAGAGCTCCCTTCCCTTCTCTCCATCAAATTCTCTTAGTTTCCCTTTGTAGTTCTCAATTATTGTAACAAGATGCTTGTACTAAATCTCAAACACTTCTCCTTTCTCTTCTTCTAAATTCTTCAAACACTATCTTCTCCCTTCTCAAACACTTCCTAAACACTTCTCTCTATTCTCTTAAAAAGTCTCCATGTTCTTGAAACACTTCTTAAACACATTCTCTTCCAAAATCCTCAAGCTTTCCAAACACTTTCCTTTCTCTTCCAAAATCCTCAAAGCTTCCCAAACACCTTCTCTTCCAAATTCTCAAAGTTCTCAAACACTTCCCAAAACTCTTCTCCCTTCTCTTTCTCAAACATCTTCCCATTCCTTCATCAAATTCTCAAACTTCTCAAACACCACTTTCTTCTCTTCAAATATTCTCCATGTCCTCAAACACCAACCCTTTTGCTTCTTAGTTGAAAACTGAATAGGATCATTCAATCACCAATCCCTGTGGAATCGACCTCGCACTTACATATGCTATACTACCGAACGGCTCGTGCACTTGCGAGTATTACAAGTTGAGGATGCAGCTGAATCCATTTTGGTGCAGCTAAATCTACACAACAGATAGGGTATGGTTGTGTGGAAAGAATTGACATAAAGGGAAGAAATTGATAATGTGTTCCATGTACATACGCCTTGGATAGGGTATGGTTGCAGGGTTGACTTGATATAAGGAAGAGTTTGAGAATGTGTACATTACGTGTTGTCGGAATTTGAATGGTGATAAATCTGAAATGCCTTGTTGGTTGTATTTCAAATAATTGTATATTATCGTAGTTGTGACTGTTGAGATGAGAACTACGTGTGGCTTGATCCCTTATCCAAGGGTACGTAGGCAGCCTGGGGTCTCACCAGGTGCAGCCGCGGAATATTATTGCATTTAAAAGTTTTGATCGGATTTTTGATGTGGTTAATGGATTTGAATTCGGTTTAATGATTCTTGGGAGTAATCGTATAATTGTTTGAGATCATGAATGGTTTGGTTTTGAATTATCTGAAGGCCGGAGGCCTATTATGTGATTACATGTTGTTAACTTGTGCATGCTGCCGGTTGATGTTTTAAATTGTGTTTTATGCAGGTTGGAATTTTTGGAAAATGTTCAATTTATAGGGGAGACTCTGCCGAAATTTCGGCAGAAAGTCTCGTGCTCTTTTCCCTTAATTCAGAAAAGAGGCTAAATTCTTAGTAAGTGGGCCCGGCATCGGTGTGACGCCGGAATTTCCACAGGATTCGTCTCGGGTTCCGAGAAATTCGGGGGCGGATCCGTCGAATCCTACACGATCCGAGGAATGCCTAGATCCAACGGTTCTAACAATCGAGGTTCAAACGTTATCCGAATTGAGATCCGCAAATTCCTACGCGCTTGTGACAACCAAGAGATCATTTTAGTACAGAATGTCTCCCTGCTCCAGTGCCACACGCCACCACACGCGCCGGCAGCGGGTGGTTGTCCTAAGCGATACCCACTCGCCGGAAAAACTTAGAATCTTGGCTCCAAACTCCTATCCTAGGTAAAACAACTAATTTGGAATCACTTTTGTTCGTGGACATACCCCAAATTCTCGACGGAAGTGGCCGGAATTTCAAATTGAAAATTGGCAGATTTTAGGGTTCGAATTCGAGTTGTTAAATCTAAAACTCAGCCAAAACCTATCCAACAGGCAGCTAGAGCACGAAAAATAGTCGAGAATTCATACCTCACTCGCCTGAAACGGTGGCCGAAGGAGGGAGGAACGACCGACGAAAGCTTAAGAAAAATCTGTCCAAGACCGCCTGGTTCGTGGTTGATTCCGGCGACTACGGCTGCAGTTCGAGGCGGGGAAGGGCTGGGGTTGGAAGAGGGAAGTGTGGTGGTTCGTTTGGGACTGGTCTTACCTGAAACGGAGACCGGAGCTGGGAGAAATCGCGATCGGAAGTCGACTAGTCTAGCTGCTCGCGGGAAGAAAATTTGGGTTTTAAAACTGAATTTTCGAAATATTTACGATTATGCCACTGAACTTCTTTTGATCGTAACTTCTTCGTTACAACTCCGATTTGAGCCCACTACGTGTCTACGGATTTATTTCGACGTGCTCTACGCAAAGGTGTAATCAAAATACCCAAATTCCTTCCCAAACTTGAAATGATTTTTTTTCCCCTTATAATATTTTAATTTCTCAAAAACCTTAATTAATTTAAATCATTTTATTTTAATGTTTATTTCAATTTATTTCCTCTTAATTTAATTATTTTATTTCTTTTTTTGGACCGGGATGTTACAATCTACCCCCCTTATAAAAATTTCGTCCTCGAAATTTATGTAACTCTCATTCGAAGAGATAAGGGTACTTGGCTCGCCTTTGTGTCTCGGCTCCCAAGTGGCTTCTCAACAACTTACCTCAACGGGGACTTAACTTTCCTCGTTTCCCGAACTACCACAACTTCCAAGGGAATAATTCCCCAGATACCCACTCATAAATCGTAACTCAAAATTCTTGAACCAAATATATACATAACTCTCCTTTCGGTGTTGTGTCACTTTAACTCTGTAATCCTTTATATGATTAGGCAAAAGCTTACCACTCACTGCTTCCCATGTAACTTGTCCATCAACTCCCCCCAACAATTTCGCCCCCAATATTTCTTATTGTAAGACCCGTGTCTTGGGGAAGCAAGAACGGTGAGCAATCCCACATCGCTCGGGGAGGGAAAGGTGAAGTGCTTAAATGTGTGGGCACTTCTCTTCCTAGCACGAGGCCTTTTGGGAACTCGCTGGCTTCGGAGTCGTAGGAACTCCGAAGTTAAGCGAGTTGGGGGCTACAGCAATCTCAGGATGGGTGACCGACTGGGAAGTTGCTCATGAGCTCCCAGAAACAAAACCGTGAGGGCAGAGGGGGGGCCCAAAGCGGACAATATCATGCTAGGGGAGTCGGGTCGTGACTAATAATGACTAGTTTCATGTTGAATTTGATATAACTTAATGATCAAAATAGACATAGATGGACAAGTTATTTCATAAAGGATAACGACATATAAATTATATCATATAATAGTTTTTTGAGCTTTTTCATATAAATTTTCAATTTTGAGCCAACTTTTGTAGGAATTTCAAAATATTTTTCCAAAGTTCATTTGAATATTAAACATGCATTTAATCAAATTAATCGCAACGGAAGTCTAAGGTGGTTGTTTAAATTCAAAAACAAAACTTTCTTCCAAGTATCTTAAGCCATGAACATTTATATGTTTTTCATAAATGAAAATTCAAGAGAAATGATAAGATCTAATTACCCTTGAAGCAATTATATGAACCAATTTGTGTTTGGTCTTCTCTTGATGATTTCCTCTTTGATCTTTGATCTTTGCTCCTTGATCTTTCTCCTCCATGTGAGCCACAAAAGTATATGGCATCTAAGTCTCCACACCAATGGAACCTTGAGATAAGAAGAAGTATCTTGAGAATACTTGGATGCTAGTGCAAGATTCTCAAGATTGGTTTCAATCTAAACCACTTAGAAAGATGAAAGTGTTTCACTCTTGAAAACTCTCTTTTATCTTTCTTTGATCTCCCAAACCTTTTGGTTGATGTTGGATTGTGTTTTTGTGTGTTAATGAGCTTATGGAAATAATTCCCATACACATTCACTTAACCATTTTCGGCCAAACCCCATTGGGCTTCCAAAATTGGGCCTTATGACATTTAAACCATAATATTTAGTTGTCTTAAGTCCTTGGGCTTGATACCCAACCATTTGGGCTTCCTGTTAACTATTACCGAGGCCAAAATACGTTTTTACACGTAATAAATCATTCACATCAAATCAATCAAATTGATTTCCTCATTCTCATTTGTGTTACTCAAAGTTAACCATTTTAAGGTGTGCGATCCATTAGGTTCTAATTAGCAAGGCAGTGGGAAAATATTAGAACTCTTTCTAACCAACTGGAATTAAAACCCCTTTTTAATTCTTCCTTTATTTGGATCGATCACAATCAATCCTAGGACTTCCACAAGCCAAGAGTGACATCTAGCAATATATCGAGGCTACCCAAGCTAACTAGAATAGATGAAGAACCTATTCAGTTGGAATTACAATGCAATACGATCCTTCTCTTATACAATGTTTCAAATCATATTATTAGGGTACGAATTGTTTATGTCAAACCCCTAATATGATTTATAACCTTATGTGATTCAAAAGAACATGATTAAGAACAACTTTCTAAATCAAGCTCAAAATACTTTGGCCAAAGATTTACTGAATCACATCTTGAAACATTCTCCTTCTTTATCGAAAGTAGAGATTCCTTATTGTACATTCACATGCCCCTATGATGAATTAAGAGATCCCAACAACATTTAAGACAAATCTTTTACGGCTTGCCTTTAAGATCTATCAAAGATCAATAACGCATCACAGGACAACCATGATGCCTCAGGTCTAAGGACTAATTTGCATTATTGCAACTATGAGTTCTCATTTGACATGTAGATAAATACTCCATATGAGAACTACGGTTGATCGCGTTAGTGTACTCATTCACTAATGAACACCCACATACTTGTATTAGTGTCAACTACACAAATTGTTTGAGACTAACCATCCTCCCAATTGAGCATACATAATATGTGCTAATCTTGACGGTTTATCAATGCCCATTTGATAACCTATGATTAGGAACATTTTGGGATGCTACAGTTAGAGATTAAAGGTCTCCGAATCTAATCTTCTTTAGATTACTTTATCTCTTATTTAGCATACCTTGGACATTTGTTTCTTTACACGATGTAAAAGTTAACAAATAAGTTTGCCCTTTATATATCATATATGAAATGTATTCTAAGGAGATTACATCAAATGTATTGGCTCTTAGGGCACAATTCTAACAATCTCCCACTTGCACTAGAGCCATATAGTCATGTATCTCATACCCATTATCTCTGTATGTCTATCCAGTTGTGACTGTGACATAGGCTTAGTGCATGGATCTGTTACGTTGTTCGCAAATGCCCCATCTGATGGTAACATTTTTCTATGTGTTTGGATCTCTGATGAGACCTAGGTTCCTTGGCTTGAGCTATCGCCCCATTGTCATCACACAGTAAAGGTACTTGTGACATTATGGTTAGAACCACATTTAGTTCGGTAATGAACCTTTTTTATCCAAACAAATTTTATTGTAGCTTCTAAAGCGACAATGTAATCAACTTCAGTTGTTCTCTAACTAACTACGTCCATTCAAAATGAAGACGTACCCTTAGGTGGATTTGCAATTGTTGATATTAGATACATTATCCGAATCAGTAAATGCTTCCACTTGCTACTCTGATGTTCCATCCAGATGAGGAACATGTCCTTAGTCCTTCTTAAGGATTTAAGAACATACTTGACTGCTCCCAATTGATCCAATCATGGGCTTGATTTATATCTTCTAGTTATACTCGTATAACCAATATCATGTCTTGTACATGCTATGACATATATGAGAATCCCTATTGTATATGCATAAGAGATTTTACTCAACTGATGTATCTCATAATGAGTTTTTGGACACATGTTCTTAGAAAAGTGAAGTCCATGTCGATCCTGAAAATAAACTTTTCTTAGACTGTTCCATATGAAATCTCCTTAGTATCTTATCAGCATACAAGGATTGAGATAATCCAATTATTCTCTTAGATCTATCAGGATAAATCTTTATCTCAAGTATGTAAGATGCTTCTTTAAAATCTTTTATTAAGAATGATTTTAATGAGTCGCAGCTTCACTGAAGATATCATTCCTATATCGTTTCCGATAAGTAGTATGTCAAATACATACATCACTAGGAATACTACCAAACTCCCACTGACCTTTTGTACACTCATTGGTCATCCATGTTTTGTATGAAGTCAAATGATTTGACAACTTCATCAAATAGGATGTCCCAACTCCAAGAACCTTGCATCAACCCATAAATGGATCAATGTGGTTTGCATACCTTATGCTTATCAACTTCAGAAATGAAGCCTTCAAGTTGATCTATATATAGTTCTTCCTGAAGGTGGCCATTCAGAAAAGCCGTCTTCACATCCATTTTGACAAATCTCATAATCATGGTATGCATCTATTGCAAGAAAAATCCGAATAAACTTTGTCATAGTGACATGAGAAAAGGTTTCTTCATAGTCAATCCTTTCTCTCTGCTTGTAGCCCTTTGCTACTAGCCTTGCCTTGTAGGTTTCTAATTTCCCATCTAAGCCTATCTTTCTCTTAAAGATCCATTTATTGCCTATTGGTACAATACCAGGAGGAGGATCACTAGAGTCTAGACTTGGTTGGTATATATAGAATCCATTTCGGATTTCATGGCTCCAAGCCATTTCTATGAGTCAATGTTTGACATTGCCTTATTGTAGTTCGAAGGGTGTTCGATATCCTTACATTCACTTAGGAGATTTAACTCTCCTTTGTTGTCGATGAAGGAAACCATAATACCTATTAGGCATTCTGCTAACCCTACTTGAACTACGTGGAGTCTGTGTTACAACAGGTTGTGGATCTGGGACTGCATTTAGTTTATCCGCATCTTGCCTTTTGACATATGCTGGACAACCCCAAATCTTGATCTAATCAAGACTTGGCTTCTTCCCAAAACACATTTCAAATGGAGTTTGTGGAACGGATTTTGGAAGACACTCTATTTAACAATTTCAAGTTCATATCCCTAAAAAGGATATAGGTAAATTAGTACAGCTCATGGAACTCATTTTAGAAACTCCATTATGTTGTGGAATTCCTGGTGGAGTCCATCGTGATAAGATGCCATGTTCCTTGAGGTAATCAAGAAACTCTGTGCTTAAGTATTCACATCCTCGATCGAATCTAAGGATTTTAATACCCTTTCTTGTTTGGTTTTCAGCTTCATTTCTGAATTCCTGAAACTTTTCAAAATTCAGATTTATGCTTCATTAAGTATAAATACCCTAACCGTGAGTGATCATCGGTAAAGGTAATGAAGTATGAATAACCGCCCTCTGTGTTTGTATACAAAAATCCACAAACATCTTAGTGAATTAATCCCAACAGTTCTGTAACTCTTTCTCCTTTACTAGTGAAAGGAGACTTTGTCATTTTGCCTTGTAGACAAGATTCACAAGTAGGCATAGGAACATGATCAAGTGATCCAAAAGGTTCCATCGTTTGCCATCCGGTGAATTCTATCTTGGCTAATGCCTCCAAGTTTAAGGTGTCACAATTTAGTTGAGGTATCCACATCTCTAGGCCTCTCAGGTCTAGCTGCATCTTTATCCATATACAGTTAATACTACCATTCATTTCTAAAATAGAAAAGAGACCATCAATCAAAATTGCATAAGCAACGATTTGATTGATATGTGAAATAGAACAAAGCATTTTGTCAAACAAAACATAAAATCCATCTCTTAAAATATAGAGACGGATATTAAGTTCTTTACACATCCAGAAATGAAATAACAATTATTTCAAATTCAGGTCTTATTCGGAGGGTAATCTGAGATGTTAGGTGCCTATTGCAATGGCAACTACATTAGTGCTATTTCCCACAGTTAGCACCATTTCTCATTTTCCAAGTCTTCTACTCCCACTAGTCCATGCACACAATTGCATATATGTTGACTAGCTCCTGAATCAACTATTCAGTTTAGAAGCTTTAACTGCAATTACTAATTTTAGAATAAGAGAGTTACCTTCTGAAGGTTTTTCTCTTGAGGCTTGCAAGACATCTCTTGCAATTCCTTTTCCAATGTCCATCCTTGTCACAGTGAAAATAAGTACCTTTCAGTTACTTGTCTTTCTTTTGTATTCTTCCTTTCTTGGGTTTTTAGAAAACTTTTCTTCTTCTTTCCTTTATCCTTACCTTTTGTTTGGATTTGGAAGAAGAAAAACCCTTCTAAACTTTGCAACTATCCTTTTAACCCTTTATCTTTTGAGATATTCATTTAAGCTACCATAGCCATGTTGAGTAGCTCATATAGGGTTTCATTCATCTTTCCCATTTTATAGTTCATAACATATTGGGATTAACTGATGATGGGGATGAAAGAAAGAATCTTGTTGAACTTCAACATCAAAGAAAAATCCATATTTTCCAATATCTTAAGTAATTATATTACTTTGAGATCATGTTGATTAATCGGGAACCTACTTACCATTCTTGTCATAACAAGTTCATATATGGTATTGTAAGCTAGGAGTAGCTTCACCTTTTCATGGATGCCAACATGTAACTTTTACCTCGGTTGTCATCTGACACATGCTTCTTATAAGCCTTTGTCTCCTCCTCAATGGCATATGGACCAAGAGGGGTATGTGGTGGGGTTTTTCTTATACACAACTAATTTCATCCAATTATAGGACAAGTTGGTGTTTGTGCATCAAACCGGATAGTTCGTGTCATCTTGGACGTTTGAGTCAAGTATCTTTGAGATTGGGTTTGTGATAGTTAATTTGAAATTCTGCAAAACGTAAATAGATTTTAATTTAGATTAATCTTCTACCAAGGACTTAGGGTCTTTAAGTCATGATGGTAGCTCCCACTATTTTTGGCAAATTTCATATCCCTCCTGAAATCCAGAGTTTCCGTTGAAACTCTTAGTGGGGATGGGAGTCTCACTTTCACATAGTTTTCCTCAACCTAACAGTTTGTTGGATTGCTATGATACTAATGAGAGGATACTCTTATCCAATCACATCATTAATGTGAATACCCATCACTATGGCCTCTAGAGAACTAGACCTCAACCTAACAGTTTGTTGGTTTCGTTCGTCTTAGTTAAGTTATTCCCACCATGCTTGTGGGTATATGGTTTCAAGTATGACCTCAACCTAACAGTTTGTTGGCCACACTCGTTATCTATCCGCACTACATCAAGTATGTGTAATAGGCTTCCCTTGGATGGTTACAAGTACTGGATGTTGCCTCACTGAGGTCCAACAAGGTGTAAATGTGCCACCCAATAAGAAACTACCACGGTGGAAGGCCACAAAATAGCATTCAAAGTGCCATTTCACTTATCAACTTAATATTGCTTTGAGGGTAGTTAAATTGGTCTCATTTTAATCCAATTTTAGTCCTATTAAAATTACTTATCTAATCTCATTAAATGATTCTCATTGCAATATATTAGTAGCGCATAATACTCCCACTAAATGTTTTAGAAACCATTTGCTTGAAATAGTGGAAATACATTATACTACTAATTGATTAATTATCATCATTACCGAACATTCCAATTGCATTGGGCTTGTAGGATGATTATGGACTTTCTTGTTGATCCAACACGAGCCACCATGTTGGATCATGGTCTTGGATGGTGATTCATTTTAATTACACGCGCATAAAAATAAATTAGGCATGAAAGTCATTTCATTATTACATAGCCAATCAAAATCGAATACATATCCAATAAGAGGCCAATCACATAGCTCAATTGTTTGGTCTAAGTCCATAACCATCCTTTAATTATTTAAACGCTTTAAACAATTAAACTAGCAATGTAAATACATACTCTTGGGTTGCATGCATATATATGGGTTTAATTCAAGTGGTAACCATATTCAAATAAAATAAATTTACCATGGAGTGAAAACATTTTACTACAATAGTAAATGTAATTGTAGAAACCTTTTAGGCATAGTTACACTTATCATATATTGCAACTATATCCAAAACTATTCAACAATTAATAATGGATCCAAAGTTGATCCACTAGGGTGTGGGGTTAAAGCATGCATTTGTATAATACAAAGTGGTGATCATAATTCTTTCAACTAAGTGAATAATTATGAATGTGACTAGGTAGGCCAACCACACTCACCAAAGTAATCAAAATTAATTTTAGTGTGGTAGGTAAATAATTAGTGATAGGAATAATTTGATCAACTTTTGCATTTTATATCAAATCACCATCATTTACATCTAGATAGTCCCCACACACTCACCAAAGTAATCTTATTAATTTTAGTGTGGTGGGCAAATGTTTATTGAGTGGAAACATTTTGGAAAAACTTTCAATTTTATAATAAAACATCATCATCATCTTTTGACCCATTTTGGTGGAAAATTCCACTAAACACAATCATCAAAATTAGTCACCTAACTTATGGATCAAAAAGATCCCATAACAAGAACACCAAGAACACCAAGAACATGCATATGAACTAATATGAATGTTCATGCAATTTCCGGAAAAATCCATATTCCATTTTAACTATCTCATGCTCTTAATATCATATATTTCATGAAGTTAAAATCATGGGGGTTTTAATGCAACTATGCTCTAATATTCATATATACATATATGACCTCAAAGAGAGCATCAATCATCAAAACATAAATCCGGAAATCCAAAATCCCAAACAACCTCTTTCACTCCATTTGATTTTTATTCAATCATATCAAAATAAATCAAGTATAACTATTATACTTTCAAATGAATTTACAACCCATATATGCATCTCTAAACCCCCAAAACAAATCAAGTTCATGACCTATGGCTCTGATACCAATTGTAGGAATTTCAAAATATTTTTCCAAAGTTCATTTGAATATTAAACATGCATTTAATCAAATTAATCGCAGCGGAAGTCTAAGGTGGTTGTTTAAATTCAAAACAAAACTTTCTTCCAAGTATCTTAAGCCATGAACATTGATATGTTTTTCATAAATGAAAATTCAAGAGAAAGGATAAGATCTAATTACCCTTGAAGCAATTATATGAACCAATTTGTGTTTGGTCGTCTCTTGATGATTTCCTCTTTGATCTTTGATCTTTGCTCCTCGATCTTTCTCCTCCATGTGAGCCACAAAAGTATATGGCATCTAAGTCTCCACACCAATGGAACTTTGAGATGAGAAGAAGTATCTTGAGAATACTTGGATGCTAGTGCAAGATTCTCAAGATTGGTTTCAATCTAAACCACTTAGAAAGATGAAAGTGTTTCACTCTTGAAAACTCTCTTTTATCTTTCTTTGATCTCCCAAACCTTTTGGTTGATGTTGGATTGTGTTTTTGTGTGTTAATGAGCTTATGGAAACAATTCCCATACACATTCACTTAACCATTTTCGGCCAAACCCCATTGGGCTTCCAAAATTGGGCCTTATGACATTTAAACCATAATATTTAGTTGTCTTAAGTCCTTGGGCTTGATACCCAACCATTTGGGCTTCCTGTTAACTATTACCGAGGCCAAAATACGTTTTTACACGTAATAAATCATCCACATCAAATCAATCAAATTGATTTCCTCATTCTCATTTGTGTTACTCAAAGTTAACCATTTTAAGGTGTGCGATCCATTAGGTTCTAATTAGCAAGGCAGTGGGAAAATATTAGAACTCTTTCTAACCAACTGGAATTAAAACCCCTTTTTAATTCTTCCTTTATTTGGATCGATCACAATCAATCCTAGGACTTACACAAGCCAAGAGTGACATCTAGCAATATATCGAGGCTACCCAAGCTAACTAGAATAGATGAAGAACCTATTCAGTTGAAATTACAATGCAATACGATCCTTCTCTTATACAATGTTTTAAATCATATTATTAGGGTACGAATTGTTTATGTCAAACCCCTAATATGATTTATAACCTTATGTGATTCAAAAGAACATGATTAAGAACAACTTTCTAAATCAAGCTCAAAATACTTTGGCCAAAGATTTACTGAATCACATCTTGAAACATTCTCCTTCTTTATCGAAAGTAGAGATTCCTTATTGTACATTCACATGCCCCTATGATGAATTAAGAGATCCCAACAACATTTAAGACAAATCTTTTACGGCTTGCCTTTAAGATCTATCAAAGATCAATAACGCATCACAGGACAACCATGATGCCTCAGGTCTAAGGACTAATTTGCATTATTGCAACTATGAGTTCTCATTTGACATGTAGATAAATACTCCATATGAGAACTACGGTTGATCGCGTTCAGTGTACTCATTCACTAATGAACACCCACATACTTGTATTAGTGTCAACTACACGAATGGTTTGAGACTAACCATCCTCCCAATTGAGCATACATAATATGTGCTAATCTTGACGGTTTATCAATGCTCATTTGATAACCTATGATTAGGAACATTTTGGGATGCTACAGTTAGAGATTAAAGGTCTCCAAATCTAATCTTCTTTAGATTACTTTATCTCTTATTTAGCATACCTTGGACATTTGTTTCTTTACACGATGTAAAAGTTAACAAATAAGTTTGCCCTTTATATATCATATATGAAATGTATTCTAAGGAGATTACATCAAATGTATTGGCTCTTAGGGCACATTTCTAACAACTTTAACCATTGAAATCATTAGATATGTTTAAAACTTTCAATGATTTTCTGAATTTGAATGGATGTTGAAATTCTGAAATTTTTGGAACATAATTGGAAAAGAATTTTCATTCCGATTTTTTTTGGAATGGGATTAATTGGAATCCTCTTATTCCGATATGATATGTCCGAAAATCAGCTCTAGAGAAACATATCATTTTCACTCTCCCTTCATCTTTTGAAGAGGAGGGGAGGAGAGGTTTATGGTAAATAAATCTCAATTACAATAGGACTAAATAAACTGGTAAGTAACCAAAATCCTAATTAAGTAAGGAACCAAAGTCCTAAATAAGGACTCGTCAAGTCTTGTCCTCCATCCAACCATAGTGAGAGTCAATGTCGGCAGTACCAGCAATGTGGACATGTAACTTTTTAAACTTCACTGTGATTGAATGAAGATTATGCTTATAATTCTCCTTCAACTATATAAAACCGTTATTAGAGAACTTGGTTCGTTTTAGGTTTGATGTTGATAAGCCATAAATCTAGAGATTCATTTTCGACAATTAAGATTGTTTTTAAGATTAAAAAAGAATGCCAAGATAAAAAGGGACACGTACGTAATGTCAAGACACAGCAATGTCACAGTTCAAACAACAGAGACCACTCGCTGGTATTTGAATACGTGAAGTGTGAACAAAAGTCTTGTTTCAAACTTGAATTCATGGTGCACTGATCACAAGTATTTGCACATGGTAGGACCACCACTAATCTAACGAAAACCCAAACCACTAGGAAACAATATTAAGTACCACTAAGATTCCCCAAACCACTAGGAAACAATAATGTTCACTATTACTGCAGCAAAAGTTGCAGTTCGCAATAGATAAAAACCCTACACGCCGTACATCTAAAGATAAACCTTCTAAACTCCCTCTATTTTATTTTACTCTTATCATATAGTTTCTTTTGTTTAGTATGAAGCAGTTGCGCAGTGCCCATCCGGATATGAGTTGTTGTTCTTCCGGTCCATTTTTAAGTGAATTGTTACTTTAAATTCCGCTAGAAGTAAAGAGGACTACACGCCACCCCCAAGTAATTTCCAAGCCTTATATGTAGCCGTTTTGTACCACTTGTTTTCATTTATAAAAAAAAATAAGGAATTTATAGTTCAAGTGATTAAGAATATTTATCTATACATTCAAGTTTTACATTCGATTCTCATCTTTCTCACTATCGTTTGTAACGATCAATTAAAAAATTATATATATGAATTGTAAGAGCACACAACCATGGTGACTTTAAAATCTCTGTCCGGGCCCCCCTCATGCGCAATAGCTGACAGGGGACAAGAGGGGCTCCTCCTTTGTGATCACTTTTGTTCGAATTTGAAGTATTTGTACTCTACACTGCAACTTTAATGCATTGTGATGTGAATTGTTCGAATTTGAAGTATTTGTACTCTACACTGCAACTTTAATGCATTGTGATGTGAATAATTGCAAGAGGATAATATCGCTCAAATTAGTATAGTAGTATAAATAGAGTATTTGTACTATAGTACACAGATTTCATCTAGCTAATTTCATACAAATCCTTCTAGCTTGTTAATCCTAATTATCTAACATTTTGATAATCGTTTTCCCTTACTTCATCAATACTCTCTTTCGAGTTATATTAATTGTATTCATTACTATCAACCCACTCTATTCCTAATTATGGATTTAGATAGCTAAGAACCCATTAAGATTTGTGGAAAACATTGAAGATTACACAAACCATAACCTAATCTTTCAAGTCGGCTATGTAATTTATGGTACTTGTTACAAGAAGCTATTTATTAGGAAGCTTCTTCCGGTCTCAACCCAATTCTTCCAATTATGCAATTAGTGGCCAATTAATTGAAAGCATTAAGAACGGTAACAAGCACTCAACATGTATACATAAATAAAATTAACAATATCAAAGAATTTGAGTATTCGTAGCTAAGCTATTTTAGATATTATAGTGATGTTTTGATAAAATATTGCTGAAGTGTGAGCGAAATTATCGACATTGATATTTTTCAATATTATCGATATTTATATGATATGTGTATGGATACATTCCGAAATATCCGTGACCCGAAAAAAGGATAATATCCTCAATATTTCGTCGATATTAATTATCGATATTTTAGACTATGATCAAAACAAAAATTCAACGATATTTTTTCCACATAGAGTACCTTTTCACTACACTATCCGTCATGATTATTTTAGATATATAACAAAGATTAACTTTTAAAATCAACTTATTTGAAGCTTCATTCCATTGGTAATTGCTTTGGCAAACTATTTTACCTTCGATTTCTTTTCACCTGGTAGGATACTGCTCGTGTATTTATCATTTTTTGTGTGATTGTGATTGATTTGGTTTGCCTAATTTTGATTTTGCTTAATTTCTTTTTGGATTGTATTTCTTTTATTTTATTTTTATTAAATATACTCACATAGTCAAGATTTGAAAAAAAAAATGAAAATCTCGAACCTTTCTCCACACAAAGTCCTAGTCCTTTTTTACAAGACTTTTCCAAGTTTTTTTTTTTTTTGATCATTAGGAATATTGCAGAAATAACAAAGAGTAATAAATAAATCCATGTATATAAGAGTAACTTATTCCATTTTCATAAGAACTCTACAAAGAATAGAAGACTTTTCTTTTGAGCTTTCATAAATGGCAGGTAAGTACTACATATTATGATTAATATTTTTATTTGATTCAAGATCTTTTCCTTGATGTGATTCTATGTGTGTATAGAGGAACCAGTAAAGGGTTTTGTTTCCATCTCCTTGTGCATGTATTCAGCTTCATTTGGAGACCCATCTTGTATAGAGGTGAGGTAATGATAAAAAAGGAAATAATAAATAAATAAAGTCCTGATAATCAACTTGGATTAGTATAGTGAAGACTCAAAAGGTATTTTATGTGGGTGGAAAATTTTCGTTTTTCCTATTGGTGTTCATGTTTCTTTCACATGACGGGACATAAAAAATGTTGTAGATCCAAATTGAAATGGTGAAGGCTGCTACTGATTTTAAATAAATTATCTTTAGACAAATGTAATCGCATGATGACAAATGCTAATTAATTATGTAAACTTTATTAATCATAAACAACTAAAAACACTAACCCCATCAAATTTTTATTGTTATCATCAAATTTCTAAAAACACTAAACCCTAGGAAGTTCACACCCACATGCGCCAAAGTCTTTTACTCACTTCTATTCTTTATTGAACTTACTAATGGGGTGTAAACTGGTGTTGAGAGAGTACTAGTGTGAAAGGGTGGACTTAGGGTTAGGAGAGGGAGTGTTCGGTTGAGGAATTTTTTCAAGCAATTGATCAAACCTTAAAAGGAGCAAATGGAACTAAAACGCTTAAAATCAAGACTACTGGTGCATTCACTAGATGGGACTCTGATGGGACTGAATCTAATGGCAGATATGTAGTGACAATATTCAAATACGCTATACAAAAAAAAGTGCAAAAATATACAAAAAAATATTGCATTTCCTCCTCAAATTATAAAAAATGACGATTTTTGTTCCTGCATGGCACTCCTTTCACACAACCTAGGTAGATTTATGTCATTTAGAACAGAGTTAAAGGTATGAGTGAAGTGAAAGTGTGAGGTTGTGTTTAATGATACTTTTCATAGGGTTAGAGGCATTTTTGGGTAATACGACAATTCTCTAATTCTCTTATACTCATAGGGTTGGGACTAGGTAGGGTTGAATGTGACCAAAGTGCAAGGGGCCCTACTCTTTTAGTGACTACAATTGCGCACAACCCATGTGATCAGGCAGCTCTACCCAAGATTTTATCCTTGTGTGAGTTTCAACTTTTTAACTTATTGAGCCACATCTCTAGGTATTCATCTATTTACCCTATATTGATAAGTTCTATATTCAATTTACTAACCCTGTATTGATAAGTTTGTTGAACTTGAGAAAGTTCTATCTGCTCAATCTATTTACCTAAATTTTATTTTTGTTTTCCGTACTACTTATTTAATAAATTTAATATAGGCTATGATAAACCTAAAAAAATTCGAAACTATGAATAAATTTTTTTGACGAACATGACCAAGAATTATTGTTAGTTTGATGACACAAAAAAGATTGTGGAAAACCAATGCCAGTAGTAGGAGATGAACAATCCCCATAAAATCGTTTATTGTTTTCATTTCTACTAGAGGTGCAAGTTGGATTGAAAATTTCAGTTCTGGCCGATTCCAATTAGAAATTTTCTAATTTTTGCAATTCTAAATCAAATATGACATTAAAAAAAAGTTTTGAAATTCAAAAATTGTGAAAAAATTGGATTGGAATCAGAACGCAGCTCAAGACTCTGAAAATTCTGAATTCTGAAATATATTGGGGTTTCAATTTTGAGCCGATCTTAACGTTTCAAATGCTTGAAGCATGTTTAAAATTTGAATTATTTTCCGAAGTTTTTCCAAAAAAATTCTGAAATATATAAGTTTCATAGTTTTCCAAATATATCCAAAATTTAGAGTTTTTGGGAATCGGAATGGACGTTGAAATTCCCAAATTCTTTGAAACAGAAAATTAGTTCATTTTAAGATTTGATGTTGACAAGCCATAAATCTAGAGATTCATTTCGGACAATTAAACGTTTCATAGATGGTTTGTTTTTAAGAACCAAAAAGAATAACTAATAATATTAATGAAAGCAACGAGACCTCGCAGGAGTGTAATAATCGCGCAAGAAGGCAAAGACGTTGGGATTTTCGACTTCAACAACAAATATCATGAAGGTGGAGGGGAGGTGGTGTTGAGATGAGCATCAAGCGTGCAAGGAAGGGTTAAAACTACAACATTGATGACAATAGAATTCGTTCAAACAAAGGCGAGCGTGTTGGGATTGGCAAATTTGGCAACAAGTACTACAACAAGTCCAGCGCATCATTTCCACACATTTGCTTGAACTAAAATTAATTCCAAAAAATTTAATGGGCTCACATTACATATGTGTATAGAATTGGGGATTTTACCCCTAGCAAAGATACATTAATATTAGGGTTAGCATGTATAAAGTTTTTATTTTTTTTTTCTTAAAAGAAATTAACTAAATTATTATCCAAGTTGGAATTTTTATTTAATACTTTATTACATGCCACGTGCCGGATCATTTGAGACTCAAATTTAAAGCACAAATTTTGTAAAAAGCATAATCTGTCCCTAACATTTGGGATAGATTATAATATCATACAATGAAAAGTATATATGAATGATTTAGAGGACACAACAATGGCCACTTTGAAATGTCTTCCTTTGTCCTGCATGGGAAGGAATGAGGAGGGTGGTCAATTAATCTGATTCCAATTAGATGGAATTAGATGCCGCACGAAACTCAAAGGCTTGCTGGGTCTTTTGATGAAGTTCGGTGGTCCTGGGAAGAGAACTCGGGCGCACCTTGAAGCTGCAAGGCTTGGTTTGCGAGCGGTGGAAGGAAGTGGAGACTTGGGCCAATAGGCTACCACCGTCTCTAATATTATAAAGCATATTCTGGTAATTGATGGACTCCTACTGCTTAAAAAATCGCAATGGACGACGGGTTTTCGTTGTCGTCTTTATGCCCTGAAAACCGTCATCTAGTGGACCGGTATATTTTGAATGTTAGTCTTTGTCTGTTCTTCAGGTTTCCCCTTTGCTGCTCAGTCAATGGACAACTGTCTTCATATTATAGTCCGATATTTTCTGCTAAGTACTTATTTATTTTATTGACATAATCTCGAACCTTCTCCAAACAAAGTACTTATTTATTTTATTGACATAATCTCGAACCTTCTCCACACAAAGTACTTATTTATTTTATTGAAACTTATCGACGAAGGCTTAAACAGTGACTTTCTTCCGGTTTTAAAGAGATCCATCCTCTATTCCAAACACGCATTCAAAACATCTAGTCTGTATTGCCAGTTGAACATAAGAACTCTACAGAGAATAAAAAAACTTTATTTTCAGCTTTCATCAATGGCAGGTATGTAAATTTATTTGATTCAAGATCTTCTCCTTGATGTGATTATTTTACAGTAGTAACTTGCATTTATTGAAAGATTTTGCAGTATTTGCCCAATTTTCACTTATTTGAAGATTCTTTTTCATTTTTATCTTTGCATATGTATCAGATGGATCTCGAACTGAAGCTGAACAACTGAACAAGAGCCCCAAGGAAAATTCTGGAGAAAGAAATGAACAAGAGCTTTCGCAAAAGGAAAATAGTGAGACCTGGAAGATTCATAAGAATGAAATAAGCTTATCTGAAGGCACAGACGTTGGCGTTTTCGACTTCGGCAACAATTATCATGCAGGTCCTATTGATGGTCTTGAAGCAAGGAGGGCTCGAAACTACAGCATTGAGGGCAATAAAATCCATTCAAACAAAGGCAAGCGTGTGGGGATTGGCAAATTTGGCAACAACTACTCCATGTCCAACGTATCATTTTTTCTTGGTGGGCTCATTATTCTAGTTTTTGCTATATATAATATATACAGCGAAGCTAAAGGTACGAACAAGAAGGAAATATGAATAAGATGAAAAGGGAAGGGGCTGCTGAATAAACAGGCTGAAATTTCCAAGAAGAAAACAAAAACTGAGATGGATGGTTTGGAGATTTATGGCCACCAGAGCTCCTACACTCGAACTTTTCTCTGAATCTGAATGTTATTTCTCTTATATTTATGTATTTCTTTTCTTCTTCTTCTTCTACATATATTAATGCTGAGTAAGGTTTTTGTTTCTTCTTTGTCTACATGCGATCAGTACTATTTCCTCTTGTTCTAGCTTTTTTCTTTATATCCACCTATGAATTATAATAGGTTCATATCCTGTATCCCATATTGGATACGCTGTTGGATACGATATGCATGGGATACTTTCCAATACGCATCGGATACATATTGGAATCAACAGATACTATAGGTGTATCTGACATTCCGGGCACGGGTTTAGGAATCAAATATATATTTTTATGTTATTTAAAATATGTTTAAACATAGCCTAATAATAGGCTTTAGGTTTAAAAATTCAAGCCCAATACACTGAAAAGATTAGAGTGAACAACCACGACCATTTTAAAATTCCTTTCCCCAATGACGATGGGGTCCTCCTTTGAATATTTCTACTCTCCACGACGACTTTACCTCCTTTAAATTCACCTGCTAGGATACGGCCCGTGCAGGTGTATTTATTATTATTATTATTATTATTATTTGTGATTATGATTGATTTTGGTTTGCCTAATTTTTATTTTTGCTTAATTCTTTTTTGGATGTTAATTTGTAATTCTTGAAATGTATATAAATCACACATATACTTCCATATGGATGCAGTGCAACTAAAATACCTTAAACCAAAACAGAAAGTTACAAAATCTCTACAAAGAATTCTTGTTCATTCTAAGAAATATCTCATACAATAACCGCGTGGTAACTAACCCAAACAAAAATTATAACGTCAGAATAATATACCGAATTAAAAAAACAAAAATTAAAAATTTGAGAAGGAGAGATCTAATTGCATGTTAAAATTTTAAAAAAATAAATAAAAGGAAACACACCAAAAAAGAGGAAAACAATATATACAAGCTTTCTCCAATCAACCAAAAAAATTTGTAGGGTATGTTTTCACCCACTCAAAACAAAACAAAAAATAGTTCATGTCTTATTCTTCCTCTTCCTCTTTCTCATTAACATTAAAAATTTTGTGAATTTGATTTATGATTGCCATTGCATGTTAATTGATGATGAATTTTAGTTATTAAAAAAATTATCTTATGGTATTAAGTCATGGGAAATTTTTTTAATCATAATAATATTTTCATATTAGATGATGTGAGAGCTCTCATTTAAATTTCGCACAAAGCTCTCAAAATCTCAAAACCGACTCTAATTAGAGTTTGAAACAACAAAGCTCCTATTGGATACTTGTTTGGCGGCTAAGAAATAAGATATGTGTTGAGGCCCAAAAAATTCGCGATTGGGCCCGGATGAATTCGTAGCCCAAAAGCGATATATTATCGAGAAAAGGCTCGATTTTGAGCACGCAAAAATCTACCATGCACAAGTTATACTTTGCATGCCATGCCAAATAAAAATCCATCATGCTAGAAAATAAGATTAAAAGCATAAAATGCATTTAGCTCTGCGAAACCATGCTAATTATTTTATCAAGCGTCAAACATGCCAAGCAACACGCCGCGCCACGTGGGAAATCGTTGTTTCACACCCAATTACACCGCAAGCTTAAGTGGGCCCAAGTCACTCAAATGCCCAGGGCTTGCTTGAGTGGGTTGTGGTATGGATGGTAAGGGTCATCACGGGGCCCATCGATGGGCCAAGAAATGGGAGTCTCGGGTCGCTGGGGGCCTCGAGACTCAAGCCCATCTTCTTAGGCCCAAACATGGGTGAGCACAAGGAAGGAGATGGGTCATTATCTCAACCAAAGTAAGCCCATTAGAATAAAATAGCCAAAATAAGTCCATTGACCCAATTAGCATAGCCCAACTAAAAGGAGCCAATTAAAAGGCCCAATACTTAACCAAGATATCTCATCCATTGGATGAATCATGTGGTGGACTTAAAAAACCTATAAAATTAGGATAAGAAGGCAGCATCAGATCTAGCACTCACCAACGTTGGAAATCTGCATATAGGTGGCTGCTGGGAACTAGTTCCAAGTATAGGGATTCAAGAAACCAAGAGATTTTAGCATGCAAAGGAGGATGCCACCCCTCAAACCAACGGGCACAGCCACTTTCTTTCCTTTACCAGACTTGGCCATGGAAAGAGGAAGAAAGAGGAGAAAGAAAAAAGGTGAAATGGGGGAACTCCCTCTGAGGCCGCCGCTGGAAGGAGCTTGGGGCACCCAAAATCCCTGATTTTGTGGAATTAACCTTGCCACCATGGGGTAAGTCAAGAGGGGAGAGAAGAAAGGAAGAAGAAAGCCTAGCTAAATTTGGAAGAAACCATTAGGGTTTCTTGGAGAAGAGCAAACCCCAGCCACTATAAATAGGGCCTCTTCCACCCAGCCAAGACAACAACAACCATGGCAACCCAACAATCCTAAGAGAGCAAGTTTTCTCTCTTGCCAACCCAACAACTTATCGTGCTCTTGCTAGCCCATTTCTCCCATTTCCCACACTTTGACAAAATTGCTACAGTTCTCGCAGAATCACTGTCCGAGCTGCCGAAGCCACAAAAAACCACCCAAAACTCTCCTCCTTAGAGCCTCTCCTCTCTTCCGTTAGAACCCCTGATCTCCATAGGAACCCCTAAACCCTCTCTTTTCTAAAGGTGCTAAACCCATGATGACTTTGCTCCCATGCCACATGCTCACCATGCCAAGCACAAAAGTTCACCCATGGATGTGGATAAATTATCTGTAACTTTATGTTGCTTTTGTTGGAAAAGATAGCCAAAATACTTCCTAAGGCTTCACTGCCCTTTCGAAGGATTTTGGGGCTTAATTTCGAACTCAAAACAGAGGGGTCAACTTCTTCAGCCCAGCCCACTTGCCGCCGGAAGGAAAAAGCCCCTACAATATGCATAGAAAATATCTGATATCATATAAATTAATGTTAATCTTGTCAAAGAAGTAGGTAAAGTAACTAGAAAATTGACACATCAACCCTCCTGTGAATGGAAATTAACGCCAACTCCCATCTAACGCCTCCTTTTGCTAGCTACCTCATCAAAACCAACTCAATTTCATTTCCTTTTCCATTTGAATATATCAATTTCAAGACAAGATAGGATTATAACAATCTATTACTAAGTTAACAATCTATTGCAAGAATATGGGTTCTTATATATACATGCACATGAAAAACCAATAATGAATATACGGGTGTTCACACACACAAACAAGCTCAAGAATTCTTATATCTATTTAGGAAGCAGCTCTACCTCTCTGTGCAGTCTCCATGCTCAGTTTAGCACTACTAGCACCCATAAGGATGTTCAGTTGCTATTAACTCACGGCTTAGGCTGGTATTTAATTATTTTTATTATTAATAAATGTTGATAATTTTTCAGGTCAACAAATATATACCAACGTTAATTTAGTGAAATATTTCTTTGAATTTGCTTTGGAATATTTGCTCAAAGTCTACTTATTTGAAAGCACAGATGTTGGGATTCACGATGCTTACTGTTGACACCATAACTGACCAAGCAACTAGAAGGAACTCTAGGCAAAGCAAGAGGAGTCCCACATCGGAAAACAACAAGAAGTGAAGACTCCCCCTCACCTATAAAAGCATACCACTCTCCACTTAAGGGGGGATGAAAAACTGAGCTGGGGGCTCCCTCTTCAGGACTCTCCTTTTCGGGTCCTGGGTTCTCCAGACCCGGGGACTTGCCCCCTTGGCTCCAGACTCCTAGCTTTGTACCTTAGGCCCTAGGCCTTCTTCCATCTATCTTCGGGTCTAATCCCCTTGTACAAATGTAAACTATATCATAATGAGAACATCTTCTCTGGACGTAGCCCATTCATTAAGGGTGAACCACGTATATCTTGTCTTTCATATGTTTATAAATTGGCCAAGTCCTCACATACATGCTGAAGGTCCAAACCTTCATCCATCATCCATCACACCTCATCACTAAGTTGGACTCAATCTTGGCCCAACCATTTTGAGCATCAACAGTTTGGCGCCGTCTGTGGGAATCGACACAAAAGGCTTCTATCGTTCTCCCTTCCTTCCAGTGCCCTTCGGCACCCCTCCAATCATCATCCTTAACCATTCAGCATTATTTGTGCCGAAGCAATCAGGAGTCAAACTCAGACATCACATCAACATGTCGAAGTTTCAGGGCCCAGCTCCAGCCTGTTGCCTCTCGAAGCCCAGCTCCACAAACCTGGCGAAGGTCAAGCCAAGACCCACAAAGAAGGCTCATGCCACAAGGCACGACACTTACCTAGCCTAGACCCAACCTTGGCTCTCCTGCGAAGCTGAGCTCAGACCCTAAGCCCACCTTCGGCGCCCCTCACCGCTTCCTTGCCTAGCCCAGACCCCATTTGGCTCCCTTCGGCACACCTCTTCTTGCGACATGCAAGCTTGGCATCTTCGGCACCCCAGTGCCCTTCGGCATTTTTGCAACATGCAAGTCTTATGCCTTCGGCACCCTCGTGCCTAGCCACTTCCTCTTGCGACATGCAAGCTTGGCATCTTCGGCACCCCGTGCCCTTCGGCATTTTTGCAACACGCAAGTCTTATGCCTTCGGCACCCTCGTGCCTAGCCCCTTCCTCTTGCGACATGCAAGCTTGGCACCTTTGGCATCCTCGTGCCTAGCCACTTCCTCTTGCGACATGCAAGCTTGGCACCTTTGGCATCCTCGTGCCTAGCCACTTCCTCTTGCGACATGCAAGCTTGGCACCTTCGGCACCCCGGTGCCTGAGCCCACCTTCGGCATCCTATTGCCTTCGGCATCCTATTGCCTTCGGCACCCCAGGCCTAAGCTCACCTTCGGCAACCCCTTCAATAAGCTTACCTTCGGCACCCTCGTGCCTAGCCTAATCCCCTTGCCACATGCAAGCTTGTTCTGCCTTCGGCGCCCCCAGTGCCTAAGCCCACCTTCGGCACCCCGTGCCTGAGCTCGCCTCGGCACCCTAATTGCCTAACCCTACCTTCGGCACCCCCGTGCCTAAGCCCCCCTTCGGCACCCCCTTGCCTAAGCTCACCTTCGGCACCCCAGTGCCTGAGCCCACCTTCGGCGCCCCCTTGCCTAAGCTCACCTTCGGCACCCCAGTGCCTGAGCTAGCCTTCGCCACCCCAGTGCCTAAGCTCACCTTCGGCACCCCGTGCCTGAGCCCACCTTCGGCACCCCGTCCCCTCCGACATTTATATTATGACATGCAAGTCTTATGGCTTCGGCACCCTCGTGCCTACCCTAAAATAGCCTCGTGCCTAGCCACTTCCTCTTGCAACATGCAAGCTTGGCACCTTCGGCACCCCATGCCTGAGCCCACCTCGGCACCCTATTGCCTTCGGCACCCCAGTGCATAAGCTCACCTTCGGCAAACCCTTCACTAAGCTTACCTTCGGCACCCTCGTGCCTACCCTAAAACATCCTCGTGCCTAGCCACTTCCTCTTGCAACATGCAAGCTTGGCACCTTCGGCACCCCAGTGCCTGAGCCCACCTTCGGCACCCTATTGCCTTCGGCACCCCAGTGCCTAAGCTCACCTTCGGCAACCCCTTCACTAAGCTTACCTTCGGCACCCTCGTTCCTAGCCTAATCCCCTTGCCACATGCAAGCTTGTTCCGTCTTCGGCACCTCCTTGCTTAAGCCCACCTTCGGCACCCCAGTGCCTGAGCTCGCCTTCGGCACCCTATTTGCCTAACCCTACCTTCGGCACCCCCGTGCCTAAGCCCACCTTCGGCACCCCCTTGCCTAAGCTCACCTTCGGCACCCCAATGCCTGAGCCTACCTTCGGCGCCCCCGTGCCTAAGCCCACCTTCGGCACCCCAGTGCCTGAGCTCGCCTCGGCACCCTATTTGCCTAACCCTACCTTCGGCACCCCCGTGCCTAAGCCCCCCTTCGGCACCCCCTTGCCTAAGCTCACCTTCGGCACCCCAGTGCCTGAGCCCACCTCGGCGCCCCCTTGCCTAAGCTCACCTTCGGCACCCGTGCCTGAGCCCACCTTCGGCACCCTATTGTCTTTGGCACCCCAGTGCCTAAGCCCACCTTCGGCTCCCCCATGCCTAAGCCTACGTCCGGCACCCCTTTGCCTAAGCTCACCTTCGGCACCCCAGTGCCTGAGCTCACCTTCGGCACCCCCTTGCCTAAGCTCACCTTCGGCACCCCCAGTGCCTGAGCCCACCCTCGGCACCCCCTTGCCTAAGCCCACCTTCGGCACCCTATTGCCTGAGCCCACCTTCAGCACCTCGTGCCTAAGCCCACCTTCGGCAACCCCTTGCCTAAGCTCACCTTCGGCACCCCAGTGCCTAAGCCCACATTTGGCGCCCCCGTGCCTAAGCCTACCTTTGGCACCTTCATGCCTAGGCACATTGCCTTGCGACATGCAAGCTTGTGCATTTGGCAAACCACTCTACCTTCGGCACCCTTGTGCCTTTGGCATCCCCTTTGCCTTCGGCACCCCCGTGCCTAAACACATCTCTTGCAACATGCCTTCGGCACCCCAGTGCCTAAGCCCACCTTCGGCACCCCGAGCCTAGGCACATTACCTTGCAACATGCCTTCGGCACCCCAGTGCCTAAGCCCACCTTCGGCACCCCGAGCCTAGGCACATTACCTTGCAACACGCAAAGCTTTGTATCGCCTTCGCCATCCCAACTCCAAATCATGTCAGTACCCAAGGGACCTAGCCCCCTTCCGAAGGCTCAGCTCCACAACAAACTCCTAAGGCAAGCTGAGTACTCAGACCTAGCCCAGACCTAGCCCTATCTTGAGCAAAACATGCTCAATAAAAGCCATGGATGGCCCTTACCGATCGGCACCTTGGTCCCCCGCCTAGCCCAACACTCAGGCCTAGCCAAATCTGCAGCTTGGCTCCTTGCGAAGCCTAGCCTCCTTCCAAATTCCAAAACTCCCAGCCTCTGGACACTCATGCCAGCCCAAACTATAACTAGACTCCTTGCCGAAACCCTTGCGGCCCAGCCCTTGCTAAATGCCTAGCTCTCCTGCGAAACATTAAAAGGCTAGCTCTTGATGTTGGCTCCAATGCCTAGCTCAAAAGCTAAGCCCGTATGGGACTCTATTTTCCTCTCCATGCTGCCTACCGTTCGGCAAGGAAGCTAAACCCTCAGGCTTTGTTCCCTTACCAAAGCAAATGGCTGACTTAGCCATAAAAAAAAACAAACAAAAAAAAAAAAAAAAAAAATTTGCACCTCCCGAACGTAGGCAGCGTGCAGAAGGTAAAAGGGGGCCAATGGCTGACCTAGCCACAAAAAAAAAAATTAAAAAAATAAATAAAAATTTTGCAGCTGCCTACCGAAGGAAAAAGGGGGCCAATGGCTGACCTAGCCAAAAAAAAAAAAAAAAAATTTGCACCTGCCGAACGGTAGGCAGCGTGCAGAAGGAAAAAAGGGGCCAATGGCTGACCTAGCCACAAAAAAAAAATAATAAAATAAAATAAAATTTGCACCTGCCGAACGGAGGTAGCGTGCAGAAGGAAAAAGGGGGCCAATGCGCTCGACGTCATAAAAAAAAAAAAAAAAAAAAAAAAACCTTCTCTCCCTCCAAACCACTTAGGTTTTTGTTGCAACTTGGATAGTGCACTATACGACTTGGAAGACAAACTACAGTGTTGCTCGGCCAGTGCACTTAAAATTACAAATCCCAAAGTAAGAAGTACCTTCTTACTCGCGAACTTGGGGGACTCCTGTTGACACCATAACTGACCAAGCAACTAGAAGGAACTCTAGGCAAAGCAAGAGGAGTCCCACATCGGAAAACAACAAGAAGTGAAGACTCCCCCTCACCTATAAAAGCATACCACTCTCCACTTAAGGGGGGATGAAAAACTGAGCTGGGGGCTCCCTCTTCAGGACTCTCCTGCCAGTCCAGACCCGGGGACTTGCCCCCTTGGCTCCAGAACTCCTAGCTTTGTACCTTAGGCCCTAGGCCTTCTTCCATCTATCTTCGGGTCTAATCCCCTTGTACAAATGTAAACTATATCATAATGAGAACATCTTCTCTGTGGACGTAGCCCATTCATTAAGGGTGAACTACGTATATCTTGTCTTTCATATGTTTATAAATTGGCCAAGTCCTCACATACATGCTGAAGGTCCAAACCTTCATCCATCATCCATCACACCTCATCACTAAGTTGGACTCAATCTTGGCCCAACCATTTTGAGCATCAACACTTACAACGAAGAAGGTAGAGGTGGTGTTGATGTTCATCAACCAAGGAGGGGTCGAAACCACAACATTTGTGGCAATACATTTTATGCAAACAAAGGCGAGCGTGTTGGGATTAGCAAAGTTGGCAACAAGTACAACAACAACTCGAGCCTACCATTTCTTCTTGGTCTTCTTGGTCTTCTTGTTCTTCTTGTTATTGCTTCTTCTGTTTTCTTTTATATATCAATGGTGAGTACGCAAAACAAAAACTGAAGCAAGCGGCTTGAGTGAAAAACATGGCACGACCAAGAAGAACAAAAATAAATAGTTGGCGAAAAACTAGATTTTATGGGGCAGGTCAAGACTTGACCACAGGTTATGGGGCATGAAAAACTAGATATGTATGGACTTGTTTTGTGGCAATCAATTAGTAAGTCAAGACTCAAAAGGTATTTTATGTGGGTGGAAAATTTTCGTTTTTCCTATTGCTGTTCATGTTTCTTTCACATGATGGGACATAAATTTTTTTGTAGATCCAAATTGAAATGGTGAAGGCTGCTACTAATATTAAATAAATTATCTTTAGACAAAGGTAATCGCATGATGACAAATGCTAATTAATTATGTAAACTTTATTAATTTCTATTGTTATCATGAAGCGCAATTGTTAAACAGGTTCACACCCACATGAGCAAAAGTCTTTTACTCACTTCTATTCTTTATTCAACTTACTAATGGGGTGTGAACTGGTGTTGAGAAAGTAGTAGTGTGAAAGGGTGGACTTAGAGTAGGAGAGGGAGTGTTCAGTTGAGCAATTTTTCACCAGGTGTGCCACGAACCTTGAAATTCTTAAAGCAAACACCCAAAATAAAAAGTGCAAAAATATACAAAAAAATCTTGCATTTTCCTCCTCAAATTAATACTTTATTACGTGGCACGTGCTAGATCATTTGAGACTCAAATTTGAAGCACAAATTTGATATCCCTAGCATTATTTACTTAAAATTTTGTAAAAAGCAGTAATATGTCCCTAGCAGATCATTTGTACAAATCGTAATCTGTCCCTACATGTTGGCTAAGTTGTTGCCTTTGGCTCTAATCTCCCAGTCTTTATCTGTTCTTCAGGTTTCCCCTTTGCGGGTTCAATGAAGTATAATTTACCACAAAAATTAAAAAAAATAAATTAGCTGACCTTTTCTACGCATTGCGCCAGAGAAAAATTATACTTCTCTGTTTTAATATGAGCAGTTTCACCTAATCCATTACCCAGGCCACCTTTCCTTGTTGCGTGACAATTTCAAGCACTAATTTGTTACCGGAATTGATTTTATTTATGTCTGAGTCCGCTCTTATTCTTATTTATTTCAAGCTTTTATCCATTGTTATCTTTACCTATATTTATGTGATTGCCAAATGAAGCTGAACAACTTCGCTATTGAAGATGCAACAGGAGGAGGAGGCTCTACTGGAAATAAGGATCAACCAGAATTGTGATTTTACCTTGTTCTATAAAACTATTTCACACTCGATTTCTTTAGGATACCGTCCGTGCATCTATTATCCGTCTTTTTATTTCTTTGTGATTAGGATTGATTTGGTTTGCCTTAATTTCTATTTGGATTATTGTTAATCTGTAAAAAAATTTCATTTTATTTTTAATAAAATCACTCGTAGTTCCTAGGTTTGAAATAAAAAAACATGAACAATATTAGGTTTTTGTTATAACACTAGATAAAATGGATGCTTACCACACCTAGAAATGGTCTAATGACTCACCCCAATTTCTATTCTTTATTGTATAAGCCTACCACTATATTTATTGTTTACATATTTCCTATGCCTATAAATAGGCTTCAAAGATGAATAAGAAGATAGAACATCAACAAGCTTAACACTTCTAGTTCTCTCTCTATCATATTCTCCTAAACTTTCTCTTAAGTTTCCTTAGTGTTACAATACGTTATCAGCATGAGTTTGCTCATCAACCAAAGTCCCTGGAGAATCTCAATCCTGGTATATCATCTTTTTATAGTTCTTATCAATTTTCAATACATTTGTTTCACTAATGTTATTTTATGAAATTTATGCCTAATGGTCTATTTGGACAAAGTTCTTCCAAAAGATGATGACAGGAAATATCTATGTTCAAATTTGTCTCTAACCCCTTTTGATTATATATACTTTTTATTCTCAGTTTAGTGGAGTGGTTTTTTAACCCCCCACGTTTAATTTTTAAAAGGGAGTGGTTTTTCCTTTTAACCCCCCATGGTTATTTTCAAGTGGCGCGGGTTTTTTCCCCCACATTTACTTTATTATTGTATGGTGTGGAACTAACCCTCATACAATAAACAAATTACTTTATGAATTTACTTTATTATTGTATGGTGTGGAACCAACCCTCATACAATAAACAATTTACTTTATGAATTTACTTTATTATTGTATGGTGTGGAATTAACCCTCATACAATTTACTTTATGAATTTACTTTATCGCACATTTTACTTGTATGGTGTGGAATTAACCATCATACAATAAGCAATTTACTTTATGAATTTATTTTCAAAAGCTTATAAGAATGAGGGCCCGAAGTTCCTCAAACTCAAGCTAGAGCCTGAAGTTTCAGAGCATACCACATTTTTGGCCAGAAGTTCAAAAATGAATGTCATGTTAAGAACTTAAAAGTACACTATTATAAGTTCTGACGCATCTCAATTCTTCTATATAGATGGCGAACTTGGCAAAGTTGGAATTTGCAGCATTGGACATATCTGGCAATAATTATCTTCTATGGGCTCTCGATGCCAAACTCCACTTAGAAGCACATGGCCTTGGAGACACCATCAAGGATAAAAACAATTCATCTCCTGAACAAAATGCAAAAGCCATGATATTTCTCCGCAGACATATCCATGAAGGATTGAAAAGCGAATACCTAGTGATTGAAAATCCACTAGATTTATGGAAGGCCTTGGAGGAAAGGTATAATCACCAGAAAACGGTGATCCTACCAAGAGCTCGCTATGAATGGACACATCTGCGGTTTCAGGATTACAAAACAGTATCTGAATATAACTCTGCCATGCAGAGAATTACTTCTACAATGAAATTGTGCGGAGAGTGTTGCGTAGATATAGCTGCTCCAAAATTGATTCAACTGCATCCTCAACTTGTGATACTCGCAAGTGCACGAGCCGTTGGTAGTTTAGCGTATGTAAGTGCGAGGTCGATTCCACAGGGATTGGTGATTGAAGGATCGAACTCAGTTTTCCTACACAAAACATAAATGAAAACAAAAGGAAATAAATAAAACAAGGAAGAAAGAAAATAACTAACTCAAGTAGATAAGTTCCCAAGTTCAATTAGATTAATGGATTGATTCTAGCTAATGTATGATTAGGCCATGGTGTTTGGTCCTAACCTTGTGTTCCTAATTCCCTAATTTGATCATTTGTTGTCTAACCTAAAACTAAGCATTAGGAACCCATTAAGCATAGAAGAACAATTTAAACAACCAAGCATGTATCTAATCCCTGTTGTCGAATGTCCATACATACTCTTCCTATTCATAGTTCAATTCGAATTGAAGCATGGTGTATACTCTTAATTCAAACCTAGATAGCTAACATGCAAGCCTAAATGGTGATCAATCATTCAAACTAGCATATTAACTTATAAGCATAATGAATAAGAACATGAACCATAATTGAAACTTGGAAACTAATCAAACTTGAAACAAAAGAAAAGAATTTACATAATGAAAAGTAAAGTGGAACAAAGAAAAACTTAAGGAGAATTTCAGCACAAATATTTCATTACAACAATTGAAAACTAGAAAATGAAACTAAGAGAATTTGAGTGAGAGAAGGGAAGGGAGCTCTAGAGAAGTGTTTGAGAGCTCCCCCCCTTGGGGTGTGTTTACAAGCTTAGAGAACTTCCCTATTTATAGGCCTAAGGGAAGTGAAAATCTGAATTCAAAATGGCTAATGCATATAACACTTTTATTATAAAATCTGAATTGGTTGATGCACTTGAATTAGAAAATCTTGAATGGGTGATGCACTTGTATTAGAAAATCTTGAATGGTTGATGCACTTCACCAATTAATCCCACTAGCAGCCCTAGGTCATATTCATGTCACCATGACCAAGCTTCCAACCAGAAATGATAGCTCATGCCTAGCTCACCATGACCAAGCATCCAACCAGCACATGCTGAGGTCAGCATGACTAGCAACTTCAAGGGCTTACAACTTGGGCTTATCTTAATCAAATTAGGACTTTAAGCACTCGAAATTGAAGTTCAGAATGTCTTCTTTCCAGCCATATGTTATTTGGGCCAATCCAAGGTCGGAGGAAAAAGTTAAGGCCGAAACAAATTGCTAACTCATTTTCCGCGCTGATAAGATCCATCCTGAGCATGGTTCTGTGTTTGCTAGGTAACGGACTCCATATTTATCCAATGGAGCTGAATTTTGGATATGTTATAGTAGACACCCATTGGAACAAGTTTCATGAAGATCTTCACTTCATTCGAGCCTCATAGCATGCTGATCCAAGGCCAAGAAGTTGACCTACGAAACTGGGCTGGAAATGGACTGTAGCAAAAAATGAGTTTGTCTTTAAGCTCTTCTTCCCTTCATCCAAATCAGGCCTTCACATGCTTGGATTGCATCATTTCCTATCCAAAGCCATCATTATTACCTAAATCTCAATTAACTGAAAGATAAACACAAAAAGAATTAAAAGCACAAGTTTAACTCAAAAACATAACCAAATCATAAGCTAGAAGGGTACAAAATGATATACAATTATGAACCGATCAAATACCCCCAAACCTAGATTTTGCTAGTCCTCGAGCAAAACAACACAAAACAAAGTTAAAAATAAGAAGTTAACTAAACCACTTCCGCAGGTAACTCGATTGCATTTAGCGTATGCAACAAGCCTTTAAACCTCTAGGCATCCCTAGGAGGAGGAGTTGTGTCTCCTGAGGGTTTAACAGTATACGATACCCACAAACGTTTTTCTAACTCTACAAAACAAAGTGGTTAGAAAACTTTACTAATTTTGTTAGTCTTTAAACAAAATAAAACAAAAAAACAAAAACAAAAAAAATTAAAAAAATAAAAATAAAAATAAAAATAAAACTCAAAACAATCTTTCCGAACATTTTCTGAAGAGAAATGACTTATGCACATGACTCAAAAACTCAATTTAGACATTATTTACAAGGCGGCAAAGTTCAAAACATAATATGCTCAAAGTGTAGTAGTGTGATTGCCAAATGCAACAAATTCTCTAATCTTAGTTTTCACACAATTTCAAAAATCATACCAAGCACAAATGCAACTTCAAATCTCACCAAAGTTGTCCTCTCACAAATGAATCACTCAGAAGAGGGCTACAATGCATCACTCAGTTATAAACATGAGATTAGAGTTAAACCATAAGGGACTTAACTCAAAATAGGAAGATGAAAAACTTGCATTAATATGATCTCAAGAAGGATGTCAAACACTTAAAAGTAGAAAAATGAATGCAATTCAACCATATGACATGTAAGATCAATTTAGGTCTTTAACATAGGTTGTAATGGGGCCAAGGGTGTAAGGTGAGTAAGAAATGAAAGGTATGGATAATACAAAGTCCAAGGAACTCAAAAATGTAAGAGCATAAAATAATTATTTACAACACTTCGAATCATCACGATTAGATATTTTCTTTACATGATCAAAACTCCTTATACCTTCATTTACAATGATTTAAACTCCTTTCCAAACACCAATGAAACCCAAAAATGAAATTTCAATCAACTACCATTTAATCAGAACTTTTCTCTTTTCTTTCACCAATTGTGTGAAGTTCTATAATTTTTTTTTTTAATGTAATATCCCTTCCCAAACTTAGCATGAAAAACACATCCAAATTAGAGCTCATGAGTTCCTTAGAAAGGTAAATTCTTGTTTTTCGGGCTAAAGCTAGGAATTGCAATTGGTAAAATGAAAAAAAAAGTTTACATGTAGGCTCAAAATGGTTAACAATGGAAAATCATGCTTAATCATGCATAAGGTTAGCTTGAAAGTCACAAACGATCCAAAGGTGGCCTTAATATCATTTCTTAAATGTCATGAAATCAAATTGCAAAAGAATGAATGACTTTTAAGTGTTCAACCAAATCAATGAATAATGAGATCAAACAACAACTTTGATGACAAGAAAATAAGAGTATGTGTATAACACTCATGAAATGAAGCACAAGGCTCAAAAGCTCACATTATATGGTTATATAAGTCTAATTTATGCTTGATACAATTCTTTAGATCATGCAAATCCTTTTAATTGGAAAATTGTGAAACAAATGGCAAGTGCAAAGAAGGTTTCGAACATATCATGCTAGAACAATGCCAAATTTATTTATTTTATTTTATTTTTTTAAGTTTTTTTTTTTTACAATAAAAAGTTACAAAAAGAAAAATAATAAATAATAAATAAATAAAATTCAATTTTTATTTAAGTCATGCAACATTTATCTCAATCTCATCATATGTGTTCGGAAAGTGACTCAAAAACAAAACAAAACAAAACAAAACAAAACAAGACTCAAAATAAAAGAAAAGAAAGCAATAATTTTTTTTTTTTTTTTTTTTTAAGACAAACCAAATTTACTTGCTAAACTCCAATACCCCCAAACCTAGAAATGAACATTGTCCTCAATGTTTTAAAAATTAGTCACAAGCAATGTCATAACAAGAAATGAAAAGTACTAAAGTAAATAAAAATCACAAATAAAATAAAATAATTACAAAAATAAAAATTACAAAACAAACAAACAAATAAAAAGAAACGAGAAAGGTAAAACACTCGAAAAGAAAGCCCTAAACAATCTTACGCAAACCAAAACCTAAACAATTGAAAACCCAACCCAAAAGAAGTTAACACATTTTGAAACCTAACAACGGTGAAAACCCGACCCGTAATGAAATCCGAAGCCCACACGTTTGTTATTATTTTTATTTTTATTTTTTTTTAATTTAATGAAACGTGAAGTGGGAGTGCAAAGGCGGGATTTATGGAAAGAAAGAGTGCGGTCCCTGCTGCCTCGGTTCCTAGGAAGTGACAGGCAAAAGGAGTGAGGGACGTGTCGGCGCACAGAGGACGCTTTCACATCCCCCAAGCCAGAATTATTGGCCTCTTGGGTGAAGCGGGACGACTTTTTCACTTTGAAGGTGGTGAAAGGTGAAAATGCAATTAAGGGGAGTTGGGAAACGGGTGCGGCGACATATAGAGATAAGCCGTAAGGGCCACACAGAACTCAGAACCGACGGCTAGGGTTTAGCAGATTAAGTCTATAAAAGGTAAAAAGAAAGGGTAAAAAAAACACACAAACTCAGAAACACACAAAATAGAAAAGAAGGAAAGAAGAAAAACGAGTGAGAAATCAAATGGCCTCTTCCTACCCATTTTCGTTGGATCTCAACCTAGCTCCACCGACTCAGACACGAGGCCAAGCAGCGGCACCAGTATGGATGCCCTACTTTGCCTCCGCAAGGGGGCCTGTGAGGGTCAGCTGACTCATACTCCTGGACAACGATGTTGCCATTGGAGTGGGCAGAAATCTAGTGACTCCTAAAGATATACGTGTGTTTGGGACAAGGGATGACAACCGAGTCACGAGTGATGCCCTGGCACTGAGCGTGCAGAGTCCAGCATGTGTCGCAAGTTTGGGACATCGCCTACTGCGAAGTCCCATGAGGTAGAGGTGCTGAAAGGTCAGTTGGCGGCGGAGCGAAGTATGGTTGAAGAGTGCCAGACTGCTATAAAAAGCTTGAAAAGGGAGAGGTCAAGGATAGTGGAGGTGAATCGACACCAGCTAGAGGTATTGTGGGACGAGAATAAAAACCTATCAAAAATGGTAGAGTTGTACTCTCGCGACATGCGAAAACAGCTGGAGGACCTAGACCGACCGGGTAAACGCAAGCAACCAGATCGCGAGAGTAGTTACGCTCAAGCTAAGATTGCGATCTTTGGGAGCTCAAGTGGTGAGCCCCAAGAGGCTGTGCAAGAAGCCCAGGAAGAGGACAGCCAGAGGGCCAAACTCAAAGCTCCAATGGTCGAGACACCGAGCACTGTGAAGAAATGACTTCTCCTGTATTATTGATGTTTTTATTTTATGTTGTTGTTTTTGTATTTTCGTTATTTTGTTTCGGAAATAAAAGAGGAAGGTTGCAGAAAGAAAAATAAAAAGAAAAGGAAAAGGAAAAGACACTTCCCAACTAAAATAAACCAAAGACGACAAACGGAAAGAAAAACACAGTTCCCTAACTAAAATAAAACAAAGATAGCCGAAAGGAAAAGGCAGAAACACAAAGCACTAGAAAATGAAAGTAACGGGCAAAAACATAAAACACCAGAAAACACGGAAAAAAAAAGTAAAGTAAAGTGAAAGTTAATGTGCTCCCCCTTGAAGCGATTAGGTTGAGACCTGCCCGGGAAATCCGAAATGGTGTTGGCTCTCTCTCATCAGCATATGCCTATTTAAACCACACCTCTGCAAGCGGATGATACCCAGCATTTCTTCCTGCAAACTCAAGGAAAAACATCAAAAAATTCAGAAGCAAAACAAATGGCATCTTCATGCACTCACCTTGATGATCTCAACCTTGAGCTATCCCTTGCACCACCAAATGCCCAGATAAGGGCTCCTCCAACCTCTGTCTTCCCAAACTCTTCATATCATCACGGCACTGCCTCAAACTTTGCTGAGGCAATACCGAACCTTTCTGAGGTAATGCCGAACAGGTCAGTGCTCCTGGGAACATTGATTGGCAGTAAACTAACTCCAGCAGATCACCTGCATGTGGCACGTAGGTCTTGACAAGATGGCGGTGGATGAGTCCCACGATTTAACTGTGCTCCAAGCGGTCTCGGCTACCAATTTGGGCATGCGACTCCTGGCGAGGACACGGGAGTGTGCCGCTCTCAGCGAGGAAGTGGCTTCCTTGAAGGCTATGGTGGCGGACCTCCAGAAGCGGCTCTCCTGTGCCACTCAGCATGTGGAAGCACTTGGAGAGGAAAAATGATGACCATGTAGAACCTCGGAGATCCTACAAGTACGAGACAATAGAGGTAAGCCATGAAGATGAAGAAGATGAAGAAGAAGAAGAAGAAGAAGAAGTTTGTTTGTTTGTTTGTTTGTTTTTTTTTTAATTTACTTGAATGTTTTTTTTTTTTAATGCAGTGTTTGAAATAAAATAAAAATGTGTTTCTAACACTCTAGAAATAAACTAACTAATCATACCACAAAAACAAAATAAAAACAACGACTAAACAAAATAAATACAAAAACTAACTTAACAAAACAAAACAAAAACAAAATAAAAACAAAGACTAAACAGAAAATAAAACAAAGAAAATAAAAAAAACTTAGTTTAAAAACACACGAATATACAAGCAACTCACAGATGACCAGTTAAGTGCCTCAGAAAAACACAGCCAGGGGATCCGGGAAGGTTGGAGGGGTCACAATGGTCCCGCTTAAAACCCAAACTTCTTAGACACCGAAGGTGTCGCCTAAAGAACTCCTAGACACTGTATTGACGGAAGTGCTTACCTGGAGTTACCATAAGTTAGCTCATATGAAAAATCTTTTTGAATTTTTTGAATTTTGAATTTTGAATTTTTTAAGATACGAAACAAAAACAAATTAAGATAAAATGAGACAACAAACCATAAATGAAAATGAACTAAGTACTCTAAACAAACTCAAACAAATGACATAAATTGTTGTACTAGAAGAAACAAATCAAGAAATAAACAGAATTTAAAGAAGAGAAAGGATTGAAATGCTCCCCCTTGAAGCGATTAGGTTGGAGCATGGATGCACTTGGAGGCCGCGACTTCTCCCACTGCTCCACACTTCTCATTCTTATGATTGAGGTTGCCATCTCTCTCCATTTTTATTAAGCTGTCATAAATTGCTAAAACAAACACACAAACTTGAAATGGAATTAAAAGGATTAGGAAATAAAAGGAAAAACACACATCCAATTCCATGCTTCAAAGTAAGCAGCAAGGTAAATTAAACTAGTTTATGGAGTTCGTTCTTTCTCAAATATGATTATCCATATGGTGTGTGGTTTTAATCAAGTATTCAGAAAAAGTATTTAGCTATGGTGTTTAGTCTAAACACAAATTCCGAACCCATTAAGAACAAGAAGAACAATAAAGAACCAAGTAGAATTTAAACATGGTGTTTGTCTTCAATATCTACCTACTCATTCACTAATCAGTCCAAGAGTCATATGGTGTTTATGTAAACTTGAACAAGATATTTAATTAAGAACAAGTGAATGAAACCATAAACAAGAAATAACCAACATGCTACTTGAACCTCTTTTGTGTTGTGTAAGCTGGGACTCAAACCCAGTTCTCTTGCTTGTCAGGCAATTGTCCTTGTCCGTTGGACTACAAACACAACTTGTCAATTAACGCCATTAACTTTAAAACATAAAACTGTCCAGTTATATACAAAAAATAAAAATAAAAAGTAGGAAAACCAAATAGAATCAAACAATGTTACCGATCCCGGCAACGGCGCCAAAAACTTGTTGCGTAGATATAGCTGCTCCAAAATTGATTCAACTGCATCCTCAACTTGTGATACTCGCAAGTGCACGAGCCGTTGGTAGTTTAGCGTATGTAAGTGCGAGGTCGATTCCACAGGGATTAGTGATTGAAGGATCGAACTCAGTTTTCCTACACAAAACATAAATGAAAACAAAAGGAAATAAATAAAACAAGGAAGAAAGAAAATAACTAACTCAAGTAGATAAGTTCCCAAGTTCAATTAGATTAATGGATTGATTCTAGCTAATGTATGATTAGGCCATGGTGTTTGGTCCTAACCTTGTGTTCCTAATTCCCTAATTTGATCATTTGTTGTCTAACCTAAAACTAAGCATTAGGAACCCATTAAGCATAGAAGAACAATTTAAACAACCAAGCATGTATCTAATCCCTGTTGTCGAATGTCCATACATACTCTTCCTATTCATAGTTCAATTCGAATTGAAGCATGGTGTATACTCTTAATTCAAACCTAGATAGCTAACATGCAAGCCTAAATGGTGATCAATCATTCAAACTAGCATATTAACTTATAAGCATAATGAATAAGAACATGAACCATAATTGAAACTTGGAAACTAATCAAACTTGAAACAAAAGAAAAGAATTTACATAATGAAAAGTAAAGTGGAACAAAGAAAAACTTAAGGAGAATTTCAGCACAAATATTTCATTACAACAATTGAAAACTAGAAAATGAAACTAAGAGAATTTGAGTGAGAGAAGGGAAGGGAGCTCTAGAGAAGTGTTTGAGAGCTCCCCCCCTTGGGGTGTGTTTACAAGCTTAGAGAACTTCCCTATTTATAGGCCTAAGGGAAGTGAAAATATGAATTCAAAATGGCTAATGCATATAACACTTTTATTATAAAATCTGAATTGGTTGATGCACTTGAATTAGAAAATCTTGAATGGGTGATGCACTTGTATTAGAAAATCTTGAATGGTTGATGCACTTCACCAATTAATCCCACTAGCAGCCCTAGGTCATATTCATGTCACCATGACCAAGCTTCCAACCAGAAATGATAGCTCATGCCTAGCTCACCATGACCAAGCATCCAACCAGCACATGCTGAGGTCAGCATGACTAGCAACTTCAAGGGCTTACAACTTGGGCTTATCTTAATCAAATTAGGACTTTAAGCACTCGAAATTGAAGTTCAGAATGTCTTCTTTCCAGCCATATGTTATTTGGGCCAATCCAAGGTCGGAGGAAAAAGTTAAGGCCGAAACAAATTGCTAACTCATTTTCCGCGCTGATAAGATCCATCCTGAGCATGGTTCTGTGTTTGCTAGGTAACGGACTCCATATTTATCCAATGGAGCTGAATTTTGGATATGTTATAGTAGACACCCATTGGAACAAGTTTCATGAAGATCTTCACTTCATTCGAGCCTCATAGCATGCTGATCCAAGGCCAAGAAGTTGACCTACGAAACTGGGCTGGAAATGGACTGTAGCAAAAAATGAGTTTGTCTTTAAGCTCTTCTTCCCTTCATCCAAATCAGGCCTTCACATGCTTGGATTGCATCATTTCCTATCCAAAGCCATCATTATTACCTAAATCTCAATTAACTGAAAGATAAACACAAAAAGAATTAAAAGCACAAGTTTAACTCAAAAACATAACCAAATCATAAGCTAGAAGGGTACAAAATGATATACAATTATGAACCGATCAGAGAGAAAATCACTGAATCCTGAAATGCTTGAAAAAACATTCACCACATTTCATGCCACGAACTTGCTCCTGCAGCAACAATATCGAGAACGTGGCTTTACAAAGTACTCAGAGTTGGTGTCATGTCTTCTGTTAGCAGAACAAAACAATGAACTGCTGTTGAAAAATCATCAATCTCGACCAACAGGTTCTGCACCATTCCCTGAAGTGAATGTTGTCTCCTGAAGAATAAATACCACCTCTTCACGTGAAAACACTTACAAACGTAGACCAAGAGGTGGACGAGGCCGAGGAAGAAGAAATGGTAATCATCTTGTCAGCCTGAGTGCGAGGAATGACTCATTTCCTAAAAATGCATCCCGACATAAAGGGAAATCTTATATGAGGAACAACTCCACACCTAAAACCATTGAGGGAGTTTGCCATAGGTGTGGTAGTAATGGACATTGGGCTCGTATATGTCGTACACCCCAACACCTGGTGGAACTTTATAAGTCCTCACAAAAGGGAAGGCAAACTGAAATAAACTTCGTTGATCATTTTGATCCGATGAACAATCCAGAAGGGAATTTTGGGATACAAAGCCAGCCAGAAACGACACACCTAGACATTTCCGATTTCCATGCTTAAAGGAATAAAATGACATCAAATAATTTCCTCTATTTTTATTATTGTATAATTAATGTCATTTTTATCTACCATTGTATAATTAATGTCGTTTTTATCTACCATTGTATAATTAATGTCGTTTTTATCTACCATTGTATAATTAATGTCGTTTTATCTACCCTTGTATAATTAACGTTACATTTTGAATTCAAGAAACTGGTACTGTTTTTTCTAATATATCTAATAAATATATCTTATTTATTTGAAGGAATGGAAATGATTTCTGGATATTCCCAACGCAAAGATGTCGCAGATTTTTGTCTTGCAGAGTGCGACTACTCACACGATCCTACAAGATCGAAAATATTTCTCAAACTTGATGCTAAGAAAAGCATGTGTAACAACTATATCAGGTCCAGGAGATCTGATAAATGGCTCAGGAACAGCCCAAATTATATTACCCAATGGCACAATATTGTCCATCAAAACTGCTTTATATGCAGCCAACTCCAAGAGAAACTTGTTGAGTTTTAAGGATATACGTTTGAATGGGTACCATATTGAGACACGAAATGAGAACAAGATAGAATATCTGTGTATTATCTCTGGTAATACCCAAAAACGTGTACTCGAGAAATTTTGTGCGCTTTCATCAGGATTGTATTATACAACTATACAAACGATTGAGGCACATATTGTAAAGCACCAACGATGCATTGACCCTAGTATTTTCCAAATGTGGCATGACCGTTTAGGTCACCAGGATTTACAATGATGCGTCGAATCATTACCAACTCTCATGGCCACCCTTTGATAAACAAACATATGTCATCTTTTGGTAATAGCCATTGCCAGGCTTGTTCAAAGGGGAAGTTGGTAATCAAACCATCTCAATGCAAGGTTGATGTTGAATCTCCATCATTCTTACAGAGAATTCAAGGGGACATTTGTGGACCTATTCAACCACCTTGTGGACCATTTCGGTACTTTATGGTCTTGGTCGATGCATCCACACGTTGGTCGCATGTTTGCCTCCTGTCCACACGAAATGTGGCATTTGCTAGGCTCCTGGCTCAGATAATTAAATTAAGAGCTCAATTCCCGGATTATCCTATTAAGTCAATTCGACTAGATAATGCTGGTGAATTTACATCACATACTTTTGATGACTATTGCATGTCATTAGGCATTGAGGTTGAACATCCTGTTCCTCATGTTCATACTCAAAATGGTTTGGCAGAGGCTTTAATTAAACGTCTTCAATTCATAGCCCGTACTTTTCTAATGAAGACTATGTTACCCATTTATGCCTGGGGACATGCCATTTTACATGCAGCATCATTAGTAAGATTGAGGCCCATTGGTAACAACCAATACTCTTCGATACAACTTGTATTTGGAAATCAGCCAAACATTTCACATTTACGAATTTTTGGTTGTGCGGTTTATGTGCCTATTGCACCGCCCCAACGTACTAAGATGGGTCCTCAACGCAGAGTGGGAATCTATGTTGGTTTTGATTCACCCTCTATCCTTCGATATTTAGAGCCTTTGACAGGTGATGTTTTTACCGCACGGTTTGCGGATTGTCACTTTGATGAGACACTTTTCCCGCCGTTAGGGGGAGAAAGGTTGTTCATGAAAAACGGCGTGAATTATCATGGGATGTACCTACTTTGTCTCATCTCGATCCTAATACCACTCAATGTGAAAATGAAGTGAAGAGGATCATTCATCTCCAAAGAATTGCCAATCAACTACCAGATGCATTTAATGATGCAACAAAAGTGACAAAATCATATATTCCAGCAGCAAATGCACCTGCTAGGATTGATATACCTGTCAAACAGCATAATGTTGCAGCAAATGATTCATCAATTGCACGTAGAAAACGTGGCAGGCCATTAGGCTCAAAGGATTCAGCCCCTCGAAAAAGAAAGGCAATGGCAAAAATGAATCCAAAGGAAATTGATCATGAAAAAGAAACAAATATGGAACCCACAGTACATGATCTAAATGCCATCGAAAAGGCACAAATATTTCCTAAAAAGGACAATGTCGTAGATTTGACAAATGTCCCGGGGGACGAAATGGTACCTAAAAATCAAGAGATCTCCATAAATTATGCATGCAATAACAAATTGTGGGATCGAAATGAAATAATCATCGATGAAATGTTTTCATTCTCAGTGGCTAATGAGATCACAGAAGACGATGACGTTGAGCCTCGCTCCGTCAATGAATGTAAACAAAGAAATGATTGGCATAAATGGAAAAATGCAATCCAGGCAGAACTAAGTTCTTTGGAAAAAACGGAGTGTTTTTGGATCAATTGTTCTGACCCCACCCAATGTTAAACCTGTGGGTTATAAGTGGGTATTTGTGAGAAAACGCAATGAGAAAAATGAAATTTCAAGGTATAAAGCGCGCCTCGTTGCACAAGGGTTTTCACAAAGGCCTGGGATTGACTATGAGGAAACATACTCTCCAGGAATGGACACAATTACGTTTCGTTACCTCATAAGTTTAGCGGTTTCAGAAAAACTTGACATGAGACTCATGGATGTCATTACCGCATATTTATATGGAGATTTGGATACTGATATTTACATGAAAATCCCAGAAGGATTCAAGTTGCCTGAAGCAACTAATACTAAAACACGGGACATGTTCTCAATAAAATTGAGGCGATCATTGTATGGTTTAAAACAATCTGGTCGAATGTGGTACAATCGCCTCAGCGAATATTTACTCAAAGAAGGATATACCAACAATCCTATTTGCCCTTGTGTGTTTATTAAGAAATTGGAATCTGGTTTCGCAATTGTGGCAGTATATGTTGATGACATGAATCTTGTTGGCACTCCAGCAGATATTCAAAGGACTGCTGAATATTTGAAACAAGAATTCGAAATGAAAGACCTTGGGAAAACACATTATTGTCTAGGGCTACAAATAGAGCATACTGATAGAGGAGTTCTTATCCATCAATCAGGCTTACACTGAAAAGGTATTGAAGCGATTTGGGATGGACAAAGCCTATCCTCTCAGTACCCCAATGGTTGTTAGATCTCTTGACACTAAGAAAGATCCATTTCGTCCAAAAGACGAAAATGAACCCATCCTTGGTCCAGAAGTGCCATATCTTAGTGCCATTGGTGCTTTATTATATTTAGCACAATGTACGAGACCAGATATCGCTTTTTCAGTAAATTTGTTGGCAAGATATAGTCCTGCTCCAACCATTCGACATTGGACTGGCATCAAGCATATTCTACGATATCTTCGTGGAACAACAGGTATGGGCTTATTATATGAACCTAACAATGGGCATAGCATTATTGGATATGCAGATCAGGATATCTCTCTGATCCACACAATGGTCGTTCCCAAACTGGATATGTATTTACATGTGGAGGAACGGCAATCTCATGGCGTTCTATAAAGCAATCATTAGTGGCTACATCATCCAATCACTCAGAAATACTTGCACTACATGAAGCCGGTCGTGAATGCGTTTGGTTAAGATCAATGATTCATCACATTCGGGGCACATGCGATCTACCTTTGGTGACAAATACTCCAACAGCCATCTATGAAGATAATGCTGCTTGTATCACTCAAATCAAAGCAGGATACATCAAGGGAGAGAGGACCAAACACATATCACCAAAGTTTTTCCACACACACGAACTTCAGGAGAAGCAAGAAATTGAAGTCAAACAGATACGTTCAAATGATAATCTGGCAGACCTTTTCACCAAATCTCTACCAAAACATACATTTCAAAAACTGGTACATGGGATTGGATTACGCCGACTTTACAATCAGTAAAATGATTGCATACTTATCAGGGGGGAGATATTCATCAAGAAAAAGGGGAGCGTGCTATCAACAAAGTCTCTATACACTGTACTCTTTTTCCTTCGTCCAGGTTTTTATCCCACTGGGTTTTTCCTGGCAAGGTTTTAATGAGGCAGTGTTGCACGCTTATCAGGGATCCCTCTGGCATAAGACAGAGCTATTTGAATGTGTACTCTTTTTCCCTTCGCCCATGTTTTTCTCCCATTGGGTTTTTACCTGGCAAAGTTTTTAATGAGGCATATTTCATGTATGGTGGCATCCAAGGGGGAGTGTTATAACACTAGATAAAATGGATGCTTACCACACCTAGAAATGGTCTAATGACTCACCCCAATTTCTATTCTTTATTGTATAATCCTACCACTATATTTATTGTTTACATATTTCCTATGCCTATAAATAGGCTTCAAAGATGAATAAGAAGATAGAACATCAACAAGCTTAACACTTCTAGTTCTCTCTCTATCATATTCTCCTAAACTTTCTCTTAAGTTTCCTTAGTGTTACAATAGTTTTCAATAAACTATAAGTCATTTTCAAAGAAAAACCTAACTATTCATTGCATTGCCAGCAGTCTAGTCAGCTGCTCAGTCAATGGAACCTTCTCCACACAAGTACTTACTTATTTTATTGAAACTTATCGATGAAGGCTTAAACAGTGCATTTCTACTGGTTTTAAAGGATAAAAAACTTTGCAGAGGATAAGAAACTTTGCCGGTTGAACATAAGAACTCTACAGAGGATAAAAAACTTTTTTTCAGCTTTCATCAATGGCAGGTATGTCAATTTACTTGATCATTCAAGATCTTCTCCTTGATGTGATTCTATTTGTGTATGCCTAAAGAATTTATGTAATTATTTTACAATAGTAACTTACATTTATTGAAAGATTTTGGAGTATTTGCCCGAAGTTTACTTCTTTGAAGATTCTTTTTCATTTTTATCTTTGCATATATATCAGATGGATCTCGAACTGAAGCTGAACAAATGAACAAGAGCCCCAAGGAAAATTCTGGAGAAAGAAATGAACAAGAACTTTCGCAAAAGGAAAATAGTGAGACCTGGAAGATTCATAGGAATGAAATCAGCTCATCTGAAGGCACAGACGTAGGGGTTTTCGACTTCGGCAACAAATATCATGCGGGTCCTATTGATGGTGTTGATGCAAGGAAGGGTGGAAACTACGACATTGAGGGCAATAAAATCGATTCAAACAAAGGCAAGCGTGTGGGGATTGGAAAATTTGGCAACAAGTACTCCATGACGACCGCATCATTTTTTCTGGGTGGGCTTATTGTTCTAGTTTTTGCTATATGTAAGCGAAGCTAGCTGTACAAACAAGAAGGAAATATAAATAAGATAAAAAGGAAAGGGGCTGCTGAATAAACAGGCTGGAATTTCCAAGAAGAAAACAAAAACTGAGATGTAAGGTTTGGAGATTTATGGCCACTAGAACTCATACACTCGAACTTTTCTCTGAATCTGAATGTTATTTCTCTTATATTTCTGTATTTCTTTTCTTCTTCTTCTACATGCCATCAATATATTAATGCCGAGTAAGTTTTTTGTTTCTTCTTTGTCTACATGCGATCAGTGCTGTTTCCTCTTGTTCTAGCTTTTTTCTTTAATACCTATGAAGCAAGGATACTCTTATTTATAAATTATAATAGGTTGTTGGATACGCCGTTGGATACGATATGCATGGTATACTCTCCGATACGAGTCGGATACGTATTGGACGGACTTACAGAGGTGCAAGGACGTGCAGCTGTACCTCCCCTCGCCGGAAAAAGCTATGGAGTTGCCGGATGTTGCCCCTTTGAAAGTGCCTACCAACTGTTTGAGCAAATGACTGAGTGACCATCCTTTAGCTTCTTTGCTGTATGAGCATCTCTCTATTTTTAAAAATAATCCTGGCCAAAACGATGCGTTTTGGACCGGGCCAAATATTTGAAAAAAAAAAAAAAAAAAAGAAAAAGAAAAAGCAAGATGAAGTAGAAACTTACCTTCCATGCAGAGGAGTCTTGAAAGAAGACTTTAATTTGATTTTAATAAAAAAAAAAGGGAAGCCTGGAAGAAGCCTGGCTTGGGCGTGGCGTTGAAGGGGAGTAGGCTCTTGCTCATGCAGGAGACCCATCCCTCTCCACCAAGTTGCAAGTTCGACTTCGTATGTATTGTTTTTCTGGGTTTTTTCCTTATGTATTTTTTTTATATATAAAAATATGTCTTTCATTATTATTATTATTATTATTATTATTATTTTCTGATTTATTTGTTTAATAAATAATTTGATTTGCATTTTGATTAGATTAATTAATCTACAATTAGCACACATATTTTACCATAAATTATAAATTACTATTGTAACAACTCTCTCTTTGCCCTGCGTATATGAATAATGGGAAGATTGGATTTTGTTTTGCTGAGGAAGGTAGGGGTTGGATTTTCATTAGCTGGTGATGACGAGGTGGGGAAGCTGGGGATTGGATTTTTTGTGGTTGGAATGAGGAAGAAAAAGAATTGATATGCATAGACAGAGGAAGAAGAAGCCCACCCGACCCCAATATCACCAGACCCAACCCCTTCCTGTAAGTTATTTCATGTCTTTATTCAAATAATACTAACCTTGATCAGACATGGCTTTAGGAGATAAGATAGAAATCTTCTTCTTCTATGCAGTCCTTAAGCTCTTTCTCTTATGGGGTGAGATTTCTGTATGAGTAGGGTAGGTCGACTGCTAGAGAAGGGACCTCTATTTATATGCATTTACTTAAGTTTCCTGCCCATTAAGAAATACTTAAGTAATCCAGATTGCATTAGGATAGTGTGTTTCAATCCATATGGAATTAGGAATTCTCTAAGTTCTTGTTTCTTATTAAAACACTCTTTAGAAAAAAACTACAGATAATGTTTGAGTCTGCACTCCTAGAGATTGAACGTGAATTGCCAAATCCTTATAGGATTAGAAGACACATTCACGTAAGACAAGTTATTGTCTTACAGTCTCCCACTTGGTCAATAATCACAAAGCAAATTTCACTGATCACTTTAAAGCCTTGTGGAGTTTCAACTAAACAAAATTCCCACCAAGCAACTTCTAATTTTGGAAAATTATAAGGAATTATCGAGGCTTATTGAACATACAATCATCAAAACCTTTATAATCACACTTAAAATTTTCCAACACTACATGAAGCTTCGATCAAAATTAAAACTTCAGAGTAATCATGACAAAACGTGGAAGTGCTTAATTATATCATGACTACTCTATTGTCCCTGCAAATGACTACCAAGGTCTTATCTTTGAACAAACGAAGACACAACTGTCATGAACACAAAACCTGTACAGCTTCTCTTTATGCTAGCATTGCTGCCATAAATATGTGTTCAAGAAATTATAAATACAATTCCAGGAATTAAACTGAATATAAAACTTTATTAACCTCAAGTCTGAAATCATCCATTGAAACTCTACCAAGTTCAGCAAATTGAAACAGAAACAAAACTAATTAACAAATGCTGAACCAAAAACCAAACTCCCACTAATGCTCCCACTGTTTTAGCCACTCGATTCAGTTGTTAATCCCATACTAATCACATGTCTGTGGAACACACCATTAGGCAATCCTTTAGTGAGTGGATCAGCAATCATGTTGTTTGTGCTGATATGATCTAATGTAGTGTTACCATCTCTTATTTTCTCCTTGATAGTAAAGAACTTAACTTCTAGGATTCTTGATGCTTTGGTCCTTTTGTTCCCTTTTGCAAACAGAATTGTTGCACTATTGTCATTCCATGTTATATAGGTCTGTCAATTGACTCAACCACATTTAGACTAGAGATAAAGTTCTTTAACCACATAGCTTGAGAGGTTGCTTCATAACAGGCTAGAAATTTAGCCAACATAGTTGAAGCAACTGTGAGAGGTTGTTTAATGCTTCTCCATGATACTGGAGCTCCTGCAAATTGAAAAACAAAACCTGTTAGTATTGTTTATGTGATTGGCAATTTCCTAGAGACAAATTAGACTAAGTATAGATGGCAAATTAGTTGTGATTGTGGCTATCAAAATTCCAAGATATGCTCTGAAGGCTGATATGTCAATCAACGTTCACTAAGGTAAATTCTTCATTTGACACTACAAAAAAAAAGGTCATTACCGACGAAATTTTTCCGAGGACCTCAAAATTTCCTCGGTGAAAGTGATATTTCCGACCAAAAAATGTTGTCCGTTGGAAATACGTCACGAGGCTAAAATTTATTTCTGACAAAGGAACTACCATCGGAAAAAGTCTCTAAGGTCGTCGGAAATGTAATTTATTTGGCGGGAAAACTTTGCGCCAATTTTATTAACGATAAAAAACATTTTAGTCGAAAATAAGATGATTATTTCCAAGGGGCTACTCATTCCGTCGGAATTGTTTGACTATTTCCGAGGAGCTTCTCTTTCCCTCGGAATTGTTTGACTATTTCTAGGAGCTTCTCATTCCGTCGGAATTATTTGACTATTTTTTTAGGGGTTTCTCATTTCCATCGGATTTGTCTATGAACAAAATTGAGTTTTTATTATTACTTTGTATTTTATAATTCAAAATTCAGTCATTGTATTCATATAGGGATCAAGGAGTGTAGCTCTAAAAAATCATTAAAATCGGAGTTAAAATAACCGTTAAATCGTGATTTTTCGTTTATGATCGTCGAAAAGTTTTGTCACGTTACTAGATCTCTGGATGTTTGTTTTTTCCGATTTTTGGCATATATGATCTAGAAGTATAAACAAACAAGTTTGATGGTTGGATCGTTGAAACTAGTTTCGTAGAATGCATATGCCATCAAAATAATATATTCACTAACAATTAATAGTTCATTTATATTTTTGTTAAATATAACATAAGATTTTGTGGTATCCATTAGTGTAAATATTTTAAATTGAAGATCAAATTCAGTCATTGTATTCATATATGGTCAATGAGTGTAGCTCTTAAAAATCATCAAAATCGGAGTTAGAATAACCGTTAAATCGTGATTTTTTCATTCATAACCGTCGAAATTTTTTGTCCCGTTACTAGATCTTTGAATGTTTGTTTTTTGCGATTTTTGGGGTATACGATCTTGAAGTATATACAAACAAGTTTGACGGTTGGATCGTTGAAACTAGTATATACAAACTAGTTTTTAGTGTATTTTTCTTATTTTTAAATTTATTTGTTATGAAATTAAAAGTTAATTAACTTAAAAAAAAATACACATTTGCTACGACGTTTTTCCAAGGGACGCCAAATACCCTCAGTAATAAATTTTGCGCCCACTTTCCCCCAAATTTTTTTCGCGTGCCGCCCATTTTTTTTCACTCCATTTAAATTTTGCGCCTAACACTTTGCAAAAAAGAAAAAAGAAAACACAAAACAAACCCTAAGTCGCTCTATCTCAAGCTCACTGACCCAAACCCTCACTTCCTCCTTCTCATATACAAACTCTCCAATTCTCACAAATATCACCTTGAGTTGAACCCACACCCACCGCTCCATTTTTGCCGTCGTTGCTCCAATCGAAGAAGCCACTCGCCGTCGCCATCGCCATCGCCGTCTCCTCTCATCATCTCGTCGCCGCCGCCTCTATCTCAATTTCAGGTAAGTTCCATCTCGTCTCGATCTCTCACTCGATTCAAGCTCTCTCTGTCTCTCACTTTCTCGAACTCGATCTCTGTCTCACTTTCAGTTTCTGGATTTCTTGATCTGTCTCTGTCTCTGTCTCACTCTCTTAATCTCTCGATATCTCCATCTTTCTGATCTGTCTCAGGCTCTCAGCCCTCTCTCAACTCTCTGGAATAACAAGCTGCCCCAAATCGACGAAGGGACAAATGGTAAGTTTGTTGTATTTTGGTAATTTATTTAGGGTTAATTAAATACGAATGAAGTTGAGGGAATTCCTGGTCCAGAATGTTGAATCTGAAATTATGTATAAAATTAAACAGAGCTGCAATTTTTACTAAATTTCTTTATTAGATGTCAACAATTCTAACGTGGTGATCAACCAATGGTGTGAGAGGCCAGATGGGTTTGATCATTTTGGAGCAGAAAACACATTAGGGTACTGTGATCTAGAAGATGTTAAACAGTTGATTAGTGGTGGGAATAATCTTAATATTAGTGTTAATGGGTCTAAGTCTAACAGTCTCTTTTCCAATGTTGATGAAAACAAGACAGAAGAGAAGGTTATGTATTTCTACTGAGAACTGAAATGCTAGTAATTGAGTACTCTGTTAAGTAAAATGATCAGAAATATTTGATGGGGTATGGGGTGGTGGGGGAGATTCAGAAAAATAAAAGAAAAGAGAGAAAGATTGACTCAGTTTCTTTCCTAGGGGTCTATATGTGTTCTGAAATTTGCAAAAGTACTACTTCTGATGATATCTGAAATGAAACATCTCTGGATTTTTTTGACAGTACATGGTAAAAGCTTCTCTATTTCTTATTCTCATCTATGTCAGTTTCAAGAACATTGTGAAAAATACCAGAAAGTTATTATTCACATAGAGCAATTGACAGGTTAAGGTTCATTCATCCAACTTCTCCATAATGTTAACCTCTAAATGCAGGCTGCTATAGAGTAATATGATTCATTTATTTACTTTTTGGAATAATTCTTAGTATTGTTGGAGCACAATCCAAATATTGGTGTTCCTGTTGAAGTCATTACATAAATATTAATTGCAAAGATTTGTATTGGGCCATGAGCTGTTTGTTTGGTGCTACTTGGTATTGAGCAAGATCATTGTATTGTTAACTTCTTAATTATGAAGAGTTATGTTAATTGACATAGAGCAATACTTGAGTGAAATGGTGAGAACAATAAAATAATCTCTATTATTGATGATTGGTGTTCTATACCAGTACCTTAATTTCAAATTGCTCAGTGTTTTCTTCTTCGTTGCTTAATTTCATTTTGTCTTTTATCTTATATTATGTGATGGTTTCTTATATGGTGTTACTAGCAATTGAATCATAATGAGTTGGTTTATTTTGCAGTTAGGGACCCTTAGACTCTTGGATTTTGGATGTTCCGGTTTGAAGATGACTAAACAGCCAAATTAGTTATGTTTGTTTCTGCAGTGCCTATCCATCACCGTAATATGAGGCAACCTTGTAGGCAGCCAAATAAATGAGATATAGCGTTGTGGTACCCAGCTAGCTACATTCTGGACGAAGACATCCGTTGTGCACATAAACTCCTTTAGGGAGACTTGTTTTATCACGGCTATGTATTGCACAATGAATTTTTATTTCTTTATGATGATATTTAGTGTTTTCAATTGTTTAGCTTTTATATACCATTTAACAGGATTTTTTTTTACAATGAATTGACATTGTTAGAAATAAATTTGTTGGTTGAATATAATGTTTTCGACCACTTGTTCGTTGAAAATATTTGTCGACAAGATTAATCTATTTTGCGACAAGCTTAGCGATGACTAAATGTGGTGAAAATATATATTTCCGATGAGATATTATATATTTTCCACAAATTCTTTTGGTCAGTAATAATAATTGCGATGAAATCTAGCCCTCGCAAATAATATATCATTGTTGGAAAACGTATTTTCGACAACACTCATAGGTCGAAAATATGAATTCGCGAAATCTTGATAAAAAAAAATTGTTTCCGACAATCTTATAAGTAATTGCGACCACATGTACGGGTTGGAAATAAATATGCATGGTCGTTTTAAAAATTCATTTCCGATAGAAATTTAAGCAGTAGCTACGAAACATGGGCGTCGGAAATACATTATTTCCGACGGAATGGTCGAAAAAGAAGTATTTGCAACCGCGTTTTACCGACGACTTCGACGGACGTTTGCCGTCGTAAAAGGGTATTTCTGACGGCAAAAGGCTTTTTTCGACCAAAAAAAACCCTCGCTATAGGGGTTCTGTTTTGTAGTGTGATCATGCATTCTGATTGTGGTATTTCAAGCATTATTTCAAACTAACAATCTGATTAACATTATGATTAAAGAAGACTTTTTTATTTTTAGAAAGATTAATTTATTTGATAAATTGCTTTCCAGTTTTAAACATTAAAAAGTTTTCTTTGATTGGAAATCAATTAGTCTGCTTTTGGAAAACTAATCTGTTGATTAGGAACTAATTGATCTTGTTTCTAGTTTTGAAAACCATTATAAAAAGCAAGGCTTGGTTTTCATTCAAGACAACTTTCAACATCGAGAGTATTTCTTGAGTTTTTATTCACAAAAGAAAGTTGCTTGTGCTTTGTTGTTAATAAGGATTAATCATAAAGAGCAAGATTATCTTGGTGATTTGTCCTTGCATTCATTTGCATCCATTTGAATAAGTTACACAGTTCTCATACCTTTGGTGAGCTTGGATCGATTGTTTCCATAATTGGATTCAACATGAGGAGAGAAGGAGAAATCTCGCGAGAAGTTGAGTTACAAAGAAGTTGGTACGTTGTCTAGAGTGTCTAGGACAAGTTTGTATACTTCGTGTAATCATCGTTCTATAGTGGATTTTCCTTGGACTATCAGGTCCCGTGGATTTTCCCCAAGAGGTGGGGTTTTACCATGTAAAATACCTTTTGTGTTTTTCTCTCTTTTACGTTCTAAACTTGCACATGATTGATACACCGTATCAATCCCCTTGGCGTGTTTTATTTGTAGTATTGTAATACTCCTAATTACTTAAAACACAGACTTTACGCTTTAAGTGTGTTAAGCCATCATATAGGTATTTTCAAAACCTGATGTTGATTTTAGATCATCTTTGCATCCTGCAAAATCTGCATCTGCAAAACCTGCCAATTCCAATCTGTCACTTCTTGTAAAAACCAACTTATAACCCTTTGTCCTCTGCATAGATTAACCGATAGGATTTCGCCTCAACCCACTTGGTAAAATAGTCGGTCGCCACCAGAATCCATGCATTCTGGTTGGATGCAGCTGGGTAGATTTTGCCAATGATATCCACGGCCCATCCTTTGAACGGCCACAGTTTGGTAATCGGGGGAAGGGTTCGGGCGGTACCCTTTGTATGGGGTCGTAGATTTGACACTTAATGCACCCTCTTGCATATTTTATGCAATCCTTCAAAATGGTCGGCCAATAGTAACCATGCCTTCGAACCAACCACCTCATCTTGATGCCCGATTGATGAGCGCCGAATATCCCTTCATGAGACTCGGCCATGATCACTCGGTGTCCTTGGCACTGGGACATAAAAGTAAGAGGCCATCGGATCCCTTTCGGTACAGTTTGCTTTGGTAAATTAAATACCACCAAGCCCGAAAACGTGTAGTCTTCTCATGGTTGCCGGAAGGTCGCGCAGGTACCTGACTATAAGGTATCGCCAGCCTGCTTCGGTTGTTTCAACTTCGTTGGTGATCTCGGCCGAAGACACTCGCGCCGGTATTCCCTATTTGGCCAAAGCCGGCAAGGTGCGCCTCTCAATCTTTATCACGCGGTCGCGGTTACCATTAGGAATGTTCACACCCAACGCCACTTGGGCCATTTCATTGGCCTCATAGTTTTCGGCACGCGGCACATGGACAAATGAAATTCTAGAAAACTCGTCGACCGCGTTGAGGGCCGTTACATAATACATAGTCAAATTCTCGCTCGTGCATTGATATTCCCCAGTCGAGCTGGTTGATCACCAATTGAGAATCACCATAGACTAAAGCCCGAGCGGCCTTCATTTCTTTCAATATTTTGAGGCCGATGATGAGTGCCTCATACTCGGCTTGATTATTGGTGCATTTGAAATCAAGCTGGAAAGCAAACTGCCACCTCTGCCACCTTTCCATGTGGGCCATGCCAATCTTGACTTCTATCTCCTCTTCCCTTCCTTGAGTTGGGTGATGAGCCAAAAAATCAACAAGAGCCTGACCCTTGACTGACTTCTAAGCCACATATTGGAAAGTGAACTCTGATAATGCCATTGTCCATTTTCCAATTCGGTTGTGGATGATCGGCCTAGTGAGCATGTATTTAATGAGATTGGTCTTAGAGATGATCTGAACGACCGAATGAAGCATGTAATGACGGAATTTGATAGCTGCGAAATAGAGCGCTAGGCACAACTTTTCGCAGGTAAATGGTTGTTGGAAAGGTTTAAACCCCTCCTTAATTTTCAGCTCATGCTCGACCAAACTCCTTGGCAATCCAGGCATCTCATGATAATCCCAAGAAAAACAGTCCTTATATTCATGGAGTAGGCTTACAAGTTGGCAATCTTGGCCTTTAACTATGAACTTAAAAGTTGGCTTACAAAAAGAGGCCGTGGTTCGGCCTCTGTGCCTACATTTATTTCTAACAGGGGTCTTGGACCTCAGGGTAATCATCCTCCATTTCAGTAGGTGTTGCATTCCTAAGAGTACACAAATTAATGTGCAAACAACCAATTAAAAATACCCGCAAGTGCACGAGTCTATTGAAGTATAGATTATACAAGTACGGGGTCGATCCCACGAAGAACTTGTCGGTTTCCTATAAGTTCTAATTCGAGTACAAAGAGAACACTTATTTAACACACCACAAATGCAAAAAGGAAATTAAAAATGAGTAAAGAAATGTAAAAGAAACAAACAAAACAAAAGAAGAAAATGTGCTGTGAACAGTACCAGCGACCGGTCGTTGGATGTAAAGCGACCGGTCGTTTTTTCCAGAGAATCGAAATTCAGAATTCTATGACGAGCGACCGGTCGTTTGATACTTGCGACCGGTCGTGAACACTGACTAGCGACCGGTCGTTGGCTGAAAGCGACCGGTCGTTTTGCACAGAATCGAAAATTGAGAATTGTGTGTTGAGCGACCGGTCGTTCTTTTCCAGAATCGTTTTTTCTCTGTTTTTCAATTCCGACCTCTGTTCAGTTTTCGAGCTATAACTTTCCAACCGTACGTCCAAAATTCACGTTCTTTATACGGTTGGATTCAGCACAGAAAATACAAGAACACATCGCGGACCAAAAGTCCAAAACAATTACGAAACAAATAAAATTCAGTAACAAAGACACATAACGTGTCGAACACGCAACTCACACACACATTTTGGGGGCGGGGGGGTTTTGATTTGGTTCAAGTGATCTATTTCTATTGCATGTAAGTAAATGGACTTCGAATTTAAATGAGAATGGCGGAGATGAATTATCAAGATGTGAAATCAAAATGTAACAAACACTAGGGTTTCGGAATCCACCCTAAACAATTCTACCTATGTTCATAAATACTCAAGTGATGAATTCTAAACGTGTTGATGAAGATGTGATCGGTGCATAATTACATATCATTTTGTACCCTTCTAACTTATGATTTGGTTATGTTTTTGAGTTAAACTTGTGCTTTTAATAAGTTTTGTGTTTGTTTCAGTGTTATAAGCTTGAGACTCACTAATTGCATTTTGGAGACAAATTAGCTCAAAACGGTGTCTGCAGATCAGTCAACTTCACGGATTGGACTGTACTTGCTCAAGAAGAACCAGATAATGAGCCATACATCATTGGAAAGCTACGGAAGTCTATTTTCTGTAGAATTTTACGGTTCATGATTCCGAGTCTTCTAGAGAAAGTTATACATGTTTTGGCAACTTAAGGTCAAATTCGGCAGCATCTGCGTTACTGGGCCAAAAATCACATTTGAAGGCCTTTCCGATTTTTCCTTGAGTTGGGCTGCATATGCTTGGAAAGATAAGACAAAGAGCTTCAAGATCCATATTTTTCCAGATGTTTCAGACTGGAGCCACAAGTCCAAAACGAGCCCACAAGCTGGCTGCAATGCATTGTCATGCATGACATATGCATGATGAAGTGTTGTTGATTGTGGGAAAGTTTGGTGAAGCATATTCAATAACTATTTTTGAGTGGAATTTTGCAGCAGCCAAATGAGCCAAAAGATGATGAAGTGGGAGTTGCAACACTATGCCTAAAGACAAGAGGAATTGTTTTCAAATGTAATAGTGTGTTAGGTGAATTAAGTGTTGTAAGTTGGTGAAGTGAGTGTGGTAGGTAAACCTATTGTATAATTCAGATTTTCACTTCCCCTAGGCCTATAAATAGGGAAGTTCTCTAAGCTTGTAATCACACCCCAAGGGGGGAGCTCTCAAACACTTCTCTAGAGCTCCCTTCCCTTCTCTCCCTCAAATTCTCTTAGTTTCCCTTTGTAGTTCTCAATTGTTGTAATAAGATCATTCTACCAAATTTTCTATTCTTCTAAATTTCTTTAAACACTTCTCCATTCCTTCATCAAAGTCTCCATGTCTCAAACACTTCACAAACACTTTTCTCTCCCTTTCCTAAGTTCTCAATTCTCCAAGTTCACAAAGATTCACAAAGCTCTCAAACACATGTTCTTCCAAAATCCACAAAGTTCCCAAACACCACTTTCTTTACTCTTCCAAAATTCTCCAAATCTCTCAAACACTTCTCCCCTCTCTAAAGCTCTCAAACACTTACCTTCCTTTCTCTTCCAAATTTCCCATGCTCTCAAAACACTTCACAAACACTTTCTCTCCCTTCCTTCATCAACTTCCCAATGTTCTCAAACACTTCTCCATTCTCTTTAACATTCTCCAAGTTCTCAACATCCTCCAAGTTCACAAACATTCTCCAAATTTCCCAAACACTTTCTTCTTCCTTCTCAAAGCTTTCAAACACAATTCCCATTCTCTTCCAAAATCCTCAACGTTCCCAAAATACCTCTCTACTTTCTTCTCCAAAAGCCCCCATGTTCTTGAACACTTCCCAAACACTCCTCCCTTCTCTTTCTCAAACACATCTCTCCTCTCTTCCAAAAGTCTCCATGTTTTCAAGTGTTGTACAAAACCCTTTTTGCTTCTTTTGTTTTCATTTCTATTTTGTGTAGGAAAACTGAACAGGATCATTCAATCACCAATCCCTGTGGAATCGACCTCGCACTTACATACGCTATACTACCGAACGGTTCGTGCACTTGCGAGTATCACAAGTTGAGGATGCAGCTGAATCCATTTGGTGCAGCTGAAATCTACGCAACAAGTTTTGGCGCCGTTGCCGGGGATCGGTAACATTGTTTGATTCTATTTGGTTTTCCTACTTTTTATTATTTTTATTTTTTGTATATAACTAGACAATTTCATGTTTTAAAGTTAATGACGTTAATTGACAAGTTGTGTTTGTAGTCCAACGGACAAGGACAATTGCCTGACAAGCAAGAGAACTGGGTTTGAGTCCCAGCTTACACAACACAAAAGAAAAAGGTTCAAGTAGCATGTTGATTATTTCTCGTTTATGGTTTCATTCACTTGTTCTTAATTAAATATCTTGTTGAAGTTTACATAAACACCATATGACTCTTGGACTGATTAGTGAATGAATGAGTAGATATTGAAGACAAACACCATGTTTAAATTCTACTTGGTTCTTTATTGTTCTTCTTGTTCTTAATGGGTTCGGAATTTGTGTTTAGACTAAACACCATAGCTAAATGTTTTTTCTGAATACTTGATTAAAACCACACACCATATGGATAATCATATTTGAGAAAGAACGAACTTCATAAACTAGTTTGATTTACTTTGTTGCTTGTTACTTTGAAGCATGAAAGTGTTGATTTTTCCTTTTCCTTTTTTAGTTTTTATTTATTTATTTCCTAACCCTTTTAATTCATTTCAAGTTTGTGTGTTTGTTTTAGCAATTTATGACAGCTTCATAAAAATGGAGAGAGATGGCAACCTCAATCATAAGAATGGGAAGTATGGAGCAGTGGGAGAAGTCGCGACCTCCAAATGCATCCATACTCGACCTAATCGCTTCAAGGGGGAGCATTTCAATCCTTTCTCTTCTTTAAATTCTGTTTATTTCTTGGTTTGTTTCTTTTAGTACAACAATTTATGTCATTTGTTTGAGTTTGTTTAGAGTACTTAGTTCATTTTCATTTATGGTTTGTTGTCTCATTTCATCTTAATTTTTTTTTTCTTCTCTTAAAAACTAAAAATTCAAAATTCAAAAATTCAAAAAGATTTTTCATATGAGCTGACTTATGGTAACTCCAGGAAGCACTTCTGTCAATACAGTGTCTAGGAGTTCTTTAGGCGACACCTTCGGTATCTAAGAAGTTTGGGTTTTAAGCGGGACCATTGTGACCCCTCCAACCTTCCCGGATCCCCTGGCTGTGTTTTTCTGAGGCCCTTAACTGGTCATCCGTGAGTTGCTTGTATATTCGTGTGTTTTTAATTCAAGTTTTTTTTTTAATACTTATTTATTATTATTTCCTTTGTTTTCTTTTCTGTATAGTCTTTGTTTTTGTTTTGTTTTGTTTTGTTAAGTTAGTCTATGTATTTATTTACGTGGTATGGTTAGTTAGTTTCTAAGTGTTAAAACATATTTTTATTTCACTTCAAACTCTGCATTACAAACAAAAACAAAAACAAAAATAAAAACAAAAACATAAAAAAAAAAAAACATAAAAAAACAATAAAAACAACTTCTTCATCTTCATCTTTATCTTCATGGCATGCCTCTATTCTCTCTTACTTGTAGGATCTGCAGTAGTTCTACATGGTCATCATTTTTCCTCTGCAGTGCTTCTACATGCCTGAGTGGCACAGGAGAGCCACTTCTGCAGGTCCGCCACCATAGCCTTCAAGGAAGCCACTTCCTCGCTCAGAGCGGCACACTCCCGTGTCCTCGCCAGTAGTCGCATGCCCAAATTGGTAGCCGAGACCGCATGGAGCACCGTTAAATTATGGGACTCCTCCACTGCAGCCTTGTCGGACCTCTGTGCCACATGCAGATGTATCTGCCGATGTGAGTTTACCTGCAAATCATGTTGCCCAGGAGCACTGCTCTCTTCGGCACCGCCTCAGAAAAGTTCGGTATTACCTCAGCAAAGTTTGAGGCCGTACCGTGATGATATGTGGAGTTTGGGAAGACAGGGTTTGGAAGAGCCCTTATCTGGGCATTCGGTGGTGCAAGTGAGAGCTCAAGGTTGAGATCATCAAGGTGAGTACATGAGGATGCCATTTGTTTTGCTTCTGAATTTTTTAATGTTTTTCCTTGAGTTTGCAGGAAGAAATGCTGGGTATCATCCGCTTGCAGAGATGTGGTTTAAATAGAAATATGCTGATAGAGAGAGCCAACACCATTACGGATTTCCCGGGCATGCTCGACCTAATCGCTTCAAGGGGGAGCACCTTTACTTTCACTTTACTTTTCTTTTTACTTCCGTGTTTTCAGGTGTTTTATGTTTTTGCCCGTTACTTTGATTTTCTAGTGTTTTGTGTTTTTCCCTTTCGGCTATCACCTTTATCTTATTTTAGTTATGGAACTGTGCTTTCTTTTCCGTTTATTATTTTTGTTTTATTTAAGTTTGGGAAGTGTGCTTTCCTTTCTATTTGTCGTTTTTGTTAGATTTAAGTGGGAAGTGTGTTTTCTTTGTCTCTTTCTTTTTCCTTCTGCAACTTTACTCTTTTATTTCTGAAAACCAGAATAACAAAAACAAAAACAACCAAAAAAATAAAAACAGTAGAAATCATTTCTTCCCGCGCTAGGTGTCTCGACCATAGGAGCTTTGAGTTTGGCCCTCTGGCTATCCTCTTCCGGGGCTTCACGCACAGCCTCTTGGGGCTCACCACTTGAGCTCCCAAAGATCGCAATCTTAGCTTGAGCATAACTACTCTCGCGATCTGCTTGCTTGCGTTTACCCGGTCGGTCTAGGTCCTCCAGCTGCTTTCTCATGTCACGAGAATACAACTCTACCATCTTTGATAGGCTTTTATTCTCGTCCCGCAATACTTCTAGCTGGTGTCGATTCACCTCCACTATCCTTGCCCTCTCCCTTTTCAAGCTTTTTATAGCACTCTGACACTCTTCAACCATACTTCGCTCCGCCGCTCACTGACCTTTCAGAATCTCTACCTCATGGGACTTCGCAGTAGGCGATGATCCAAACTTGCAACACATCCTGTACTCTGCACGCTCAGTGCCAGGGCATCACTCGTGACCCGGTTGTCATCCCTTGTCCCGAACACACGTATATATTTAGGAGTCACTAAATTTCTGCCAACTCCAATGGCAACATCGTTGTCCAGGAGTATTGAGTCATTGACAGTCAAGGGCCCCCTTGCGGAGGCAAAGTAGGGTACCCGGGCTGGTGCCGCTGCTTGGCCCCATGTCTAGAGTCGGTGGAGCTAGGTTGAGATCCAACGAAAATGGGTAGGAAGAGGCCATTTGATTTCTCACTTTTTTTTCTTTTTCTTGCTTCTTTTCTCTTTTGTGTTTCTGAGTTTGTGTTTTTTGTTTTTTTTCCCCTTCTTTTTCCTTCTTATAGACATAGTCTTTGACAAACCCTAGCCAGTGCAGCGTCGAGCATTTCTGAATCTCCAGCATTCCTCGAGTCCCACCACCTTCTCTCTTTCCAACCATACCCAACTCATTTATCACGACATATCTTTTCTTAACGGGCGCGTTCAGGAAAGTCTTCGCGCCTTTCCATGAGCCCGTAATTTCTGCTTGTGAAATCTGCGGCGCTTCTCCATCTGCGACGCGTGTCTCGCTCTCTCGAAACATCAAGGACCACATTATCTCTTTTCAGAAATCCCGCCTTCGCGCTTCGAAAAAAAAAAAAAAAAAATGTAAAAAAAATAAAATAAATTGAAACGTGTGGGCTTCGGATTTCCTTTTGGGTCGGTTTTTCACCTTATTTGGGTTTCAAGGTGGGTTAATTTCATTGTGGGCAAAGGCTTTCAAAAAAATAAAATTGGGTTTTAGTTTGCATATGACTATCTGTTTAGGGCTTATTGTTTTGAGTGTTTTACTGTTTCATTTTTATTTTTATTTGTTTGTTTTGTAATTTTTATTTTTGTAATTATTGTATTTTATTTGTGTATTTTAATTCTTGTGTGTTTTATGATTGTTTATTTACTTTAGTACCTTTCATTTCTTGTTATGACATTGTTTGTGGATAATTTTTAAACATTGAGGACAATGTTCATTTCTAGGTTTGGGGGTATTAGAGTTTAGCATGTAAATTTGGTTTTTCATTAATTTAAATTTTTTTATTTGCTTGTTTTTATTTTTATTTTTGAGTCTTGCTTTTATTTTTATTTTTATTTTGTTTTGAGTCACTTTCCGAACACATATGATGTGATTGTGATAAATGTTGCATGACTTAAATGAAAATTGGATTTCATTTTATTTTATTAAAAAAAATATATTTATAAAAAAAAAAGAGTAAAAATTTAAATTGAAAAAAAAATAAAAATAAAAATAAAAATTGGCATTGTTCTAGCATGATATGTTTGAAACCTCCTTTGCACTTGCCATTTGTTTCATAATTTTCCAATTAAAGGATTTGCATGATCTAAAGAATTGTATGAAGCATAAATTAGACTTATATAACCAACCATATAAAGTGAGCTTTTGAGCCTTGTACTTCAATTCATGAGTGTTATATACACATACTCTTATTTTCTTGTCATCTAAGTTGTTGTTTGATCTCATTATTCATTGATTTGGTTGAACACTTAAAAGTCATTCATTCCTATGCAATTTGATTCCATGACATTTAAGAAATGATATTAAGGCCCTCTTTGGATCGTTTGTGCCTTTCAAGCTAACCTTATGCATGCTTAAGCATGATTTTCCATTGTTAACCATTTTGAGCCTACATGTAAACCTTTTCTTTCATTTACCAATTATATTTCCTCGCCTTAGCCTGAAAAACAAATATTTACCTTTCTAAGGAACTCATGAGCTTTAATTGGGATGTGTTTTTCATACTAGGTTTGGGAAGAGGTGTTACATTTCAAAAATATATATATTCACACAATTGGTGAAAGAAAAGAGTAAAGTTGTGATTAAGTGGTGGTGGATTGAAAATTCATTTTTGGGCCTTCAAAATAAATTGGTGTTTGTTCAATAAATGAGTGAATCATTGTAATGAAGGTATAAGGAGTTTTGATCATGTAAAAATAAATTCTCATTGTGATGATTCGAAGTCTTGTAAACAATTATTTTATGCTCTTATATTTTGAGTTCCTTGGACTTTGTACTATCCATACCCTTCATTTCTTACTCACCTTACACCCTTGGCCCCATTACAACCTATGTTAAAGACCTAAATTGATCTTAAATGTCATGTGGTTGAATTGCATTCATTTTTCTACTTTTAAGTGTTTGGCATCCTTCTTGAGATCATATTAATGCAAGTTCTTCATCTTTCTATTTCGAGTTAAGTCTTTATGGTTTAACTCTAATCTCATATTTATAACTGAGTGTTGCATTGTAACCCTCTTCCGAGTGATTCATTTGTGAGAGGACAACTTTGGTGAGATTTGAAGTTGAACTTGTGCTTCGTATGATTTTTGAAATTGTGTGAAAACTAAGATTGGGGAATTTGTTGCATTTGGCTATCGCACTACCATACTTTGAGCATGTTGTGTTTTGAACTTTGCCACTTTGTGAATAATGTCCAAAATTGAGCTTTTATTGTTAAAAACTTTTGAGTCATGTGCATGAGTCATTTCTCTTCAAAATGTTCGGGAAGATTGTTTTGAGTCTTATTTTTGTTTTGTTTTTATTTTTTATTTTTGTTTTTGCTTTTATGTTTGTTTTTGTTATTTTGCTTAAAGGACTAACAAATCTAATAAGTTTTCTAACCATTTTGTAACGTTTGTGGGTATCTGTATCTGTTAAACCCTCAGGAGACACAACTCCTCCTACTAGGGATGCCTAGAGGTTTAAAGGCTTGTTGCATACGCTAAATGCAATCGAGTTACCTACGAAAGTGGTCTAGTTAACTTCTTATTTGTTTTTTTTTATCTTTGTTTTCCTTTTGTTTTGCTCGAGGACTAGCAAAATATAGGTTTGGGGGTATTTGATCGGTGCATAATTACATATCATTTTGTACCCTTCTAACTTATGATTTGGTTATGTTTTTGAGTTAAACTTGTGCTTTTAATAAGTTTTGTGTTTGTTTCAGTGTTATAAGCTTGAGACTCACTAATTGCATTTTGGAGACAAATTAGCTAAATGCAATCGAGTTACCTACGAAAGTGGTCTAGTTAACTTCTTATTTGTTTTTTTTATCTTTGTTTTCCTTTTGTTTTGCTCGAGGACTAGCAAAATATAGGTTTTGGGGTATTTGATCGGTGCATAATTACATATCATTTTGTACCCTTCTAACTTATGATTTGGTTATGTTTTTGAGTTAAACTTGTGCTTTTAATAAGTTTTGTGTTTGTTTCAGTGTTATAAGCTTGAGACTCACTAATTGCATTTTGGAGACAAATTAGCTCAAAACAGTGTCTGCAGATCAGTCAACTTCACGGATTGGACTGTACTTGCTCAAGAAGAACCAGATAATGAGCCATACATCATTGGAAAGCTACGGAAGTCTATTTTCTGTAGAATTTTACGGTTCATGATTCCGAGTCTTCTAGAGAAAGTTATACATGTTTTGGCAACTTAAGGTCAAATTCGGCAGCATCTGCGTTACTGGGCCAAAAATCACATTTGAAGGCCTTTCCGATTTTTCCTTGAGTTGGGCTGCATATGCTTGGAAAGATAAGACAAAGAGCTTCAATATCCATATTTTTCTAGATTTTTCAGACTGGAGCCACAAGCCCAAAACGAGCCCACAAGCTGGCTGCAATGCATTGTCATGCATGACATATGCATGATGAAGTGTTGTTGATTGTGGGAAAGTTTGGTGAAGCATATTCAATAACTATTTTTGAGTGGAATTTTGTAGCAGCCAAATGAGCCAAAAGATGATGAAGTGGGAGTTGCAACACTATGCCTAAAGACAAGAGGAATTGTTTTCAAATGTAATAGTGTGTTAGGTGAATTAAGTGTTGTAAGTTGGTGAAGTGAGTGTGGTAGGTAAACCTATTGTATAATTTAGATTTTCACTTCCCCTAGGCCTATAAATAGGGAAGTTATCTAAGCTTGTAATCACACCCCAAGGGGGGGAGCTCTCAAACACTTCTCTAGAGCTCCCTTCCCTTCTCTCCCTCAAATTCTCTTAGTTTCCCTTTGTAGTTCTCAATTGTTGTAATAAGATCATTCTACCAAATTTTCTCTTCTTCTAAATTTCTTTAAACACTTCTCCATTCCTTCATCAAAGTCTCCATGTCTCAAACACTTCACAAACACTTTTCTCTCCCTTCCCTAAGTTCTCAATTCTCCAAGTTCACAAAGATTCACAAAGCTCTCAAACACATGTTCTTCCAAAATCCACAAAGTTCCCAAACACCACTTTCTTTACTCTTCCAAAATTCTCCAAATCTCTCAAACACTTCTCCCCTCTCTAAAGCTCTCAAACACTTACCTTCCTTTCTCTTCCAAATTTCCCATGCTCTCAAAACACTTCACAAACACTTTCTCTCCCTTCCTTCATCAACTTCCCAATGTTCTCAAACACTTCTCCATTCTCTTTAACATTCTCCAAGTTCTCAACATCCTCCAGGTTCACAAACATTCTCCAAATTTCCCAAACACTTTCTTCTTCCTTCTCAAAGCTTTTAAACACAATTCCCATTCTCTTCCAAAATCCTCAACGTTCCCAAAATACCTCTCTACTTTCTTCTCCAAAAGCCCCCATGTTCTTGAACACTTCCCAAACACTCCTCCCTTCTCTTTCTCAAACACATCTCTCCTCTCTTCCAAAAGTCTCCATGTTTTCAAGTGTTGTACAAAACCCTTTTTGCTTCTTTTGTTTTCATTTCTATTTTGTGTAGGAAAACTGAACAGGATCATTCAATCACCAATCCCTGTGGAATCGACCTCGCACTTACATACGCTATACTACCGAACGGTTCGTGCACTTGCGAGTATCACAAGTTGAGGATGCAGCTGAATCCATTTGGTGCAGCTGAAATCTACGCAACAAGATGTTCGCAATCAAGACCATGGTTCGTGGCTCAAGACGCATTGATTCTCTCTAATATATGTAAAGTGCATGGTTCGTGCTACAATACTTGTGCCCTCCCCATAACCGAACCTAGGTATGGTTCGTACTTCGATTCAATTACAAGGAGAACCCATTAAGTTCAAAGAGAATATGAACATCACAAGAATCCTAATAGCATGATGTTTACATTAGGCATTCAAGAAACCAATTCACATGGATGATCCTTACTTCATCCATTTATTGCTTAGGATAACATGAAGATACACATAATCCCAACAATCTCAAGAAGCATGCTTTCAAAGATGGCCAACCAAGGAAAAACACACATCAAGGATAGATTAATTTGGTGAATTGGAATTCATCAACAATATCCAGAAATTCATACACTCAAGCATCAAAACAATAAGGTAATCATGTTTAGGGCTTCAACCTAAGCCCTAGCTATGGAGTTTAGTTGCTCATACTTATTCCAAATACAAAATCAAAATGAAATTAGAAAAAGTTTACAGATTTTCAGAAAATGATGAAAGCTTCAAGATCATCAATGGTGGAAGTCTTCTTCTCCACTTTCCTTGGCTGCACCTTGGCTTTCTCTTGGCTCCAAATCTCCAAAATCTGATCTCTTGTGTAGAATGATAGAATAGCCTCTCTTTTCACGTTCAAAGGCCCCCTCCATATCTGATTGCCAATTGCTTTTGCTCCTTTCCCATCTTTTCCTACTCACACTTTTAATATAAAACTCATTCTTTCTCTAAAGCTTTTGCCCATTGTCCCCTTGCCATGATGAAGCATTGACTTCACAAAGATGCCAAAAGCTTCAGAAAATATCCCATTTACAAAGGTAATTCCTTGTTACCAAGAGTTATGGTAACAAGAAATTAAGATGACACAAAGGAGGTAAAAGCTGGCCAAATCCGGATTTACAGAGCTGTGGTAACATGCTGGATTGGTTGGATAGGTAATACTTGTCCAATGGAGCTCAAATTTGGATATGTTGTAGTTAACATCCATTGGAACAAATCTCATGAAGATCATGACCTCATCCGAGCACCATAGCATGTTGATCTCAGGCCAAGAAGTTGACCTACGAAAATGAACAAAAACAGAATTTATAACTAATAATGCACTTTTAGCTCATTTTCAATCTAACCAAGGTAAAATCTAAGAAAACACAAAAAGGAAGTAAAAAGCTATAAAATGTCAAGAACTAACTCAAAATAGTGGGTGAATAACATGAAAAATCATATGTAAAAATGAACCGAACAAACTTCCCAAACTTATCTTTTGCTAGTCCTCGAGCAAAACAGAAATTAAAACAAGACTCGAAACAAAACTTTCCGAACACTTTCTAAAGAGAGAGCAACTCATGCAAACGACTCAAAAGTTTTCACAAGAAAAACTCAGTTTACACATTATTCACAAGGCGGAAAAATTCATAACACAACATGCTCAAGTGTAGTAGTGTGATGGCCAAATGGAACTCATTCTCCAATTTCAGTTTTCACACAACTTCAAAAATCATTCCAAGCATAAATGTAACTTCAAATCTCACCAAAGTTGTCCTCTCACAAATGAATCACTCGGAAGAGGGGTACAATGCAACACTCAATAGTAAATATGAGAATAGAGTTAAACCATACGGGACTTAACTCAAAATAGAAGGATGAAGAACATGCATAACTATGATCTCAAGAAGGATGCCAAACACTTAAAAGCCGAAAAATGTGTGCAAATCAACCACATGACATTTAGGATCAATTTAGGTCTTTATTATAGGTTGTAATGGGGCTAAGGGTGTAAGGTAAGTGAGAAATGAAGGAAATGGATACAACAAAGTCCAAGGAACTCACAATGTAAGAGCATATAATCGTTGACTAAAAGACTTTGCAACATCACGCTTGAGAATTACAAATTTTTTTTTTTATTTTTTTTTTATTTTTTTATTATATAGTTTTATTTAATTTGGCCAACCAAGAAACATGGAATTGAATTCATTGCCAATTAACCACAACCTTTCTCTTTTCTTTCACCCCTTTGAGTGAAGTACTCTTCTTTTTTTTTTTTTTTTTTTTTCCTTCCTAATAACAAACTTCCCAAACTTAGCATGAAAAACACATCTAAATTAAAGCTCATGAGTTCCTTAGAAAGGTAAATTCTTGTTTTTTAGGCTAAGGCTAGAAGTTATAATTGGTTACTTGAAAGAAAAGGCATACATATAGGCTCAAGGTGGTTAACAATGGAAAATCATGCTTAAGCATGCATAGGGTTAGCTTGAAAGGCACAAACGGTCCAAAGAGGGCCTTAATATCATTTCACAAATGTCATGTAATCAAATTGCACAATAATGAATGTCTTTTAAGTGCTCAACCAAATCAATGAATAATGAGATCAAACAACAACTCGGATGACAAAAAAGAAAGAATACGTGTATAACACTCATGAATTGAAGCAAAAGGCTCAAAGCTCACATTATTTATGGTTATACAACAAGTCTAATTCATGCTTGAAACAATTCTTTGGATCATGCAAGTCCCTCAACTAGAGAATTATGAAACAAATGGCATGTGCATAGGAGGTTTCAAACATGTCATGCTAGAACGATGCCATTTAGTGAATAACAAATTATTATTTTTTTAGCATTTTCAATCAAGTCATGCAAACATTCATCACAATCTCATCATATATGTCCGGAAAGTGACTTGAAAACAAAAAGACTCAAAACTGAAAAAGAAAACAAAATAAAAGAAAGCAAGAATTTAAGTGAAACGAAAAAGACTTGCTAACACTTCCCAAACTTAGAAATAAACATTGTCCCCAATGTTAAAGAATTTAGGCATAAACAATGTTAGAACAATAAATAAAGGGAATAAAGCAAGTGAAAACAAGAACAAACAAGAACAACAACGAGAACACAGTTGTAAAACAAAACTAAACAAAATAACAGCAAACAAAACAAAACAGTAAGCCCTAACAATAGTCCTACCCACGCAGAAATCAAACCCAAAGGAACGCACAAACGATAATGAAAGCCCAACCCAAACGAAAGCCCAAAAACGAAGAAAGTAAATAAAACAAAGAAACTAAGTCAGAAGCACAAAGAGCGAGAACTCAGAAAAATAGAAAAAAGTGGGCCCTGATGTCTCAGCTCCTGTGAGTCACGGGAACTAAAGCGAGGGACGTGTCTCGTGCAGAGGTCCCTCTCACCTTCCCAAGCCAGAATTATTGGCTTCGTAGGAATGTGTGACGACTTTTGTTTCTTGAAAACGAAGAAAGGCAAAAATGCAATTAAAAGGGGGGGTAGGGAACGGGTGAGCTGACCTAAGGGTAATAGGCCGTAAGGGCCGCGCAAAATGCAGAAGCGCAGTGGCTAGGGTTACGCAGTGGCTATAAAAGAGGAAGATAAATAGGGGAAAAACACACAGACTCAGAAACACACCAAAGAGGAAAGAAAGACAAAAGAAAAGAAAGTTCAAATGGCCTCTTCCTACCCATTCTCGTTGGATCTCAACCTAGCTCCACCGACTCAGACTCGGAGGCCAAGCAGATGGCACCAGTGTGGATGCCCTACTTTGCCTCTACACGGGGGCACGTGACAGTGAATGACTCGATCCTGCTGGACAACGATGTTGCCCTTGGAGTTGCTAGAAATCTAGTGACTCCCAAGGATATACGGGTGCTGGGAGAAAGGGATGACAACCGGGTCGTGAGCGATGCTCTGGCACTAAGCGTGCAAAGCACCGCAACAACCGCAAGCGTGGGTCATCGCCTAATTGCGAAGTCCCATGAGGTGGAGGTGCTAAGAGGTCAGTTGGCGGAGAGCGAAGTGTGGTCGAAGAGTGCCAGAGTATTATTAAAAGTTTAAAAAGGGAAAGGGCAAGGATAATAGAGGTGAATCGACACGAGCTGGAGGCGTTGCGGGAAGAGAACAAAAATCTCTCGAAGATGGTAAGTGTTTACGCCCATGATATGAGAAAGCAGCTGGAGGACTTAGACCTACCGGGTAAGCGCAAGAAAACGGATCGTGAGAGTGGTTACGCTCAAGCTAAGAGTGCCATCTTTGGGAGCTCGAGTGATGAGCCCCAAGAGACCGCACCTGAAGCCCCGAAGAGGATACCCATAGGGCTAAACTCAAAGGTCCTATGGTCGAGACACCAAGCACTGTGAAAAAGTGATTCTAGTGTATTATTGGTGTGCCTGCTTGTGTTGCCCTTCCAGTGTAATTTTTTTTTTCCTTTTTTTTTAAAATTATTATTTAGAAATAAAAGAAATGAAGTTGTAAAAGAAAAAGTAGCACACTTCCCAAACAAAACAAAAATGACAGCCGAAAGGGAAAACACACTTCCCAAACTTAAAATAAAACAAAACAAAACACAAAGCACCCAAGAAAAAAAAAGTAACGGGCAAAAACAAGAAACACCAGAAAAACACGGAGGTAAAAAGAAAATTAAAGTGAAAGTAGAAATGCTCCCTTCTAAATGCATGTGACCGCAATATCCTCGTGAAGCGTAGATATCGAGAGAAAATGGCAAACAGCTGGACCACAAATCCCTCATCAGGAGACGTCGATTTAAACCACGCTTCTACAAGCGGAAGAGTACCCTGCATTTCTTTCTGCAAGCTCAAGGAAAACCATCACAAACATCCAAAAACAAAACAATGGCATCCTCATGCACTTACCTTGATGATATCAACCTTGAGCTGTCGCTAGCACCACCAAATTCCCAAAGAAGGGCTCCTCCAACCCATATCTTCCCAAACTCCACATACCATCATGGTTCGGCCTCAAATTTCTCTGAGGTGGTGCCATGCAGGCCAATATTGCCGGAAGGCATGTCTGTCAGGAGACTTAGCAGCTGCAGGCCATCTGCATGTGGCACAGCGGTCAGGCAGGATGGCAGTGGATGAGTCCCACAACTTGACCGTGCTCAACGCGGTCTAGGCCACTAATCTAGGTATGCGCCTAACGGCGAGACACGAGAGTGCAGAGCACTGGCTGAGGAGGTGGCGGCCCTGAAAGCCCAGGTGGCGGACCTCCAGAAGCGGCTCCACAGTGCTAACCAGGGTGGAAACACTGCAGAGGAAAGTTGAGGGCCATGTAGAGCTGCTGCAGATTCTACAAGTGCGAGCAGGAAAGAGGCAATTAGCAGAAGCCTCATGTAGCTCAAAATGCAAAAGAAACAAGTGATTCAAATATTTATGGTGTATTTTTTTATTTTTATTTTTTTTATTTTTTTTATTTTTTTTTTTTCAAGTTTGTGTGTAGAATCACATGTTTTGGAATGAAGTAAGCATTTGAGCCAAAATTCTAAGTGCACAATCATAAAGCAATCTACTTCCCAAACCTATATGAAACAATGTTTATAAATGATGGAGATTTAATATGAAACAATGCCATATAGAAAAATTGGGATTGATAATCACAAAATAAAAGAAAGAGTAAACAAATAAAAGTTGAACTAACAGTAAAAGTTGAAACAAACAAACTAAGAACCGTCTCAAAATAAAACCCAGAAACAAAATAAATTAAAAGTTCAAAAGGGTACAAAGCTCAAAGTACTACTGATCATCATCAGTCTCATCATCATCATCATCACCATCACCATCACCACCATCATCATCAACATGTGCAGAGGTCCCGGATGACCTGGCATCTGGAGGTGCGTCCAAATGGCATCAATGGAAGTGCTCATATGCTGCATCTCCTGATCCTGGAGCTGCATCTGCTGGTATTGCATCATTTGCATGTCCCAGATGGCTTGATGACTGGGGTCCCAAGCAGAAGTGTCAACACTTGGAGCAGGTGGGAATGGCGGTGGTGAGGCCGGCCTGTGTGGCTGTAGTGGTGGCATATGGGGTGGCACCGGAGCAGGTGCAGGTGCATGTGCCTGACGCCGCTGAGAAATGCTCTTGGACACAGAAGTGTCCGAAATGGGACCCATGGGCTCAACAAATATATCATTAGGGCGAGCCCGAACCCTGAGCGTTCACATAACATGCTAACAAGGCAAGGATAATAGATTATGCTCTTTTTACGTGCACAAGCCTTCAAGCGTTCAAAAATAATGTCACAAATAGGTAGGGAAAAATATCCCTCATGCAAACATTTCAGGATCCTGACCCCCATTGTGGGAATTTCCGACCGTTGGCCGGAAGGGTAGATGTTGTGGCGCACAAAGCTCCACAAGATGGCAAAGTAGGGTGTCAATTTACCCTGAATGAGGACATTCTTTTTGGTTTGAGATGCAAAGGCAGTAGGGTCAGCATAGAAAAGTGTTTCAGCTGCACTTTGCATCTCAAAATGGCATAACAGAGAAAGGTTCCATTCAGAAGTGTCATGCTCAGGTATGTGAAGGATTTCAGAAATAATAGAGGGGGATAGCACAACATTTTTGCCCCGAACCTTGATGGGCACATTTTGATTAGCTCTAACCTCCTCACTAGGGAAAGCAGCATAGAATTCTCGCACAACAGACTCATTGTATTTTTTATAGATGCGAGCTAAAGGTAATATGTTACGGTCCCTAAGAAGGTCCTGGACTTGAAGAAGTCCAGCGGTTTGGATGGAGGGACTCAGATCGAGGTTACGCTTAGGAACCACAGTGGCTGTGAGCATGGCCTCTTCCTCCTGAGGTGCACTTCCCGAAGAAGATGCACCCTTTGTCTTACCGGTTCTAGCTCTAGACATCTAAAGAAAATAAACCAATATGCACAAAGCGAGACAACAACAAAAATCATGCCACAATTCCCAAACATGCAATATGCCAACAAATTAACCACAATGCCACAAAATTAATCACAATGCACAATTATGCCAAAATTTCAAAATGCAAGCACAATCCCAACATTCAACCACAAATACAATGAGACAATAATAAACACAAATAACAACAATAATGATCAAGAAAAAGGATTCAGAGTGAGAAAACATACCCAATTGAGCAAAATCACACCACACAACCACAAACCACAATAAACAACAAAAACAAAGAAAAACAAGTTAGAAACAATAATAAGCAATAAGAAAAGCAATTAGAGTAAGAAAATCAAAGGAAATTCAAAGAACAAAAACGAAAATTACCTTGAGTGAATAGTAACCCTAACTGAAAATTCTTCAAAATTGATGAAAACACTTGAAATTTCAAGGAATAGATGCCAAAAATGGATTCTACTCGAAAAATCAAGTGAGAAAAGTGTGATTTGAGGTTAGATTAGGGTGGGATTTGAGTGATTTAGAGGGAGGGAGAAGAGAGAAGTCGAAGGGGAGAGAGGGAGAGTCTGGAAAAATAAGAAGAAAGTGAGGAGAGAGAAGAGAGAAAAGAAGAAAAAGACCCGGGCTTGACTAAAATCGCGACGAGCGACCGGTCGCTGAATGCTGAGCGACCGGTCGCTTTTACACAGAAACGAAATTACGTGAAAATCGCGACCGCGACCGGTCGCTTTTGCACAGAAACAAAATATAACATTTGCGCGAAGAGCGACCGGTCGTTAGTGAAAAGCGACCGGTCGTTTTTACACAGAAACGATTTTTTTCAAAATACCAAAAGAGCGACCGGTCGCAAGGCAAAAGTGACCGGTCGTTTTACACAGAAACGAAAAATTTTATTTTTGCCGACTCGCGACCGGGTCGGAACATGTACGACCGGTCGTTCGTGATTTTTTATTTTATTTTATTTTTATTTTATAATAATATTTATTTATTTAGTTTGTTTAATAACTTACCTTCCCAACTCAGTTCTCACCACGCAGGAGGTGCATCAATGAAGTGGAGCACTTCATCCTCTCGATTCAAAGCATTTTCATGTTAGATTTTCAACCTATGCCCATTTACTTTGAATTCCTTTCCTATGCCTATTGGTCGGATTTCAACTGCACCATAGGAAAAGACATTAGTAACTACAACGGGCCAGCCCAGATGGGAACGAAGCTTACCTGGAAAGAGTTTGAACCTAGAGTTAAAGAGTAATACTCTTTGCCCTACTTCAAACGACTTTCTAATGATATGCTTATCATGAAACGCCTTTGTTTTTTCTTTGTACATTTTTGCGTTCTCATAAGCATCATTGCGAAGCTCATCCAGTTCGCTCAGTTGTAACCTTCTGTGATCTCCTGCTTCCTTCATGTCGAAGTTGTACTTCTTGATTGCCCAAAGGGCCCTGTGTTCAAGCTCGACAGGTAGATGACAAGGTTTTCCAAAAATTAAGCGAAAAGGAGACATACCGATTGACGTTTTGTAAGCAGTTCGGTATGCCCATAGAGCATCGTCAAGTCGCATAGACCAATCCTTTCTAGTAGGACCAACAATTTTCTCCAATATATGCTTCACCTCTCTATTGGAAATCTCTACTTGCCCACTAGTTTGAGGGTGATAGGGGGTGGACACCTTGTGGGTTATGCCATACTTCTTGAGTAAGGTCTCAAATGATCGATTGCAAAAATGGGATCCTCCATCACTAATGATGGCCCTTGGTGTTCCAAACCTACAAAAGATATTAGCTCGAAGAAAGCTAAGAACAACTTTCGAATCATTAGATTTGGTTGGAATTGCTTCCACCCATTTTGAAACATAATCAACCGCAAGTAGAATAAAAAGATTTCCAAAAGATGAGGGAAATGGTCCCATGAAATCTATGCCCCAAACATCAAATATTTCAACAATTAGAATTGGATTTAAAGGCATTTGATTTCGAGATGAAATGTTACCCATTCGTTGACACCTATCACAAGATAGACAGAATTGTGAGGCATCTTTGAACAAGCTTGGCCAAAAGAATCCACTTTGTAAAACTTTTAATGCTGTCTTTTTGGCTCCAAAGTGGCCACCACATGCATTCGAGTGACAGAATGTGAGTATAGACTTAAATTCGTTCTCGGGAACACATCGTCTAATCACGGAGTCCGAACAATACTTCCACAAATATGGGTCATCCCACACATAGGACTTGGTGGTTTTCAGTAATTTGTCCTTTTGACCTCTTGACAAGTCCCTTGGTATATTTCCTGTTGCAAGGAAATTGATAATGTCAGCATACCATGGGTCAAAAACTTGTAATGCAAAAAGTTGCTCATCAGGAAAGGATTCACGAAGAGGAAGAGTGTCTTCTTCGGTATTGGAGTTGGTGATCAATCGGCTAAGGTGGTCAGCTACCACATTCTCCGAATCCCTTCTTATCTTTGATTTCTATATCAAATTCTTGGAGTAACAAAACCCATCGTATCAATCTTGGTTTTGCTTCCTTCTTTGCCAAGAGATATTTCAAAGCTGCATGATCAGTAAAAACAATTACTTTAGAGCCTATCAAATACGAACGAAACTTCTCTAAAGCAAAAATTACAGCTAGAAGCTCTTTCTCAGTAGTTGAATAGTTCAACTGAGCATCATTAAGGGTACGGCTTGCATAATATATGGCGTGCAATCTCTTCTCAACTCTTTGTCCCAAAACAGCTCTAACTGCAAAATCAGATGCATCGCACATTAATTCGAAAGGTAAATTCCAATTTGGAGGCATAATGATAGGTGCAGTTGTGAGAAGAGTTTTGAGCCTTTGAAAAGCTGCCAAACATTCATCATTAAAATCAAAATTTGCATCTTTGGCAAGCAAGCTACACAGTGGTCGAGAGATCTTAGAAAAATCTTTTATGAATCTTCTATAGAACCCGGCATGTCCTAAGAAGGATCGGATCTCTTTCACTGATGTGGGAGGTGGCAAACCGCTTATCACGTCTACTTTGGCTTTGTCAACCTCAATGCCTTGACTGGAAATCACATGACCTAAAACAATTCCCTGTTGTACCATGAAATGACATTTTTCCCAATTGAGAATTAAGTTGCATTCCCGGCATCTTTGCAAAACTAAAGACAAGTTGTTAAGGCATGAATCAAATGAATGACCAAACACACTAAAATCATCCATGAATACTTCAATAAATTTTTCTACCATATCGGAGAAAATACTCATCATGCATCGATTGGAAAGTGGCCGGAGCATTACACAATCCAAATGGCATACGCCGGTAGGCGAAGGTGCCATAGGGACATGTGAATGTCGTCTTGTGTTGGTCTTCAGGAGCGATGGCAATTTGGTTGTATCCTGAATAGCCATCCAAAAAGCAGGAGTAACTGTGACCTGCAAGTCGTTCAAGCATTTGGTCAATAAATGGTAATGGAAAATGATCTTTACGGGTGGCGGTATTTAATTTTCTATAATCAATGCAAACACGCCATCCCGTTTTGACACGAGAAGGAATAAGTTCATTTTCCTCATTTCTTACAACCGTTATTCCTGACTTTTTAGGAACTACTTGGACCGGGCTTACCCACTTGCTATCGGAAATAGGATAAATTATACCCACATCCAATAGTTTCAGGATTTCTTTTCGGACTACCTCTGTCATAATTGGATTTAGCCTACGTTGAGCATCTTTTGTGGGTTTGGAATCATCTTCCAATAAAATTCTGTGCATGCATCTTGTTGGGCTTATTCCCTTAATGTCCGCAATACTCCAACCAATTGCTCCCTTGTGTTCTCCTAACACTCGCATCAACTTCTGTTCATTTTCCACATTGAGATTGCTAGCAATAATCACGGGCAATGTCTCTGTTTCACCTAAATAAACATACTTCAAGTGGGATGGCAATGGTTTGAGCTCTAACTCAGGTGCCCTGTCAAGAGAAGGAACAAGCTTTTCAGGATTGACTGGCAAAGGTATAAAATTTGGAGTGTACTTACGTGGTATGGCTGGACATGCATCAAGGAATTGCACAGCCTCAAGCAATTCATCGTCGTCAATTTCAGCAACTTGAGGATTTTGTGTCAACACCTTTTCTAGTGAATCGGTTCCATGAGTACTATTAAAAGTATTTTGCACCATTTGACACAATGTATCAATACGAAAACACTCATGTTCATCACTAGGGAGTTTGAAGGCATCAAATACATTGAACATTATCGTTTCTCCTTGAACTGTCATTGTCAATGTTCCTTTTTGAACATTGATCGTAGTATCTGCAGTGGCCATGAAAGGGCGGCCAAGAATCAATGGAAGATCCGCACCCGGAATAGGAGCTTCTTCCATTTCTAGCACCAAAAAGTCAGCTGGTAAAATGAGATCATTTACTTTCACAAGTACATCTTCCAAGATTCCTCTTGGATATCTCACTGATCGGTCTGCCAATTGAATGCTGACAGAAGTTGGTTTAAGATCACCTAAATTAAGGGCTTCAAAAACAGAATAAGGCATTAGATTAATTGAAGCACCTAAATCAAGTAAAGCTTTTTCAAACAATTTATCACCAATAGCGCAAGGAATTGTAAAACTTCCTGGATCTTTTAATTTGGGAGGGAGCTTCCTTTGCAAAACAGCAGAAGCTCCTTCCGTTAGGGCAACCGTTTCATGATCTTGGAATCTCCTCTTGTTGGTACAAAGGTCCTTCAAGAACTTTGCATAACTCAGAATTTGCTTGATTGCATCCAAGAGAGGAATGTTGACTTGCACTTTTCTGAAGGTTTCCAATATTTCCTTGGCATGTTGAATTTTTTTGTAACTCATCAACCTGTGAGGAAAAGGAGCACGTAAGATATCTTCATCATCAGTAGGTTCACGACTTACCTTCTCCTTTCTTGCCCTTCGTACAAGTTCATGCTTTGGGATCCATTCGGATGAAGAAGCTGCATGTTTATCTTTCTCCTTGTTGGTTTCATTCTTTTCTGTAGGCTCAGTCACTTGTTCAACCTGCATCTCATCATCATTTTGAATCACATTTTCAGAATTATCAACCTTACCAATTACCTTACCAGTTCTCAAGGTAACTGCTTGAACATGCTCACGCCCAGTTGGATTGATCACTGGTTGGCTAGGCATCATACCAGGTTCCCTTTGACTCAAAGCTGTAGCAATTTGCCCCACTTGATTTTCTAGATTGGCAATGGCCTTATCCGTTTTCTGCATGTGGGTGTCATTCCTCTGCATGTAGCCTTTTGTCTTCAGTGATGAAACTATCTGTGTTTCTAGCCATTGAAGCAACAAGTTCTTCCAAAGATTTTCCTGTAGATTGTGGGTGAGATTGATTTGAACTTGGTTGGTTCGGTGGTGGTTGTGGTGGATTGTAATAGTGCATTTGACCATGAGGTGGACGAGTATGTTGTTGGCCTTGAGGTGGTTGGGATGGCCCTTGTTGAACATTCGAATTGTCACTCCATCTGAAATTCAATGATTTCTCCACCCCGGATTGTATGTTTGTAAGAAAGGATCATTCTTAGGCCACTGATTCCTCTGAAATGAACCCACTGCATTTGCTTCCTCATGTGCCAAGGGACAATCCTCAGTGTCATGACCAATTGTGGAGCAAAATGCACAAACCTTGGATGATCCTGGTGCCAATTTCTTCACCATGTTGGTTAGGTTTGCAATCTGAGCTTCCATACTAGAAAGGGTACTTACATCATGGGACTCCCCTTTTCTGACTGGTTTTTGCCTTGAATTATATTGGCGAGCATTTGCAGCAATAAGCTCAAATATTGCTCGCACTTCTGTTGGAGTCTTGGTCATTATAGTTCCACCTCCAGCTGCATTCACATTACTTTGATCCGCTTCAAAAAGTCCTTCATAGAAGTGTTGCATTAAAAGCCAAGCTTGTATGTTATGATGCGGACAAGTGATTAGGAGTTTCTTGAAACGGTCCCAATAATCCTGGAAGCTTTCTCCCGGCCTTTGCAGAATTCCTGTAATTTGACTTCGAAGTTCATTCGTCCTTTGGGCTGGGAAGAAATATTGCAAGAACTTTGAAGCAAGATCCGTCCACGTGGTGATTGAATTTGGAGGTAGATAGTGAAGCCATTCCTTTGCTGTATCTTTCAAACTGAATGAGAAAAGTCTCATTCTTATCTCATCACTACTCATGCCTTCAATCTTTATTGTGGAACACACTTCCTCGAAGTCTAGGATATGTGCATTCGGATTCTCTCCGGGATTTCCCAAGAACTTAGGCAATATGCGTATCATGCCCGATCTCAGCTCAAAGTTTTCCAAAGTGGTTGCGGGATATACTATACAAGATGGCTGTCCAGTTGTTGGTGGTGAAGAGTATGCTTGTATAGTAAGTTCCGCATTAGCAGCTGCGGCTGCCATTGGTGAAGGTGGAGGTGACTTGACTTTTGGTGAGCTTGGTGATGATGAAAACGGTGAGAATGGGAGAGGCAATGGAGTAGACACAGCTATTTGGATGTTCCTTTCTCTCAAAGCTTGAGCTTGGATATCTTCTATTGTGCAATCTAATGAAATATCAAAATTCAAAAAGGACATAAGCAAAGTGTTCCTGCAATAAGAAGAAACAAAATCAAACTCAAATAAAATGAAATGACAAACAAAGAAAAACTGAAAATAAAATTAAGTACTCTAAATATACTCAAACAAAACATATAAGCAACCGTGCCAGTTCCCCCGGCAACGGCGCCAAAAATTGTTGCATTCCTAAGAGGACACAAATTAATGTGCAAACAACCAATTAAAAATACCCGCAAGTGCACGAGTCTATTGAAGTATAGATTATACAAGTACGGGGTCGATCCCACGAAGAACTTGTCGGTTTCCTATAAGTTCTAATTCGAGTACAAAGAGAACACTTATTTAACACACCACAAATGCAAAAAGGAAATTAAAAATGAGTAAAGAAATGTAAAAGAAACAAACAAAACAAAAGAAGAAAATGTGCTGTGAACAGGACCAGCGACCGGTCGTTTTTTTCAAGAGAATCGAAATTCAGAATTCTATGGCACGAGCGACCGGTCGTTTGATACTTGCGACCGGTCGTGAACACTGACTAGCGACCGGTCGTTGGCTAAAGCGACCGGTCGTTTTTGCACAGAATTGAAAATTGAGGATTGTGTGTTGAGCGACCGGTCGTTGAGACGCTCAGCGACCGGTCGTTTTTTTCCAGAATCGTTTTTTCTATATTTTTCAATTCCGACCTCTGTTCAGTTTTCGACCTATAACTTTCCAACCATAAGTCCAAAATTCACGTTCTTTATACGGTTGGATTCAGCACAGAAAATGCAAGAACACATCGCGGACCAAAAGTCCAAAACAATTACGAAACAAATACAATTCAGTAACAAAGACACATAACGTGTCGAACACGCAACTCACACACACATTTGGGGGGGGGGGGGTTTGATTTGGTTCAAGTGATCTATTTCTATTGCATGTAAGTAAATGGACTTCGAATTTAAATGAGAATGGCAGAGATGAATTATCAAGATGTGAAATCAAAATGTAACAAACACTAGGGTTTCAGAATCCACCCTAAACAATTCTACCTATGTTCATAAATACTCAAGTGATGAATTCTAAACGTGTTGATGAAGATGTTTGCAATCAAGACCATGGTTCGTGGCTCAAGACGCATTGATTCTCTCTAATATATGTAAAGTGCATGGTTCGTGCTACAATACTTGTGCCCTCCCCATAACCGAACCTAGGTATGGTTCGTACTTCGATTCAATTACAAGGAGAACCCATTAAGTTCAAAGAGAATATGAACATCACAAGAATCCTAATAGCATGATGTTTACATTAGGCATTCAAGAAACCAATTCACATGGATGATTCTTACTTCATCCATTTATTGCTTAGGATAACATGAAGATACACATAATCCCAACAATCTCAAGAAGCATGCTTTCAAAGATGGCCAACCAAGGAAAAACACACATCAAGGATAGATTAATTTGGTGAATTGGAATTCATCAACAATATCCAGAAATTCATACACTCAAGCATCAAAACAATAAGGTAATCATGTTTAGGGCTTCAACCTAAGCCCTAGCTATGGAGTTTAGTTGCTCATACTTATTCCAAATACAAAATCAAAATGAAATTAGAAAGAGTTTACAGATTTTCAGAAAATGATGAAAGCTTCAAGATCATCAATGGTGGAAGTCTTCTTCTCCACTTTCCTTGGCTGCACCTGGGCTTTCTCTTGGCTCCAAATCTCCAAAATCTGATCTCTTGTGTAGAATGATAGAATAGCCTCTCTTTTCACGTTCAAAGGCCCCCTCCATATCTGATTGCCAATTGCTTTTGCTCCTTTCCCATCTTTTCCTACTCACACTTTTAATATAAAACTCATTCTTTCTCTAAAGCTTTTGCCCATTGTCCCCTTGCCATTATGAAGCATTGACTTCACAAAGATGCCAAAAGCTTCAGAAAATATCCCATTTACAAAGGTAATTCCTTGTTACCAAGAGTTATGGTAACAAGAAATTAAGATGACACAAAGGAGGTAAAAGCTGGCCAAATCCGGATTTCCAGAGCTGTGGTAACATGCTGGATTGGTTGGATAGGCAATACTTGTCCAATGGAGCTCAAATTTGGATATGTTGTAGTTAACATCCATTGGAACAAATCTCATGAAGATCATGACCTCATCCGAGCACCAGAGCATGTTGATCCCAGGCCAAGAAGTTGACCTACGAAAATGAACAAAAACAGAATTTATAACTAATAATGCACTTTTAGCTCATTTTCAATATAACCAAGGTAAAATCTAAGAAAACACAAAAAGGAAGTAAAAAGCTATAAAATTTCAAGAACTAACTCAAAATAGTGGGTGAATAACATGAAAAATCATGTGTAAAAATGAACCGAACAGTAGGCGCCGTCTCCAAGTCATTGATGGTCAAAACGTCGATGCCATCTGATTCGTGTAAGAACTTGATTAGGTTGATCAGTGAGTTTGGCCGTAAAGATTCTCCCGCCTAGTGTTCTAGCAGCCTTTTCAGCAAATCAGTCATGGCCGCTGCCCCTTCTTTTTGGTTGCTTTGTCTGGCATTTGATAAAGGCTGGTAAGGTCGATCAGAACTTCGCGCGCTAGTCTGATCGAACATTTTCGGCACCTAACTCCAAGACTTTCTGGGCCGTCGTGTTGGTTGGTCCGCTTGCATCGTGGCCAGTGAGGATGACCCATCCGATGTTGTCGTCATAAATCCATGCTTGTACAGCGTTGGCTTCGAACGGTCTTTCGCCGGCTGGGTGTATGGATACTTTTTGGCCGTCCCAGAAGTACAACAATGGGGAAAAGGAGGACAGTATGCACCCGGACTGATGAATCCAATCACGACCAAGCAGTATATTGTAGTCTACACTAGATTCGACTACATAGAAGGCCGCGACTCTCGTCTATCGGCCATGGTTATTCTTAATGGAAATACCCCAATGGTCTTAGATTTATCGCCGACGAAGCTACTCATGACCACATCGCTAGGGATGAGATCCTCCTTTGATTTATCCAGCTTCCTTATCAAGGAATAGGGAAGGATATTGACTGTTGCACCGCAGTCAACGAAGACTTTAGACACGGGTATCCCCTCCACATGAGCCGAGATGTATAATGGCTTTAGGTGCTGGTATTTGTTTGGCTCACCCTTGGGTATGACCTCGTTAAAGGCTACGTCCAGGAACTCCTCCTTTGTCTTCGGTCTCTGATCAGGCTGCTCTTCAAGCATGTCATTGTCAAGGCCGCTGCTCTGTCACTTGGTCCACTCAGGTTTTCTTTGCAAACTTTTTCTTGAGTCGGTACAGTCATCCTTGGCTATACCCCTCTCTTCGACCACCCCGAAAATCCCCCCGCATTCTTCATCCAACAACCCCAACGTGGGTTCGTCTCAGGCCTCATTCTCAAGGAACGGATCACCGAAGCCGTCAAATACAGGCTTCGTAGGCTCATTGACCTCATCCGTGGAGGCTTTGATTGCAGAGGCTCTTAGAACCTTGGATTTTCCTTCAAGGACCTGCTAGGCCCCGGTCAACACATCTCTGGCCGTGAGGTATTCATCTAATTGGCTGATCCGAACCTTCTCCTCAACCGTCAAACCCAAGAAGCTGATTCAAATCATCCTTGTTGAAAAGGGCCTTGGTCTCCAATCTTTTCAAGTCAGGTTGGTAGGCCACCATCCCCTTTGCCCTGGCCTCACGGTTCACTTGGTACACGGCTTTAAGGGTCGAGTCGAAGACCTTGGTAATGAGGAGCCCTTCTGCCTTGGCGTTCTTAAGGGCCAACTCTATGATTTCCTAGTTCTAAGGCACCATGCCGTATAGGTCAGTGGGAGAGTAATCTCTGTGGAACTCCAGGAGGAAGGATAAACCATTGGTCGAGAATGGGGGGTCCCTTCCATAGTAAACATCGATGATACCCTCATCAGACTTCTCTGGGTCACAGCCTTTGGCTCTTTGGAAGCGGTCGTTGCTTCACAAGAGTCTCCGTCTTTGCCGAGGACGCCACACCCTTGGGCCCTTAGTGTCAAGCTCTTCGGTCACGGAGGTGTTGGCTGGAACGGACGGCAGCACTTCCGCAGCTGTCATTTTCTTCCTGGCGCTTAGAGCCTTCGACCTAGGCCGATTGCGCCCTGCCCTCCTGAGCTTGCCTCTGCATTCTCCTTAGCTGGATTTTCGTCAATGAGTCGGCCCTGCCCCTAGGCCGAGTGTGGTACCAGTGATCATCTTGCACCACCGGAGGTCTGAAAGTTTTGATCTACCTCGGGAAGCCCTTTTCCTCTCGCCTGAACGAGACACTAGGTGACCGTCCTGGCCGCCGGAGACTATTCATGGTCAGTCGAGAGGGCTTGACGGTCTTTCTCTTATTCTCCTGTGGCCTTGGTTGGCCAATCTCATTCTTGCATCGGTCGCAGATCACCAATTCTGGTTCGAGCAACAGTCCCTTTCCTCTTGCCGGCTTCAACGTTGATGCCGACCCTTCTACCGCGGCCTCACTAGGCCGCTAAACTTCCCTATATTCAGCCCAAAACTGGGCACTGACCATGTTGATGATTGGTGGAGGGAATGGCTCGGTGTCAACCTTCATGGCAGTCTTCTCCGAAAACTGGAGTTTCTTCGCGTCTCTCAGCTTCTGAATAACATCCCGCAGGACAATACAGTTGTTAGTGCTGTGAGACCAAGAGCTGTGGTATTTGCAAAAAGTCTTCCCTTTGAGCTCCTCGGATTTTGGAATCTTATGACCGAAGGACAATTTAACCTTCTTCTCAGCCAATAATAGATAAAAAATCCCTTCGGCCCTTGTCAAATCAAAGGTGTGTTTGTGCCTAATAAATCTTGGCCGCAAAAGTCGAACGAGGGAACTTCCTTCGGCCTTAACACTTGCCCAGGAAAGATAAACATGGAAGGGTGTTGTTCGTTTTCTTTCATGCAACCAAAATGAGGTGTGAAGGCGAAACCCCCACGGCCTCAGCATTTAGGCCGAGGCCGAATAGAGCAATTATTCCTCAAACTGACGGCCGAGGTAAAGGGCTAAGTAGCATTGCCACGTGGCATCAGGGTCCCACACTTCATTTATGAAGTAACGCCTCTGACTACAGCAGAAGACCCACTGGGCATAAAAAGCATTTAATGCAGGAGGAAAAGGGAAAGTGGTTGAAGTCAGGGTATGATGAGAGAAGAACAGAGTGATTAGGCGCAAACATTCTTACAACTTGAGACTTTAGGTCACCAACTGTCGAGTCCAGAGCATTAAATGCTTCTCCACAGCTCAAAATGCAGAATCCATGATCTAGCGGCGGTCGGGATTTATAGGGTCACACCACCATACTTCACGCTCCCAAATGCCGATTTGACCATCCACTTGCTCTGATCAACCCACCATGCAGATTTTCAGCCTCAAAGGACAATTTAACCTTCTTCTCGGCCAATAATAGATAAAAAATCCCTTCGGCCCTTGTCAAATCAAAGTTGTGTTTGTGCCTTATAAATCTCGGCCGCAAAAGCCGAACGAGGGAACTTCCTCTCGGCCTTAACACCTGCCCAGGAAAGACAAACATAGCAGGGTGTTGTTCGTTTTCTTTCATGCAACGAAAATGAGGTGTGAAGGCGAAACCCCCACGGCCTCAGCATTTCAGGCCGAGGCCGAATAGAGTAATTATTCCTCAAACTGACGGTCGAGCTAAAGGGCCAAGTAGCATCGCCATGTGGCATCAGGGTCCCACGCTTCATTTAATGAAGCAACGCTTCTGACTACAGCAGAAGACCCACTGGCCATAAAAAGCATTTAATGCACGAGCCCCCTACGGAGCATATTATATTTTCCTGTCATTTACTTCCTTATAACGCACTTTCAATATTTTTACTTGCTTTCGTAGGAGTAGTGGCAGTTTGTAGGAAAATCAATTCATCAATATATCATACGACCCTTGATTTTCAAGGCGCAGAGCATCATCCTTGATTACTCTTTCATTCACCCATATATCATACGACCGTCGCCACCCAACGACGCGCCGGAGCACCACCCAAAACCACCATCAGCACCACCCTCAACGGCCTTGTAGCTCAGGCCGTGAACCTAACGGCCGAAGATCAGTTCCTCTCTCGACCACAATCGTTTGAATAGAAGTCAAAACTCAAACAGGCGCGCAACCTTACCATCCAACTTCATCACTCTCAAGCGCACGGTAAACTGCCTGGCACGCCCGCGCACAACCGCACCGCACCAAAAAAAGGACTCCATGTGTCGACGCAGATCCCCTCGGCTAATAACAATAGGCCGTGAGATTTGCGGAACAAACAAGGTGTAGGACTTCGTTTCTCGAGTCGCAAATGTAAAACCCGTGTCTTGTGGAAACAAGAACGGTGAGCAATCCCATATCGCTCGGGAGGGAAAGGTGAAGTGCTTTAAATGTGTGGGCACTTCTCTTTCTAGCATGAGGCCTTTTGGGAGCTCACTGGTTTCGGGATTCATGGGAACTCCGAAGTTAAGCGAGTTGAGGCTAGAGCAATCATAGGATGGGTGACCCACTGGGAAGTTGCACGTGAGCTCCAGAAACAAAACCATGAGGGCAGAGGGGGGGCCCAAAGCGGACAATAACGTGCTAGGGGAGTCGGGTCGTGACAAAATGGTATCAGAGCTAGACCCCGACCAGAAGTGTGCCAGCGGGGGCACGCTGGGCCCCAAGGGGGGTGGATTGTAAGACTGGGGGGTGGATTGTAAGACTCGTGTCTTGGGGAAACAAGAACGTTGAGCAATCCCACATCGCTCGGGGAGGGAAAGGTGAAGTGCTTTAAATGTGTGGGCATTTCTCTTCCTAGCACGAGGCCCTTTGGGAGCTCACTGGCTTCGGATTCTTAGAAACTCTGAAGTTAAGCGAGTTTGGGGCTAGAGCAATCCTAGGATGGGTGACCCACTGGGAAGTTGCTCGTGAGCTCCCATAAACAAAACTGTGAGGGCAGAGAGGGGGGCCCAAAGCGGACAATATCGTGCTAGGGGAGTCGGGTCGTGATAGTAAACTTGGCGTCGAGAATCTTTGTTCGGCTGTTGTCGGCCTTGACAAGTTCTTTGCAGGTTTGTTGATGCTAACTTTGGCTGAGCTTACCTCAACTTCAGCGTTCTTGGTCTCGGTGGGTTGTCTGCTCAGCATAACCGACGACAGGATTCTTATAATATGTCCCTTTTGAGGCCGTTTCCTTATGCATTTCTTCTTTCAAGAGGAAGGCGTACCTATCCACTTTGTTGGTTAGGTCGTGCATGTCTTGGAATTCGATCCCTGGAACTTCTTCCGGATCTCGAATTCCAGCCTTTCTTCAGCCCTTTTGACGAACTCCCTCTCTGGTAGGTTAGTCCTGGCACCAGTTCTTGCATGTCTTAAACTGCTGCAGGTAGTCGCGGGGCGTCTCGCCTGATGCCTGGCTCATCCTTGCCAGCTCGGCGTCAGTTATCTCTCGATTGGTCTGGTAGAAATGTTCATGGAATATCATCCCCATGTTAGACTAGTCCCTTACCGAATTCGATAAAAGGTTTATGGGTTGAGGTCATCAAGGTGAGTGCATGAGGATGCCATTTGTTTTGCTTCTGAATTTTTTGATGTTTTTCCTTAAGTTTGCAGGAAGAAATGCTGGGTATCATCCGCTTGTAGAGGCGTGGTTTAAATAGGCATATGCTGATGAGAGAGAGCCAACACCATTTCGGATTTCCCGGGTATGCTCGACCTAATCGCTTCAAGGGGGAGCACCTTTACTTTCACTTTACTTTACTTTTTTCCGTGTTTTCTTGTGTTTTATGTTTTTGCCCGTTACTTTTATTTTCTAGTGCTTTTTGTTTTTACCTTTCCCTTTCGGCTATCATCTTTGTCTTATTTTAGTTGGGAAGTGTGTTTTCTTTTTTTCTTTTTCTTTTTCTTTTTCTTCTTCTTTTTTTTTTTTCTTTTTTCTTTTGCAACCTTACTCTTTTATTTCCGAAAAAAGAGAAATAACAAAAACCAAAAACCACAAAATAAAATAAAAACACCAATAATGTTGTAGAAATCATTTCTTCTCGGTTGTTGGTGTCTCGACCATTGGAGCTTTGAGTTTGGCCATCTGGCTGTCCTCTTCCAGGGCTTCACGCACAGCCTCTTGGGGCTCACCACTTGAGCTCCCAAATATCGCAATTTTAGCTTGAGCGTAACTACTCTCGCGATCTACTTGTTTGCGTTTACCCGGTCGGTCTAGGTCTTCCAGCTGCTTTCGCATGTCGCGAGAATACAACTCTACCATCTTTGTTAGGCTTTTATTCTCGTCCCGCAATACTTCTAGCTGGTGTCGATTCACCTCCACTATCCTTGCCCTCTCCCTTTTCAAGCTTTTTATAGCAGTCTGACACTCTTCAACCATACTTCGCTCTCCGCCAACTGACCTTTCAGCACCTCTACCTCATGGGACTTCGCAGTAGGCGATGTCCCAAACTTGCGACACATGCTGTACTCTGCACGCTCAGTGCTAGGGCATCACTCGTGACCCGGTTGTCATCCCTTGTCCCGAACACACGTATATCTTTAGGAGTCACTAAATTTCTACCAACTCCAATGGCAATATCGTTGTCCAGGAGTATTGAGTCATTGACGGTCACAGGCCCCCGTGAAGAGGTAAAGTAGGGCACCCATACCTGGTGCCGCTGCTTGGCCCCATGTCTAGTTCGGTGGAGCTAGGTTGAGATCCAAGGAAAAGGGGTAGGAAGAGGCCATTTGATTTCTCACTCTTTTCTTCTTTTTTTTTTTTTTTTTTTTCTTTCTTTCTTTTCTCTTTTGTGTGTTTCTGAGTTTGTGTTTTTCACCATTTCTTTTTAGCTTTTTATAGACTTCAGTCTGCTAAACCCTAGCCGCACCCTAGCCCTTATGACTTATCTCTATATATCGCCGCACCCGTTTCCCAACCCCCCTTAATTGCATTTTCACCTTTTACCACCTTCACGTGAAAAAGTCGTCGCACCTTTCTACGAAACCAATAATTCTGGCTTTGGGGATGTGAAAGTGGCCTCTGCGCGCTGACACGTCCCTCACCTCTTTTTGCCCATGACGTATCAGGAAACAAGACATCCGGCCCCCTTCTCTCTTTTCAGAAATCTCGTTCCTTGCGCTTCTGACAACGCTTCTTTGTTTTCTTTAATTTTTAATAATAATAATAATAAATAACAATAATAATAAAAGAAGTGTTTGGGCTTTCGTTTGGGTTGGGTTTTAAAATTGATTTGGACGTTCTCTTGAGCTGGATTTATGCGTGCGTAGAACTGTTGTTAGGGCTTACTGTGGTATTTGGTTTGGTTTGTTCCGTTTGATTTTGTTTTGTTTTTGCAACTAAGTTATTGTTTTAATTCTTGTTTGTTCTTTTATGTAAATCCCTTTCATTTCTTGTTATAACTTTACTAATGCATAAATTCTTCAACATTGAGGACAATGTTTGATTTAGGTTTGGGGGTAAGGTTTAGAAGTTTTGTTTTTAAATTTTTAGGGTAGTTTTGTTTTTATTTTTATTTTATTTCAAAAAAAAATGGTGTTATCTCTAGATTTTTATGCTTACTATCATCAAATCAGATTTAACACTCATGAATGATTTTTACGATTGGAAACATATGATGAAATTTTAAACCCATAATTTTAGTTTTTTCACTTATTTCTGTTTAGTGGATAATTCATGAGTTATACTTTGAACTCTCACATGCACATCAACACTTTAGTGAGAATGAAAGAAAAGATCAATTATAGTTAACTTTGTTGTTTTAAGTAGAGTTAGATGACATTGCTCTTGATTGGCCTTGGCGTAAAAAATAAATAAATAAATAAATAAAATAATAATAATGATGTTAATTTATCCAGAGTTTTACTTAGTAACCGGGCCTCTTGCCTAAACAGCAGCGAGTGTTCGCGTCAAACGGTAAAGTTTTGAGGTAAATACATTTTGTGACTAGTTTAGTTCTGTGGCCTTTTTAACTCGAGTTAATAAGCCCTTAGGGGTGTTTCTACACCTAATGCCTTAAAACCTTTGGTTTGAGAGTCGTTGGCCTAAATCTCGCTACATGGGTTAATTAGAAAGCTTAATGGAACTAAACATTGCACAGTCACATTCAAAAAAAAAAAAAAGTATATAAATGCCTTGGTTAGTTATTTGCACTGAATTTTGATAATGATTGAAATAATGAGGTTACTGTGATTAAAATTGACTTTTGTCTCTAAAATGTGTTGGTTCACTTAAACACCAAAGGAAACAAATAAAAAAAATTTACTAAATGATTATAAGTGATCAAGACTTTATGTGGGGATTAATTTGAAGCGTGTTTGCTCTTTTAAAAAATTGTTCATGAATTTTCAATCCAGATAGCTTTGATGATGGTTAAGCATTTGTTTAAATTTTTAATTTTGTTGTAGGATAAATTTTTTAATTTCTCATTTTGATGTTTGTGGGTATCATCATGAAAGCCCTCACGAGACTATACTCGTCCACTAGGATAACCTAGGGGTTTAAAGGCTTGTTGCATATGCTAAATGCAATCGAGATCCCTGCGAAAGTGGTTTAGTTTTCTTTTCTACTTAGTTTTTATTTTCTTTTGCTCGAGGACTAGCAAAATATAGGTTTGGGGGTATTTGATGAGCACAAAATAAATACAAGTTTTATCCTTAAATTTATATTTGTTAGTATTTTCTTTTGTATTATGTAAATTTATTAGAGTATTTGTATTGGCTATTTTCAATCTTTGTTTTTGTATTTAATGAGTGGTTGTATGTAGATATTAAGTGTCTTCCACCAATGGCATGAGGAGGAGGAGGAATAAGCAATGTGTTGCAAAAAGAGAGGAAGAACTCAATTTGGATTTGATGACTTTGCCTTTTACAGCTCATGCTGTACAGTCCATTTGCAGACCTGAAAAACGAATTTTCCCATGCTCAAATGAATAAATATCCTTCATGACACTTGTTCAATAAGATGTCGACTAAAACATATCCAAACATTGGAGCAATTGGATAAAAACTCAATCCACAGGCTGTCAAACACCAAGACAGGTTCATGACTTTGCCTTTTACAGCTCATGCTGTACAGTCCATTTGTAGACCTGAAAAACGAATTTTCCCATGCTAAAATGAATAAATATCCTTCATGACACTTGTTCAATAAGATGTCGACTAAAACATATCCAAAAATTGGAGCAATTGGATAAAAACTCAATCCACAGGCTGTCAAACACCAAGACAGGTTCATGAGAGGACAGATTGCACATACAGCTGGAATGAAAGGGACTTCATGCTTCTATAAATAGGCAGCAACTCAAAGAATGTGTGGAGAAATTCAAGAGTGATACACAGCAGAAGGAAAGAAAGGAAGAGAGAAAGAGAGAGAGAAAGTGAGGAAGAAAGAGAACAATGATGGAAAGGAAAGAACCAAGAGCTAACAACTCTTTTAAACTTGTTCTTCCTTTCCTAGTTCTCATGTAAATTATGTATTTTAATTTCTCTGTTTTGTTTTAAATTCTTAATTATGTCTAGCTAAAATACTTAACTAAGGTTGGATGAAACACTATTATTAAATAAAGTTCTAGTTTTTATCTTCAATTCTCAAATATTGTGGTGTTCAATGATTATAATTTTCACTTCATATGATTAATAGATTAATCTTCTTTTCACCACTTCTATCATGTATTGTGACATATAACATGTATTTGTGGTAGTTAAGAGTTTGGATTAATCTATTAATTCATCCTTGGTTTATATTTCTAGTTTACAAATTTCTTTGATATTTTGTTATTCAAATAAACTTTTTCACATAGGATGCTTAGGAAACTTTGATCCTTTGTAGTTAAATAATTTTGTTTACATATTATGCTTAGAATTTGTACTTATGAAGGGAAGGAAAATTTACTTATGATCTAAAATACAAGCTTAATTGATAAATCTTGAGAAAGCAGTGGATTGATTTCTAGATTGCTACTCCATGGGAATTGAAAGATAAATAATTAGGATCTTATGGAATAATGGTGTGGATTCTGATACCTTAGTTATTTTTTCTCATAAATTTAAATCTTAATTTCAGTTTATTGTCATTTCCATATTTGTTTCATGCTTTATTTAATTTTCTTTATCAACAAACAAATCACCATTTGAATCAACTAGGTTGGCAATGAAATTAACTTGGGTATAATTGGTTTTCTATCTTTACACGCAATCCCTTGGGTACGATCTCGCTCTTACACGCTTATGCTATATTCGATTCGTGCGCTTGCGAGTTTATAAATTTTAAAAGACACCGCTTTTGGTGACAACAAAGTGCATTACAGGAAGATAAATGACAGAAGATAAAATAACAAGAAGATATAATTTGCTCCGTCGGGGGCTTGTGTTTTGGTGTCGACCCTGTAAATGTAGTTGGAGCTTGGTTTTTATAGAAGAGACTCTGGAGGAAAGTGAGGCTGATATTTGCATGACGTGGTTGATTAGAGATAGTGGGTAATCTGGACAACATTTGGGAATGTGAAGTATGGTGGTGTGACCCCCATAAATCTCTCGCCGCCCTAATCGTCAGTTCTCGTCTTTGGGCCTTGGAGGAGCATTTAATGTTCTGGTATGATGGTTGGTGACTTAGTCTTACAAGTCACAAGATTTCGTGCCTAATCATCCTGATTTTGCACAACTAATAAAGGTCTTTGTCGCGTTATGCGCGACTAAAAGAATTATTTGTCGCGCAAAGTCATTGTTTACGAACTTTGTGCGATGGTGATCTTCTCTGTCGCCCTATCCCTTGTGCGACTCGATTGTTCTTTGCGCGACTAAGTATTCTCCGTCACGCAAATTGTTAAATGTAGTAGTGTCAAACTATCCTACATCCAAAAGCTGTGCAATCAACTGATGAGGAAAGAACTCTTTGCCTTTTTAATAAAAGCTCGTTTTCTCTCCAAGGAGAGAAACCTCATAGACCAAAACTCTATTTAATTTGGACTTCCAAACCTGATCCACCCAGGTCTCTACATGAGACGCCAACACAGCCACCAAACAATTATCAAATATAAATTCTAATTCCATTTACATGCTATGTGATGATGCCAACTAATGCAAGATGTGAGAAAACCTAATGACTTTCCACTACGGCCAATCTTCTAAAACAATATCTATCTAAACAAATTCATTAGACCAATCAAGTAAGAAATAATATCAAGAGATAAAATCTAATCCTATTAAACATAGGATTAACATAAAAATAATAGTGTGAAAATAATTCCAACTAGGAATCCTATAATGAATGCATGATTATGTCATGATTTACCTGTTGTCAAGTTTCTCATATGATCAAGTCATGCCTCGGAAATATGTGGTTGAATGAGTTGTGCCAAAACATCCAGTAACAATTCTTCACACACTAATTTTCAACCTATACTAGAGTTTAGGAAATGACAATCCAATTTTCATACTAATGAAGTTGTGTTTGGTATGTGAAGTGAAGGGGGTTATTTTTTTACCAAAAACGAAAATAAGAGGGGTTGTTTTCGACCAAAAAATAAAAGAAGCAGGGATTTTTTGTGTTTGGCCTTTGGCCCCTTTTGTACCAAAAAGAAAACGAGAGAAAAAGGGGTGAACGGGGATTATGAGAGTGTAGTGCAGGGTTATTCATTGGGTGAGATAGGTGTATCAATTCAGGCTTAAAAAGACAAAGTCACCTGAGCTATAGCGCAAGTTTATCAAAAAGTAGGTCTGTCCCTGTCTCGGTGATGATATTATTTTGCAACTCTGTTCTCAAGTTCTTGTCTGGGCATTGCCTGTTTTGCTTTGCTTTTCTTTTCTCTTATATCAACTTGTTGGATATATTTTTCTGTGGATTCTGACTTGGGGTTACAACTTGTTGGATATATCAACAGACGAATTGCAAATTAGTTGGACTTGTTTATTTTGGTCCCACATTTATCCTCTCTCTCAGCCAATAAAGTAGCAGGAAGTTTTTTTTTGGTCAAAGTTGCAGAAGGTTTGTATATCGAGAGTTTGTATATACATTATTTGTGGGTTGGGGGGTTTAAGATACGAGGAAATTAACGACTCTACACACTGCGTCAAGGAAAAACTATATAATATGAGTCATTTCACCTAACCAAGCAATTAAAGTGAACCACCCTAAGCTAGCTTTGCTTTTCTCTTCTTCTTCTTTTCCCGCTGCTTTGTTTGTTCTTTGTTGTCTTTTTTTTTCAATGAAGGTTCTTTGTTGTCTCATAAGAAAATTGCAAGCACTAACTTCTTTTATAGTTAATGTGAACTTATCTTCTCAATGTAGAATAAGATAGGTCTCCAAAATGAACGTCAACAACTGCACAAAGAGATGGCAACAAGAAGTGAAAATACTGATAATGAAAGCAACGAGACCTGGAACATTTCTGGCAATGAAATTCTCACAGGTGAAGGCAGTGAAGTTGGGTTTTTCGACATCAACAGCGAAGTTATTCAAACAATATTGATGACAACAAGGAGGGGTGGAACCATCAACATTGTTAACAATAAAATTTTTTCAACCAAAGGCGGGCGTGTTGGGTTTGGCAAAATTCGGAAGAACTACTACAACTGGGGGGTATTAATATTTCTTCTTGTTCTTGTTTTTGGATTAGTAAATTGGGAAAAAAGTACTGCAACTCAAAGGTATTATTTCTTCTTGTTCTTTTTGCAGCTTTTCTTTTCTTTCTTATACGTGGAACGAGTTTAATCTATATATATTAGCTGTGATCAGATTATCTTTTCCTAATTTGAGCTCAGCTCGGCTTGTGTTGTTCGTGAAACGAGCTTGATTGTATGTTTGGCTTGGCTTGGCTCATTTTTTATTTCGTGCCTAATCATCCTTATGCTGGAGGTCGCTGTCATGAATCTTCTTTAGTTTTGTTTGGTTGTTTAATAAATAAGTAAATAAATATATACCTATATATATATATTTGATATTTACATCCTAACTTATTAAATAGTATTAATATGAAATTTATATTTGATATTATCGTAGCTATCGTTTTGTTTTCATTTGTGCTCCATAGCTAAGTGGCTTGTCTAATTTCATTTTTGTTCCATAGTTAAGTAGCTTTTTCACTTTTATTTTTTATTGACACTTGTGAGAAATTGTTATTCAATGTGTCTGTTATTTTGTATTAACTTTTTTTTTTGGCTTACTTTTCAGTACCATGTCTAGATTGACAATTTTAATTAGCTATGGAGGGAGCTGGGTTCATTCAACGTACAAAAATGGCAAAACTAAAGGAGTACTTGTTTCAGAGAAAATTACATTAGAGAAACTTCGGAATAAAGTGTACGCCATTGCAAATCTAGACCCAAATCAGTATGAGATAACTATGAAAGTTATATATGATTCAGCGAAAAATGCTTGGCCCGTAGATATAGCCAATGATGATGACGTGAGAACTTTTATTACTGAAAGTCTTTTAAGGTCTTATAAGATTCCATTGTGCATTACGTTGAAGCGTAAACTAGGCAAAGCTACAGTTGACTTCAGACAATTACCAATGTCAATGGACCTCAACTTGGGTACTCGAGCTGACTTAGAAGATAACAATCAATATCGTGATTCAGAAAATTACTTGGGAAAAGAAGAGCTTGAGGTCTCTGAATATGATGTGGAAAACAATACAACACAACTAGATGACTTGCTTTGCGAGAACATGCAATGTGAGGATATGGCGTACGTAAAGGCTGATAACATGTGTTAGGTTTTTTAAGTTGATGTTGTTAGCTTTTCTTAACAAACTTGTAATCTGATATGTAATCAGTCAAGCTCATTATATTTAGACTAGGTTATTCTAGTATCAAGATGGCTTTGTGGCTGTGTTCAAATGTGGCAACTTGCAATGAAACTCTCAAGGTAAATAATTCATTGCACGCATTAATCTGCATTACACTACTACAAAAAAAGGCAAAAGACGATGGGAATTCACCGTCGTGTATCGGGTTTTTCAAACCGTCGTGAAATCGACCGTCGTCTATTCCAAAGTAAAACCACGACGGTAAATCACCGCCGTTGTATGAAGAAACCACGTCATTAACTAATAACAACCGACGTCTGTATACTGAAAAATGAGCCAAAAAATTGTCAAGGATAAGAATAGACGACCTATTTTATACATAAACCGTCGTCTAAATAAATACAATACGTCTTTAAATAAATAGAATACGACGTTATTAAGATATACTACGTCCCATCTATTTAGATAACCGTCGTGAAAAAAGTTTTTCCACTTCGTTTTTATACCAAAATCGTCGTATAAATAAATACAATACGTCTTTAAATAAATAAAATATGCCGTTATTTCATCATACTACGTCCCATTTATTTATATAAGCGTCGTAAAATATTTTGTCCACTTCGTTTTTACACAAAAACCGTCGTGTAAATAAATAAAATACGTCTTTAAATAAATTAAACACGACGTTATTCATACATACTACGTCTTATCTATTACTATAACCGTCGTGAAAATTTTTTTCCACTTCGTTTTTTGCATTAATATTGACGTGGAAATAGCGGTTAGAGTAATTACTTACGAGACATGTATTTCTATAAACGACGTCATATTAAACAAACGACGTCGTCAACAACTAAAAGACAACCCTGTTTCTAGGCCTGGGCACGGTCCGGTTTGGACCGGTTCTAGGCAAAATTAGAACCGAAACCGTACCTGTTCATTCGGTCCGGTTCGGTCCGGTCCGGTTTTGACAAAAACTCATGAACAAAACCGGCAAAATCCAGACCTACCCTTTCCGGCTCGGTTCCTGCGGTTCCCTGTTTTGAAGCTTCAAAATAGAAAATAACAGAAAATAATAAAATCAAAGAAAAAAATACCAGAAAAACAAAAGAAAATATCTTATCTTCAAAAATCATATACCTCATTTTCACAATAACAACTTAAAAAGAATCCCCAGATCTACAAGATCTTAATCAAAATATACAAGAACTTAACACATATATGTGCACTGCATAGAAAGTAGAAACAAAAAACAAACCAGAAAGAGGAAGAAGAAGAAAAAAGAAGAAGGAGAAACAGGGATGAGAAAGAAAAAAAATCAGAACCACCATAAGGGGGATGAAGAAGAAGAAGAAGAAGAAGATAGAAAAAAAAATCGAAAGCAACAGAAATGGGAAGAAGAAAAAGGAAGAGAGAAAGGAGGGGAAGAAGAAAGAGAGATATGGAAAAAAAAAAAATTGAAACCAGCAAAAATGAGAAGAAAGGGGAAGAAGAAGAAAGAGAAAGAAGAAAAAGCAAAAGGGATAGGAAAAAAAAAACGGAACCAGCAGAAAGGGAAAAAGAAAGAGGAAGAGAGAAAGGGGAAGAAAAAGAAAGAGAAAAAAGAAGAAGACGAAAGAGGGATAAAAAATAAAAATTGGAACAAGCAGAAAGGGAAAGAGAGAAAGGGTTGAAGAAAGTAAAAGAAGAAGAAGACGGAAGAAGAAGATGAAAGAAGAAAGAGAGATAGGAAAAGAAAGAGATAAAAAGGAACCAGGAGAAAGGGTAAAAAGAAAGTGCGAGAGAGGAATTGTATAGTAGTATAGGTGATAATCATGTGTGTGTGCGTGTACGGTAAGTCCTTACACAACCAATAAAAAAGAGCAACCTATTAAATATATATATAATTTATAATATAAATATATATTAATTAAGCCGGTCCGGTTTGGACCGGTCCAATTTTTAAAGATGGTAAACCGAACCAGAACCGCACAGAACCGATACGGTTCGGTTTTGGTCAACTCAACCCGATTTTTTGGTCAACTCGATTTTTTCCTTCGATTCGGCTCGGTTTCTCGGTTTCCCGGTTTGAATGCCCACCCTACCTGTTTCAGACTTTATATGTCATCTTTTAAAAAAAAAACCGTCGTGGATATTCCCATATAACGTTGTTTTTTTAAAAGAACGACGTCCAATCCCAATTTGGATCGACAAATTGTCCCCTGGATTTCAAATAACGTCGTGGATTGTTTATTTTTCACTTCGTTTATGACATAAGAAGCGACGTGGTAAAAATATAAGACGACGAATTTTAGGATGTTACGAACGAGTTCAGGTTCGATATCTCGCCTTTTAGACGTCGGTATTATGGTACTGGGAGTCGTGTTATTTATAATTACATGTCAGCTCTTTATGCTTCTCCGACGTGATATCGTTAATGACTGTTTCATAATACCGTCGTGGTTCTTCAATTATACTTCGCTTTTAGACGTCGGTAAATACAATGCCGTAGTTGAATGCTCCAAAACGTCTTTTTTATTGACAATTTTATTAAAACGGACGTCCGTTTTTTCAGGTTTTATGAGTACCGTCGTTTTATAATAGTGAACCAGTATTTTATGTACTGATTGTTTTGTGGCCAAAACCTGCATAATGAAAATGAAGAAAACACATTACAATTTATTACAAAATTAATGTCATACAGTAGTGCCTGTTTAGGGCATAAGTAATTTCATAAATTACAAGAGCATCATTCAATCCATATATCTTCACACCCATCTCGAATATTTTGACTCCCAAACTCACCCACCAGTTCATCAAATGTGTCAACATTTGGCATCCCTCTAGTAAATGGCTCACACTCAATTCTCACATCACCTAAGACATCATCACCAATAACATCATTATATTCTCTATTAGGCATTGATAACACTACCAACCAACCACGATGTATCGGGTCGTCAACAAAAAATACTTGTTTGACTTGAGAAGCCAAAACAAATTGGTCATTCCTATGTCCAATTTTACTCAAATCTACAAGGGTAAATCCAAGTTCGTCGACTACAAGGCCGAAAGTACTATCTATCCAATCACACCTAAATACTGGGATTGTAAACTTTTGGTAGTCAAGGTCCAAAATTTCTTGAATGACACCATAAAAACCCATATTTGAGAGAATTGGGTTTTTATCCTTGGCACTAGCAACTTGCATGGTATGTGCAAGTAAATAAACTCCACTATTTTGAACTGTCCGCACATCATCTTGTGCCTTGATGTTAAATTTAACACCTTTAATAAGATAGCTCTTATATAATGGCACTGCCATGTTTTGACCAGCTGCTAGCCACCTTAAATTTTCTGATACGCCATGATTGTCTCCCTCATCAAGTTCACTTTGAACCTGTCATTTAATCATATCTTAATTCAATCTAACATAGAAAGAAGAAAATTAAAAGTCCAATATGTTATTGAATAACATATACCTTGAAGCGTAGCCATTAAATGAAAGTGCTATTGTGCTTATCTTGCAGCCACTTTGTTCTCTTTCTAAATTTTGGATAAGCGGCCTTGATGTGGATCATATGTTCCCTACATGACACGAAAAATTCAAGCATTACGGTCCCAAACATATAAGATAAACATAAGGAATAATTTAAAATGGAAACTTAAAGAATAAAACTCATACTCGATATAAGGTAGGACTTCGTCCGTATTCTCCAAGACATATAGATGTGCTTGATTCAACAGGTCCCGATCAGCTAAGCTCACTGTGCAACCTGATAATGGCTTTGAAACTCCTATCTTCTGACTTGATGGCACTCCAATTGTACTAATATCAAATAAATGTTCAGTGCAAAATTCTACAGTTTCTTCAGCTATATAATGCTCAGCAATGCAACCTTCTGGATGAGTACGGTTCTGAACATACCCCTTTAGAACTTTCATATATCTTTCGAACGGATACATCCATCTAAAATTTACTGGCCCACATAGACGAACTTCTCTGACAAGATGTACTACTAGATGAACCATGATATCGAAGAATGAAGGTGGAAAGTATTTTTCAAGCAAACACAAAGTAACTACTACATCTTCTTCAAACTTATCTAGCTTGGAAACATCAACCGTCTTTGCACATATAGCATTGAAGAATAAGCACAATCGAGTTATTGCATACCTTGCAGGCTTTTCCAAAACAGAACGAATTGCCACATGGAGTAATTGTTGCATTAAGGTATGACAATCATGTGATTTAAGGCCAAGAAGTCTTGAATCTTGTAAAGATACAAGATTTTTTATATTTGAAGAATAACCTTCAGGAACCTTCATACCATAGAAAGAATTGCAAACTGCTCTCTTCTCTGCTCTTGACAAATTCCAAGGCCCTAGAGGCAAACGAGTACGTCTTTCTCCATACTCGGGTTGCAAATCAGTTTTGACCTCCATATTCAATAAATATAACCCAGCAGCAATCCCATCTTTATTTTTTCCAGGGATCTCCAGCAATGTACCAATGATACTATCACAAACATTCTTCTCAATGTGCATAACATCTAGGACATGCCTCACTGGAAGGTATTTCCAATACTCAAGATCAAAGAATTTTGACTTCTTCTTCAAACAAACTTTGTCACCATCATTTTCACCTCCACCTCCCCCTTTTTTCGAGCCCCATATATAATTAATATCTTCAACCATATGCAGCACTTCTTCTCCCGTTAATGGCTCTAGAGGCGTGCAATATTCAGGTTTCCCATTAAAAGCTGCACGTTGCCTCCTATATGGATGATTGATTGGTAACCATTTTCTATGCCCAATGTAACAAATTTTGTAGCCATTTTTCAACTTGTGACTAAGTGTATCATCGCCACATATTAGACAAGCTTTATATACTTTAACAACACAACCAAATAAGTTTCCATAGGCGGGAAAATCATTTCTCGTCCACAATAATGCAGCTCTGAGTGTAAAGTATTCTCCTATGTGTGCATCATACACTCCTCTAATCCCATCCCACAAAGATTTTAAATCATCAATCAAAGGCTCCAAGTAGACGTCTATATAATTTCTTGGTTGTTTAGGACCGGAAATCAATAAAGTCAACATCATGAACTTTCGTTTCATGTACAGCCATGGTGGGAGATTATATGTAACTAAGATAACTGGCTATCAACTATATCCGCTACTTAGAGAACTGTGGGGATTGAATCCATCAGATGAAAGAGCCAATCTCAAGTTTCTCGGTTTATTACCAAAACTTGAGATTCAGAGGAAAATTAGCTGAATCTTCATACTCCTTCCTATACAAGATGCAATCATTGGGGCATGCGTGGATTTTCTCATAACTCAGCCCCAATGCACACAAAGTCTTTTTTGCCTCATACATAGAGGCCGGTATTGTATTTCTTTCTGGAAGCAACTCGCCTTGAAGTATCAATAATTCTGTAAAACATGCATAACTCATCCCATGTTTTGCCTTCAAATTATACAACTTCACTAATGCCGATAACTTGGTGTACTTTCTACAATCAGGGTACAATGGTTGATCTCCATCCCCAATCACATTAGCAAACTCATAAGGATCGGATCCAAAATCACCAAAATCATTATCATCCATCTCTATTTCTTCAGGGCAAAACTGTACCTAGTATGGTTATCATCTTCTTCAACATTTCTACTAGCATTAGTAGTTGCTTCCCAAGGTTCTCCATGAAATGTCCAATTCTTATAGCTTTGGTCAACTCCATTAAAGTATAAGTGATCCCTTATAATTCCAACCCCAAACAATTTCAAATTCACACATTTAACACATGGACAACGGATATGCGTTGTAGTTAGAAGATTTTCTACAGAAAATTGCAAAAATGCTTCCCCCCCTAACTCATATGCCTTCGATCTTCTATCTGAGTGCATCCATGACTTATCCATCTCCGACACTATATCCTATTGTCTATAATAAGGTGAAAAGACAAGCAATGACCATCACTATAGCAGATTATACAAGGTTTTAATAGCAAGTAATTTCGTATATAGACGACGGTTTTTAAACAACAACAGATGTATTACACATATATAGAAGACGGGTGTTAAAAAACGTCATCTAATGCTAGCACAAAACAGGGGCTAGCGAACTTGGACCACAATGGTATTTAAAAAATGCGTCGTGGTATAAAAATACAGACGACGGCAAACCGTCGTCGTATGCATAAAAAAGATATCGAAATCCAGTTTAATTTCAAGAACCCAAAATATATTCAGAACACAACATATACATTAATTTTTATGTTGGGTATTAAGAACACGTATACTAAGCACGAAATCAACATATACTAAGCATGAAAACATTAAATCCATTCCCGATTCATAATAATAGAGAGTAATTAAAAGATCCGACAACATTAAAAAATCACAAAACCCTTTACCACATAACTAAATTCATTCAATGAATTTACAAGTATGAGATTAGGGTTTCTACTTACAGGTAGGCAGAGCTCACAAATTCGACGGAGTTGTAAACTTGGCCAACTTGGATTCGACGGAGTTGTAAACTTGGCCAACTTGGATTCGACGGAGAGCCCAACTTTGAATTAGAGTTGAAGTAAGAGAGTAGAGTGAAATGTTTTAGGTACACAGACTATGCCCAACTTGGTTCAGGGTTACAAGTATAAGAGTTAGAGCGAAATCTGAAAATTTTAGGTCGCGGTGAAATTTTTAGAAAGCACGCTCTTTAAAACACATCGACGGAAAAAAACAATAAACCGTCGTTAAAATTTCAACCTAAACATGACGCTTATTTAAAGAATGACGTCGTTGTACATATCCTTACGAGGCAAAAAAAACTACCGTCGTTACAATTTCAAAAGAAATACGACGCATATTAAAATAATTGGGTCGTGGTATCTCCATACGACGTAAAAAAAAATAGACGTATTAGAAAATTAAATAGACAAATATACCCTAAACCCTAATAAATAAAACCTAAATTATATATATATATATATATTTAAAAATAATTTTTCAAAAGGGATTAGGGTTTTCTGCGATAAATATCTCGTCCATAAAACCCTAAACCCTGATCCCTTTTTAAATTTATTTAAACCCTAAACCCTAAACCCTAAACCATTAAAGTATAAGTGATGTTATGACTCATGAAAACATTTTTATTTTTGGTGGTCATTTTAAATTTGTATAACTCAAACTTAATTTTTTAAAGATTAATGGGGAATAAAATATCTTAATGACTTCATAGGAGTTAACGTTGCATTTTTTGGATTTACTTTAAATTTCTTATGAATATTTTGAATTAAATAGAATAAAATATTACTAATGAAACCTACAAACCACGTCGGCGTTAAGAAATTAAAGACGTTGTAAAACATAATAAATGACTTAGTTTTTTAAAAAAACGTCGTTTAAAGATAAAACCATGGCCATTTTTATTCTTCTTCCGACGTACAAATAATATTCCACGACCTAAACTATTAACTTCTCGCCGTCTAATATCAACAAAACAACGTCGTTTATAGAACCAAGAGCGTCGTTTGAAATACATTTTACGTCTATTTTTAAAAAACTATGACGTTGTTAAGACTGTACAATGTCATTTTAAAGAAACGACGGTTTAGAAAAGCGCTCTTCGTAAATCATCGACGGAAAACAAAAAAACACCGTCGTTAAAAATATAAATAAACATGACGCTTATAACATCTATACCCTAAACCCTAAACCCTAAACCATAAAATATAAACCCTAAATTATATATATATTTTTAAATAATTTTAGAAAATGGTTTATGGTTTTACGCCCTAATATATATTAACCATAAACCCTAAACCCCAAAAATAAACCTTTATCCCCTTAAACCTTAAACCCTAAACCATTAAAGGATAAGTGATGTTGTGACTCATGAAAACATTTTTCTTTTTGGTGGTCATTTTAAAATTGTATAACTCAAACTTAATTTTTTAAAGCTTAAGGGGGAAGAAAATATCTCAATGACTTCATAGGAGTTGACGTTTCATTTTTTGGATTTATTTTAAATTTATTATGAATATTTCGAATTAAATAGAATAAAATATTACTAATGAAACCTACAAACCACGTCGGCATTAAGAAATTAAAGACGTTGTAAAACATAATAAACAACTTACTTTTTAAAAAAAAACGTCGTTTAAAGATAAAACCATGGCCATTTTTATTCTTCTTCCGACGTACAAATAATATTTTACGACCTAAACTATTAACTTCTCGCCGTCTAATATCAACAAAACAACGTCGTCTGTAGAACCACGAGCGTCGTTTGAAATAGATTTTTCTTTTCTTTTTAAAAAATATGACGTTGTTAACTGTGTACAACGTCATTTTAAAGAAACGACGGTTTAAAAAGTGCCCCTAGATTTTTCACAACATGAAAACCTCAACAAATTTGGTTCAGCATGATCTTGGGTTTTTCACAACATGAAAACCTCAACAAATTTACAGGGAGGTTGACGGTTTATGGTTTTTGGATATATTTTAAATTTATTTTGAATATTTTGAATAAAATAGATATAAAGACGACGGTGTTTGATATAATTATGCCGTTGCAAGATTTATTACATGTCGGTAACGCAATTTCCTTTTGAAATAATGAAAACCTATTTTAAATTCATAGGAAAAAAAGAATGTACATTATACATAAAATTTGCACAAAAACTTGTCCAATTCTAACAAAATTTGTACATTTTATAAAAATGTTTAAGTATTCTAAAAATCCTCTACTCCATATGAACACAAACAAACTCTGCCCATTCTTTCCTAACTTCTTCAATGGCAGCTTGGGGGTATGGCGCCTGATCCTTTCCCTTCGAAAACTGTAATTCATAAATAATGATTATTCTAACAGACGATGCTTTTTTTCATTTACCGACGTAGTATATATATTCAACGACGGTATTTTTAAGTTACCGTCGTTGATAATACAAAAAGCAACATAAAATAAATCTGAAAATTTTCTTCTTACCATCTTCTCAAATTCCAGGGAAGTATCCAAGATGATGTCTCTCATAAAGCGCATGACATAATACTCGCATTCCACACTGCTTGGTTGCTTTGGAGTGCCGGGCAGAGTTTTCCAAATAGGTGCTTTACGGCCTACTCTGCCTATGTGTGAATTATACATTTTTAAAGCACTGTTCACTATATTTTTCCCGTCATCATCCACAACTCGATTTCCAGGCCGTGGATCCAGAAAATAGACGGTCTCCTTCTTTGCTCTCACAATGATCAAGACCCAATTACGGCTGCACAAAATAAATATAAAGATTAAACAGTTTTATATGCAGAGCATCATACAAACAAAATCCTGGTTTTTTGTTTGGAGACTAACCCTAGATTGTAAGGCATCAGGAAAATCTGTTCACCATCTGTTTTTTGAAGTCGATTGAATACGACACGTGATCTTTCAGTTATTGAACCAGCGTCGGCACTAACTACAGGAGGTCGATAAAGCCAACCATGTTCACCATATTTGCAGCTTTCAAATTATCAAATAGGCACCTTATATATACTGCAACCACAGGAGCCCCAATTTCTTCCATGCCAGCAAACTGTGAAATATCTTCATACAAGACGAAGGTAGTACGATCCATGCCAAACACCTCCTTCTCAATTGTAAAGGTCATAGCCTTCTCCTGAGGCTTTAGTGTCGTTTCCACATAACGACAAAGAGATTGTAAAGAAGATGGCAACTCCAGCTTTGAATAATCTGGTACTTCAGGATTCTGTTTGAAGAAATAAAGCAACATAAAGTGACGTGGTAAATCAATAAACACGACGTTTTAAATAACAAAAAGTCGTCTGAAAATAAGTTGAACGACGGGAAAAATTACCGCCGTAATGAATGCTTTATTACGTCGTATAAAAAACCGACGTCTAATTCAAATGCAAAATTCATAGATAATAAATTTACCTTTTCAATTTGCTTTTCTCCAACACTGGATTGCTGTTTTAATAAATAAAGAGATATATATATATATATATTAGAAAGCTTGTACAACAATTTAAACATTCAATTAAAAAAAAACTGCCGTGGAAAAATAAAACAAACGACGGTTTAAAGAAAATATCGACGTCTTTAAATTGAAAAACAAATGAAAAAGACAAAAAGTAAAAAAATTAAATTAAACCGTCGTGGTACTAAATAACAGACGACGTTATGTAAAAATTACACGACGGTAGAAATCCACCTCTGAAAATTGAAAAACAAATTAAAAAGGCAAAGTTATGAGAATTTACCTTTTCATCATTCTTTTCTTCTATATTTTCTACATCCCCAGATTTCTGTTATAAGAAATAAAGAAATATATATAAGACATTGTACAAAAAGTAAAAAAAATTGAAAAGTAAAAAAAATAAATTAATCCGTCGTGGAAAAAAATAACAGACAACGGTATGTAAGAATTACAGACATCTTAAATCAATTACACGACGATATAAATCCACGTCTAAAAATTGGAAAACAAATGAAAAAGGCAAAGTTATGAGAATTTACCTGTTCAACTATCTCAACTATCTTTCCTTCTATCTTTTTTGCACTCTTTACTACATCCCTGGATTTCTGTTTTAAGAAATAAAGAAATATATAAATGACATTTTAGACAAAGTAAAAAGAAGTAAATAAAGCGTCGTGGTAATGCATAACAGAAGACGGAATGTAATAAATACAGATGTCTAAATAACATTAAATGACGGTAAATAATAAACTATCGTCTAAATCACATAAAAAATTTCAGAAATTAAGATTCCAGAAAGTACCAGCCTTTTTTAGCAAAAACACATATGATAGCAATTGCAGAGAAAAAAGAGTGAGAGAGAGAGAGAGAGATAGAGAGAGTGGGATTGTGTAAGTGAAGATAGCTTGTAAAACAAGTAAACTAAATACTACAATAACTCAATTTTTTTCACTGTCGCTGTATGAAACACAAACGACGGTTTAATAAATAATACGTCGTGGTATAACTTTTAACAAGGTGGTAAATAGAAACAGAGAAAGAGAGAATTCAAAGGTCAGAAGACGTTACCATTTCTTCCCGCTTTTCCCCATTCTTGGCTATATCCTCCTCAAACTGTAGGGCTCTAACATCAAGTGCCCCAGAGCAGCTTGCTTTGTCCGACATTGGATTTTTGGGACTTTGCCCTTGGATTTGACAGGGGATAGTATTCAGTTTCAGCACGCTTGGATCAAAATTGGGGATGAATTTCGAAAGCTGACTCAGCAAATTTTCCCTCTAAGCTTCTACCAATTGCTTGGTCCTAGCCTCCATTTTTAACCTCTCTTCTCTTGATCTCTCCTAAATTTTCAAAGTCTCTTCTTGAAGGACAAGTCTTACACTTTCCTTCAATTGATCGGCAAACCTTACCTTCTGTTGTCTAGGTATATTGAAGTATTGCTTAGGGGAAATCCCAGCACCTAACCCTCTAACTCTTCCTGGATGCTCGAGTCCCAAAGCTAATGTCAACACATCATTGCTTCCTGAACACAGGTAAGAGTGCCTTCAGAGACTTGCTTTTGCAAATCATCCTAACACAAAGACATAATAAAAAGTCAGCATAAAAAAACACACGACGGTTATTTATAAAAAATTGACGTAATATAACATTTCACACGACTCAGTAACATAACAATCGACGTAATATAATATTTCAGACGACAATAACTAAATACCGACGTGGTTACTTTATTAAAACGACGTAAATAATAAACCACCGATGTCTTATGATATAATTACAAAAAACAGAGTAGTGATTCCAATTCAGACCTTTAACGACGTGTTTTACAATATTTCGACGTAGTAATATTTTTCACACGACGCAAAAATATAACAGAAGATGTAATAAAAATTTAAAACAGAGTGAGCATAAGAAAACACACGACGGTTATTTATAAACAATCGATGTAATATAATATTTCACACGACTCAATAACATAATAATCGACGTAATATAATATTTCAGACGACGCTAACTAAATACCGACGTGGTTAATTTATTAAAATGACGTAAATAATAAACCACCGACGTCTTATGATATAATTACAAAAAACAGGGTATGATTCCAGATTCAGACATTTAACGACGTTTTTAAAATATTTCAACGTAGTAATATTATTCACAAGACGGAAAAATATAACAGAAGATGTAATAAAAATTTAAAACAGAGTGAGTAAACTTACAATTAATTTTGCTTTCCCTCAGACTTTTGGTCCGGTATGTTACCTTGTTTGTCTTCTCTAGCTTTCTTCCACAAGGTAGATCGATCAATATCTACATCAGGCATGGTTTCCACCAAGTGCTCCTCCAAACCAACATATCCTTTTCGAGACAATCGATGATTGTACTCAAGTTTCTCCCTCCTCTGTGATTGTTCTTCATGCACACACTCAAATTTTTCAGATAACCTTGAAGCTACAAAGGCATCCCATTGAGCTTTCTCTATGAAACTGTATTTTACAGGGGGTTTCCTTAATTTCTCCTTCTCCTTGATGAATGGAAGGATATAAACCCTCGTAAGTGTAGACTTGAAATCCTTCCATTTCCTGGCGGCAGAAGATAACACCATTTTCTTGCCCCCTTGACCAACCACAAAAGCTATGTCAACCGCTTCCCAAATCTGCTCTTTTATATCGTTGGATATTTGAACCCATTTCTTGTCCACAAGTGGGACTCTGGAGCGTGCCAACACACCAATTTAGGACTGCATCTCTGTATGTGCAAGGCTATATGGTTTCCCCCTCCTATTGTACTCAACAACAGGCCTGACTTTATGATATTTTCTCTTCACAACACGACTCATTGTGCTTATACCCCTACCTGACTTTGGCTCCTCAGAAAATGTTGTCATGCTGCCTGTTCTCCCGCAGTTGAAACCAACCTCATCTTCTTAGAGGACTTGGCTTGAGGATTTACAATAGTAATCTCCTTCCCTGCATTCTTTTTTGAGCCAGAGTCCTTACTTTGGTCTTGAGAAACCATCCTTATAGACAAATCAAACCTGCAAGTGAAAAGATTACAGAAAAAATTAAGAAAACCAACGACGGTTATTTATAAAAACACGACGTATAATAATATTTCACACGACGCAATAACATAACATTAGACGTAATAAATCTTTAAAACGACCGTCCTTAAAAACCGACGTGGTTAATAAATTAACACGACTTCAATATTAAACCAATGACGTCTTATAATACAACAGAGAAGTGATTCCAGATTCATACATTTAGGTGAAAATATTTTAGATTTCAATTTCAAACAACGACGTTTTTTAAAAACTTTAGACGTAGTAATTCTATTCACACGACGTCAAAACATAACAGAAGACGTAATAAGTCCACGGCGATATTTATATACCGTCGTGATATTGAAATTCAAACGACGTTATATTAATATACCGCCGTGGTATTAAAATTCACACAACGTGAATAATAAGATACCGTCGTCTATTAACAGTGAATTTGTTCCAAAACCTTCTTTCTTTGTCTTTGTATTTTATCAAATTAGGAAAAACAAAAACCATGGTGCAGAGAAATCAAACCTGCAATGAATATATCTTAGACAATCAAATAAAAAAACGACGGTCATTTAAAAAACGTGGAACAACTCTCAGACAACGCTAGGACGACTGACGAACCGTCGTGGTTTATAAATCTAACCGCGTAAATAAGAAGCTACCGTCGTCTTATTTAGTTGTAGTATTAGAAACAGAATTTTGTTCAAAGTTGGAAACTTTCCCCCTTTGTCTATATATTTTATCAAACTTGGAAATAATTAAAATGATTTTAGCCAGAAAAAAGGTAAAAAGATTTTCAAAACAAACACCGTATGAGCATGCAAAACAACAATAAAAATAGTGAGAAATACTTACCTTTTGCTTGCAATGAAAGCTTTCTCTCGGAGTTTGGTATTTCAGTTCAGAGACGACGACGAAGACGAAAGGAAGACGATGAGATACACCGACAGTGCTTTGAGAAGGAAAAAAGACGAAAAGTTTTCTCTTGGAACTTGAAATTTTTTCTCAAGTTTGGAAACAGTGCAAGTGTAAGTGAGGTAGACGAAAAGTTGTATATATTATTTCATAAAATGACGCAATTAATAGAAAGCGCCCTAGTATTATATGTTATACATCGGTATGTTTACACCGCCCTAGTAAATGTTTTTAACGACTCATAGGTTTCCTAAACCGCCGTGTTTAGTTTTAATTACACGACGGTATTTTCTTCAAAAAGATGTAACCCATCATTTTCAAATTTGCACAACGACCTTATACTCAATAATAACGACGTGAAATATTTATAGAACGTCGTTCGAATTACCAATACCGACGTGTAAAATTTTTAATTACACAAGAAATTAGTTTTTCAAAAAATGACAACGTCGTTTTTTAATATACTGTCGTTGGCCTTAGTTTACGGGATGACGTGGTTAATTTTATTTATACGTCTCCAATTGTTAAAAACGACGTCTATTAGTTATATATAACGTCGCTAAGTGTAATAGAACCGACGTGGATTTTTACGATAATTTGTTTAAATATGATTTTTTTCACGAGTTTTTAAACTCTCAGTTTTCAATTAGGATTTCAACTTCTTCTTTCCCAAAGCATGAAAATAAACATTTCAGATTTCAATTACAGTAATTTTCTTTGGTTTGCAGAATGATTCCTCACAAGACCAAGCGTGGTTCAGGAGCTTGAGAACAAGAGGAAGGAGAGGGCCCAGCTTACATATGAGAGGAAGAAACAGTTGAACAAGCTGAGGGTGAAGGCAGAAACACCGATGTATTTGCCTTTTAAATATTGATCAATAGAGATTTGCATTTTAAGACGAAAATGTTGTTGAGGATTGACTTGATCAGTTGAGATACTTGGTTGTTCCTTGTGTTGGTTTTAAGAAAGATATTACCAAAATAAAAAATTAATTAATTAATTTTAAAAAGCAATAAAAATAAGACGGCGGTTTACAGAGAAGGTGGACGTATTAATAGAAAACATACGACGGTAATTTGAACCTAGGACGTGGTAAATAAATACGACAGTAGTGTTGTAGGTACCGTCGTAGTACACTCCACAATAATAAGTCGATAAATTAATATCTCGCGTCATGGTACATTGATTTAAAACGTCATTTTTTTAATATACCGAAGTGAATTATATATATTATACGACGTCGGATACATTTTATAAGACGTGGAGTCCATTAAATTATACGACTGATCGGTTCATAATTGTATATCATTTTGTACCCTTCTAGCTTATGATTTGGTTATGTTTTTGAGTTAAACTTGTGCTTTTAATCCTTTTTGTGTTTATCTTTCAGTTCATTGAGCTTTAGGTAATAATGATGGCTTTAGAGAGAATAATTCATGCAATTCAAGCATGTTAAGGCCTAATTTGGATGAATGGATGAAGAGCTTAAAGACAAACTCATTTTGGCTACAGCCCCCTGCCAGTCCAGTTCCGTAGGTCATATTGCAAGCTTTTTCCCAACAACCTACATAGCTCGAATGAGGCCACATTCTTCATGAACGTTGTTCCAATGGGTGTGTACTATAACATATCCAAAATTCAGCCCCATTGGATAAATCTGGCGTCCGTTACCTAGCAAACACAGAGCCATGATCAGGATGGATCTTATCAGCGCGGAAAATGAGTTAGCAATTTGTTTTGGCCTTAACTTCCTCCTCCGACCTTGGATTGGCCCAAATAATATATGGCTGGAAAGAAGACATTCTGAACTTCAAGTTTGAGTGCTTAAAGTCTTAATTTGCTTAAGGGAAGCCCAAGTTGTAAGCCCTTGAAGTTGCTGGTCATGCTGACCTCAGCATGTGCTGGTTGGATGCTTGGTCATGGTGAGCTAGGCATGAGCTATCATTTCTAGTTGGAAGCTTGGTCATGCTGACATGAGGATGAGCTAGGGCTGCTAGTGGGATTTAGTGGAGTAGCCATTCAAGATTTTCTAATACAAGTGCATCATCCAATTCATATTTTCTAATTCAAGTGCATCAACCATTTCAGATTTTATAATTCAAGTGTTGTATGCATTAGTCTTTTTGAATTCAGATTTTCACTTCCCCTAGGCCTATAAATAGGGAGGTTCTCTAAGCTTGTAATCACACCCAAGGGGGGGAGCTCTCAAGCACTTCTCTAGAGCTCCCTTCCCTTCTCTCTCTCAAATTCTCTTAGTTTCCCTTTGTAGTTCTCAATTGTTGTAACAAGATCTTAGTACTATAAATCTCAAGCATTTTTCCTTTCTCTTCCTCTATAAATTCTCCAAACACTTCTCTATTTTCTTTCAAAGTTCTCCATGCTCTAAAACATTTCCCGAACACAATTCCCATTCTCTTCCAAATTCCCCATGTTCTTAAACACATTCCCTTCCAAATTCTCAAAGTCCTCAAACACTCTCTTCCAAAATCCACAAAGTTCCCAAACACCACTTTCTTTACTCTTCCAAAATTCTCAAGTTCCCAAACACTTCTCCCATTCCTTCATCAAATTCTCTAAACTTCTCAAACACTTTCTCCTCCCTTCTCTAAGTTCTCAAATTCTCCAAGTTCACAAAATCCTCAAGCTTCCCAAACATTTTCCTTACTCTTCCAAAAGTCTCCAAATCTCTCAAACACATGTCTCAACCCTTCCAAAATCCTCAAAGCTCTCAAACACATGTTCTTCCTTCTCTTTCTCAAACACATCTCTCTTCTCTTCCAAAATCCCTTCTCTAAAGCTCTCAAACAGTTTCCTTCCTTCCTCAAATTCTCTCTTTAATGTTCTCTTAGTTGTAATTTATTTTTCTTGTAATGTACATTCTTTCTTCTTGTTTTGTTTCTTTTGTTTTCATTTTTGTTTTGTGTAGGAAAACTGAATTGGATTATTCAATCACCAATCCCTGTGGAATCGACCTCGCACTTACATATGCTAAACTACCAACGGCTCGTGCACTTGCGAGTATCACAAGTTGAGGATGCAGTTGAACCCATTTTGGTGCAGCTGAATCTACGCAACAAGTTTTTGGCGCCGTTGCCGGGATCGGTAACATTGTTTGATTCTATTTGGTTTTCCTACTTTTTTTTATTTTTATCTTTTTCATAACTGGACAGTTTCATGTTTTAAAGTTAATGAGGTTAATTGATAAGTTGTGTTTGTAGTCCAACAGACAAGGACAATTGCCTGACAAGCAAGAGAACTGGGTTTGAGTCCCAGCTTACACAACACCCAAAAACAAAAAGGTTCAAGTAGCATGTTGATTATTTCTAGTTTATGGTTTCATTCACTTGCTCTTAATTAAATATCTTGTTCAAGTTTACATAAACACCATATGACTCTTGGACTGATTAGTGAATGAATGGGTAGATATTGAAGACAAACACCATGTTTAAATTCTACTTGGTTCTTTATTGTTCTTCTTGTTCTTAATGGGTTCGGAATTTGTGTTTAGACTAAACACCATAGCTAAATGCTTTTTCTGAATACTTGATTAAAACCACACACCATATGGATAATCATATTTGAGAAAGAACGAACTTCATACGCTAGTTTGATTACTTTGTTGCTTGTTACTTTGAAGCATGAAATTGGACGTGTGTTGATTTTCCTTTTCATTTTAGTTTTTATTTCCCAATCCTTTAATTCTGTTTCAAGTTTTCTGTGTTTGTTTTAGTAAGTAATGTCAGCTTAATAAAAATGGAGAGAGATGACAACCTCAATCATAAGAATGGGAGGTGTGGAGCAATGGGAGAAGTCATGACCTCCAAATGCATCATGCTCGACCTAATCGCTTCAAGGGGGAGTATTCCAATCCTTTCTCCTTAGTTGTTTTGTTATTATTTCAGTAATTTTAATTTTCTATTGCTTTTATAAAAAATAAAATAAAATAAAAAAAATTAAAAAGATTTTTTATATGAGCTAACTCGTGGTAACTCCAGTGAGCGTGTCCGTCAATAAATAGTGTCTAGGAGTTCTTTAGGCGACACCTTCGGTGTCTAAGAAGTTTGGGTTTTAAGTGGGACCTTTGTGACCCCTCCAACCTTCCCGGATCCCCTGGCTGTGTTTTCTGAGGCCCTTAACTGGTCATCCATGAGTTGCTTGTATATTTGTGTGTTTTCAAAAAAAAACAAAAAACAAATTAAAAATTTTAAAAAAAAAAACAAAAACAAATTTTTTTTAAATTTGAGTTTTAATTTATTTTTCCTTGTAAAAATCAATTTGGAACTTCTTTGTTTTCTTTTTTTGTTTTGTTAAGTTAGTTTATGTATTTATTTACGTGGTGTGGTTAGTTAGTTTATTTCTAAGTGTTAAAAACACATTTTTATTTCATTCAAACACTGCATTAAAAAAAAAAAAACAAAAAAAAACAAAAAAACATTCAAGTAAAATTTAAAAAAAAAAACAAAAAAAACAACAACAACAACAACTTCTTCTTCTTCTTCTTCATTTTCATCTTCATCTTCATGGCATACCTCTGTTATCTCTGAACTTGCAGAATCTCCAGCGCTCCACATGGTCCTCATTTTTTCTCTCCAGTGCTTCCACGTGCTGATTAGCTCAGTAAAGCCGCTTCTGCAAGTCCGCCACCATAGCCTTCAAGGAAGCTATTTCCTCGCTCATCGCGGCACACTCCCGTGTCCTCGCCAGGAATCGTATGCCCAAATTGGTAGCCGAGACCGCGTGGAGCACCGTTAAATTGTGGGACTCCTCCACTGCTGCCTTGTCAGACCTCTTTGCCACATGCAGATGATCTGTCGATGTGAGCCTGCTGCTAATCATGCCTCCCAGGAGCACTGCTCTCGTTCGGCACTGCCTCAGAAAAGTTCGGTATTACCTCAGCAAAGTTTGAGGCCGTACCGTGATGATAGGTGGAGTTTGGGAAGACATGGTTTGGAGGAGCCCTTATCTGCGCATTCGGTGGCGCAAGGGACAATTCAAGGTTGAGATCATCAAGGTGAGTGCATGAGGATGCCATTTGTTTGTTTTTGGATTTTTTGATGTTTTTCTCTAATTTGGAGGAAGAAATGAGGGTGCTCTTCTACTTCACCGAGATGAGTTTAAATAGACTTATACAGACGAGGGAGCCGAAAGCACTTCGGATCTCGAGGGTGCTATCCTGTGCTCTTTTCTCCTAATCCCTTCATTTCCGCGCAAATTGCGAGCACGTTTTTTTTAAAAGGGAGCATGTCTACACTTTCACTTACTTTTGCCTCCCTGTTTTCTGATGTTTGTGTTTTTGCTTTTTTTAGTTATTATTTTATTTTAGTTATTTATTTTTTTTTTTTTCAATTGTTTTCTTCTTGTTTGTCAGGTTTCTCAAGGATTTAGTTGGAAGAAGAGACAAAATTAAAGATGCGTCTTGGACACCTGGTGCAAGAATTCCATCTCTTCTTTTAAATTCTTGTTTGAATTGCGTGTTTATTTCAGTTTTTATTTATTTATTTATTTTATTTTTATTTAATTAGGTAGTATAATTTAAAACTCATAGGATATTCTTTGAAGGAGCTAAACTTTTGGTAACTCCAGTGAGCAACCGCACTCTATACAGTGTCTAGGAGTTCTTTAGGCGGCACATTCGGTGTCTAAGAAGTTTGGGTTTTAAGAGGGACCATTGTGACCCCTCCAACCTTCCCGGATCCCCTGGCTGTGTTTTTTGAGGCCCTTAACTGGTCATCCTTAAGTTTTCTCTTAAAAGAAGAAGCAGTTATTTGTGTCTTTACTTAACTAAAAAAATAAAAATAAAAATAAAAATGCATGTTTGGGTTTTCATGTTTTTGTTTGATCGTCGTTCTTTAAATTTAGGGTCATTCGTTTCTTTGAGATAGCATAACATTTTTTTTTTTTTAAATTTCCCAATTTAAAAACAAAAAAAAAACAAATACATTTTAAAATTAAATAATAAATAAAAAACTAAAATCATTTCTTCTTGGCGCTCGGTGTCTCGACCATAGGAGCTTTTAGTTTGGCCCTCTGACCGTCCTCTTCCGGGGCTTCACGCACAGCCTCTTGGGGCTCATCACTTGAGCTCCCAAAGATCGCAATCTTAGCTTCAGTATAACTTTTCTCGCGATCTGGTTTCTTGCGTTTACCCGGTCGGTCTAGGTCCTCCAGCTGCTTTCTCATGTCGCGAGAGTACAACTCTACCATCTTTGATAGATTTTTATTCTCGTCTCGCAATACGTCTAGCTGGTGTCGATTCACCTCCACTATCCTTGACCTTTCCCTTTTCAAGCTTTTTATAGCACTCTGACAGTCTTCAACCAAACTCCGCTCAGCCGCCAGACTGAGCTTTCAGCACCTCTACCTCATGGGACTTCGCAGTAGGCGATGACCCAAACTTGCTACACATGCTGTACTCTGCACGCTCAGTGCCAGGGCATCACTCGTGACCTGGTTGTCGTCCCTTGTCCTGAACACATGTATATCTTTGGGAGTCACTAAATTTCTGCCAACTCCAATGGCAACATCGTTGTCCAGGAGTATTGAGTCATTGACAGTCACAGGCCCCCGTGCGGAAGCAAAGTAGGGCATCCATACCTGGTGCCTCCTGCTTGGCCCCGTGTTTGAGTAGGTGGAGCTAGGTTGAGATCCAACGAAAATGGGTAGGAAGAGGCCATTTGATTTCTCACTATTTTTCTTTTCTTGCTTCTTTTCTCTTTTGTGTTTTTGAGTTTGTGTTTTTTGTTTTTTCCCCCTTCTTTTTCCTTCTTATAGATGTAGTCTTTGACAAACCCTAGCCATCGCAGCATTTCTGAATCTCCAGCATTCCTCGAGTCCCACAACCTTCTCGTTTTCCAACTCATTTGTCACGACTTGCTTTGTCTGAACGGACGCGTTAGCAAAGTCGTCGCCTTTCCATGGCCCCGTAATTTCTGCTTGTGGAGTCTGCGGCGCCTCTATGCGTCGACACGTGTCTCGCCCTGTCTGCTTGGCCCCTTACACTGAACCGAGACAAAATTAGGATCCATGTTTCAGAATCCAATTCACGTTTCATCCTAAATTAAAAAAAAATTAAAATTAAAATTTAACCGTGTGAGCTTCATATTTCATGTTGGGTCGGGTTTTACCGTTGTTGGGTTAATTTCATTTTGGGTTGGGCTTTCAATTATTTGGGTTTCAGTTTGTGTATGACTATCTGTTAGGGCTTACTGTTTTGAGTGTTTTACTGTTTCGTGTTTTTTTATTTATTTGATTGTTTGTTTTGTAATTTTTATTTTGTAATTGTTTTATTTTATTTTTGTATGTTTTGTGATTTTTATTTGCTTTAATACCATTCATTTGTTGTTATGACATTGTTTGTGGCTAATTTTTAAACATTGAGGACAATGTTCATTTCTAGGTTTGGGGGTATTGGTGTTTTGCATGTATTTGTTTTTTTCATAAATTTAGCATGTATTTGTTTTTTTTCTTAATTTTAAAATTAAAAAAAATAAAAATAAAAAATTGCTTGTTTTTCTTCTATTTGAGTCTTATTTTTGTTTTGAGTCACTTTCCGAACACTTATGATGAGATTGTGATAAATGTTTGCATGACTTAAATGAAAATTGAATTTTATTTATTTATTATTTATTCGTTTTCCTTGCATTGTTCTAGCATGATATGTTTCAAACCTTCTTTACACTTGCCATTTGTTTCATAATTTTCCAATTAAAGGATTTGCATGATCTAAAGAATTGTATGAAGCATAAATTAGACTTATATAACCAACCATATAAAGTGAGCTTTTGAGCCTTGTCCTTCAATTCATGAGTGTTATATACATACTCTTATTTTCTTGTCATCTAAGTTGTTGTTTGATCTCATTATTCATTGATTTGGTTGAACACTTAAAAGTCATTCATTCTTGTGCAATTTGACTTCATGACATTTAAAGAAATGATATTAAGGCATTCTTTGGATCGTTTGTGCCTTTCAAGCTAACCTTATGCATGCTTAAGCATGATTTTCCATTGTTAACCATTTTGAGCCTACATGTAAACCTTTTCTTTTATTTACCAATTTTATTTCCTCGCCTTAGCCCGAAAAACAAATATTTACCTTTTCTAAGGAACTCATGAGCTTTAATTCGGATGTGTTTTTCATGCTAAGTTTGGGAATGGATATTACTTTAAAGAAAAAAAAAAAAAAAAAAAAGAAGAAGAAGAAATTCACACAATTGGTGAAATGAAAAGAAAAAAAAAATGTTATGAGTAAATGGTAGTTGAATGAAATTTCGTTTTTGGGTTTCATTGGTGTTTGGAAAGGAGTTTAAATCATTGTAAATGAAGGTATAAGGAGTTTTGATCATGTAAAAGAAAAATTCTCGTCGTGATGATTCGAAGTCTTGTAAATAATAATTTTATGCTCTTACATTTTGAGTTCCTTGGACTTTGTTTTATCCATACCCTTCATTTCTTACTCACCTTACACCCTTGGCCCAATTACAACCTTTACTAAAGACCTAAATTGATCTTAAATGTCATGTGGTTGAATTGCATCCAATTTCTTACTTTTAAGTGTTTGGCATCCTTCTTGAGATCATATTAATGCAAGTTCTTCATCTTTCTATTGCGAGTTAAGTCCCTTATGGTTTAACTCTATTCTCATATTTATAACTGAGTGTTGCATTGTAGCCCTCTTCCGAGTGATTCATTTGTGAGAGGACAACTTTGGTGAGATTTGAAGTTGAACTTATGCTTTGTATGATTTTTGAAATTGTGTGAAAACTAAGATTGGGGAATTTGTTGCATTTGGCTATCACACTACTACACTTTGAGCATATTATGTTTTGAACTTTGCCGCTTTGTGAATAATGTCCAAAATTGAGCTGTTATTGTTAAAACTTTTGAGTCATGTGCATGAGTCATTTCTCTTCAGAAAATGTTCGGAAAGATTGTTTTGAGTTCTTTTTATTTTTGCAATTGTTTTTTTTGTTTGTTTTTATTAATGTAATTATGTTTGTTTTTGTTTTTGGTTTTGCTGAAGGACTAACAATCTTTTAAGTTTTCTAACCATTTTGTTTTGTCGAGTTAGAAAAACGTTTGTGGGTATCGTAATTTGTTAAACCCTCAGGAGACACAACTCCTCCTACTAGGGATGCCTAGAGGTTTAAAGGCTTGTTGCATATGCTCAATGCAATCGAGTTACCTACGAAAGTGGTCTACTTAACTTCTTGTTTTATTTTTAACTTTGTTTTGTGTTGTTTTGCTCGAGGACTAGCAAAATCTAGGTTTGGGGGTATTTGATCGGTTCATAATTGTATATCATTTTGTACCCTTCTAGCTTATGATTTGGTTATGTTTTTGAGTTAAACTTGTGCTTTTAATCCTTTTTGTGTTTATCTTTCAGTTCATTGAGCTTTAGGTAATAATGATGGCTTTAGAGAGAATAATTCATGCAATTCAAGCATGTTAAGGCCTAATTTGGATGAATGGATGAAGAGCTTAAAGACAAACTCATTTTGGCTACAGCCCCCTGCCAGTCCAGTTCCGTAGGTCATATTGCAAGCTTTTTCCCAACAACCTACATAGCTCGAATGAGGCCACATTCTTCATGAAAGTTGTTCCAATGGGTGTGTACTATAACATATCCAAAATTCAGCCCCATTGGATAAATCTGGCGTCCGTTACCTAGCAAACACAGAGCCATGATCAGGATGGATCTTATCAGCGCGGAAAATGAGTTAGCAATTTGTTTTGGCCTTAACTTCCTCCTCCGACCTTGGATTGGCCCAAATAATATATGGCTGGAAAGAAGACATTCTGAACTTCAAGTTTGAGTGCTTAAAGTCTTAATTTGCTTAAGGGAAGCCCAAGTTGTAAGCCCTTGAAGTTGCTGGTCATGCTGACCTCAGCATGTGCTGGTTGGATGCTTGGTCATGGTGAGCTAGGCATGAGCTATCATTTCTAGTTGGAAGCTTGGTCATGCTGACATGAGGATGAGCTAGGGCTGCTAGTGGGATTTAGTGGAGTAGCCATTCAAGATTTTCTAATACAAGTGCATCATCCAATTCATATTTTCTAATTCAAGTGCATCAACCATTTCAGATTTTATAATTCAAGTGTTGTATGCATTAGTCTTTTTGAATTCAGATTTTCACTTCCCCTAGGCCTATAAATAGGGAGGTTCTCTAAGCTTGTAATCACACCCAAGGGGGGGAGCTCTCAAGCACTTCTCTAGAGCTCCCTTCCCTTCTCTCTCTCAAATTCTCTTAGTTTCCCTTTGTAGTTCTCAATTGTTGTAACAAGATCTTAGTACTATAAATCTCAAGCATTTTTCCTTTCTCTTCCTCTATAAATTCTCCAAACACTTCTCTATTTTCTTTCAAAGTTCTCCATGCTCTAAAACATTTCCCGAACACAATTCCCATTCTCTTCCAAATTCCCCATGTTCTTAAACACATTCCCTTCCAAATTCTCAAAGTCCTCAAACACTCTCTTCCAAAATCCACAAAGTTCCCAAACACCACTTTCTTTACTCTTCCAAAATTCTCAAGTTCCCAAACACTTCTCCCATTCCTTCATCAAATTCTCTAAACTTCTCAAACACTTTCTCCTCCCTTCTCTAAGTTCTCAAATTCTCCAAGTTCACAAAATCCTCAAGCTTCCCAAACATTTTCCTTACTCTTCCAAAAGTCTCCAAATCTCTCAAACACATGTCTCAACCCTTCCAAAATCCTCAAAGCTCTCAAACACATGTTCTTCCTTCTCTTTCTCAAACACATCTCTCTTCTCTTCCAAAATCCCTTCTCTAAAGCTCTCAAACAGTTTCCTTCCTTCCTCAAATTCTCTCTTTAATGTTCTCTTAGTTGTAATTTATTTTTCTTGTAATGTACATTCTTTCTTCTTGTTTTGTTTCTTTTGTTTTCATTTTTGTTTTGTGTAGGAAAACTGAATTGGATTATTCAATCACCAATCCCTGTGGAATCGACCTCGCACTTACATATGCTAAACTACCAACGGCTCGTGCACTTGCGAGTATCACAAGTTGAGGATGCAGTTGAACCCATTTTGGTGCAGCTGAATCTACGCAACAACGATGTTAAATAATAAACGACATGGATTTTTATAATTAGACGGCGGTATGTGTATAAGGACCGCCGTGGGTTTTAAAGATTTATTGTATGAATTTGACACTTTCTTTCAGTTTCAGTTTTCATTTAGGGTTGCAAGTTCTTCTGACCTCTCTGGAGGCTCGTCTTCCTCTCTCACATACACACATACATCATCACTCTTGCTCACATCTCAAAGACAATAATTTGGATGTTAATGATGTATGCGCAGGGACGGTCCTATGGCTTGTACAACCTGGGCTATAGCCCAGGTGAGTTTTTTTAATTTATTTCTTAGAGTTAGTGTTAATGTTAATCCCATTTATAGCAGAAATATTAATTTAAACTAATCGGATAATTGTTGTGTTACCTTTAGTTGTCGTGTGTCTATCTGACTTTATCTTTGTGATGATAAATTTTCATTTTTGAATTTTCTTATGAATTTTCTTATCTTTGAATTCATTTTTGTTCATCATGGTAGACCTTAGTTGGCATTGTTGGTGTAAAATAGGTCTTTTAAATAAATAAAATAAAAATGATATGTTCTAACATTATATATATATATATATCAATTCCATAAGCCTAAAATCTAACAGTTCAATAAGGTAAATCTAGCCCACCCCATTTTAAAATCCTGGGTCCGTCCCTATGTATGCGTTTTGGTGTATCTCAAAGACACCAAAATGCACACATTGTTAACTTTCAAAACATTGTCTTTCTCAAAGATTGCCGTGGTCAGTTCAGTTCTGGTTTCTTAAAATATTGTCTCACTTTGGTGGTTCTATTATGATCAGGATCCAAAGATCTGAATGGTAAGATATCATACCTCTAGAGATTTGCCTTTTAAGACGAAAATGTTGTTGAGGATTGACTTGATCATTTGGATATACTTGGTTGTTCCTTGTGATGGTTTTAAGACAGATATTACCAAAATAAAAAATTAATTAATTAATTTTAAAAAGCAATATAAATAAGACGGCGGTTTACAGAGAAGGAGGACGTATTAATAGAAAACATACGACGGAAATTTGAACTTAGGCCGTGGTAAATAAATACGATAGGAGTGTTGTAGTAACCGTCGTAGTACACTCCAAAATAATAAGTCGATAAATTAATATCTCGCGTCATGGTACATCGATTTAACACGTCGTTCTTTTGTAATATACTAACGTGGATTCCACAATATTATACGACGCTAAATAAGAAAAGTTGGTCGTTTTTAGTTAGGAGTTAACATGGAAGTTATTTGTTGAACCGTCGTCTTTAGTTTCTACGTCGGTGTATTCAAACCTACTGTCGTTGTTTTTTGGTCAGATTTTAACTCTGAAGAAAACCTTTTTAATAAGACGACGCTTTTTTATTTGTGTACGTCGTTATAAAAAAAATACTCAACAGTATCTCCATTTTTTAGTTGTTTAAGTCACTTATCCACGACAGTTTTTTGTTACTGTTGTCTTTTTAAAAACAACGACGGTTTTTTGTTTTACCGCCGTCTTTTTTCTGGTCGTCTTTTTCACTTTTTGTAGTAGTGTTATGATATGAGTATTTAACATGCATGACTAGTCATCATATGAAAACTACCATCTCATTTATTTTTGTCAGCTGTAGCCTTCATGTCCAAATGATTTTTGTCTTATTATAAATCCAATGATTAGTTGCTAGCTGGGGGAGTTTTAGGGCAGACTATTGTTTTGGTAAAAAGGAGGCTACAACATTTGGTAACCGTCACTTTCCTCAGTAAGGAAGAGAGTTTTTTTTTGGGAGCTTGATTTTTGCCTCTGCATTTTTTCTCTCTGCTAGTGAGGTCGGTATTTTTTAGAGAGAAAGTGGTCTTCTTCTTCTCAGAATTTACAGTTGGGTGAGGTTTGAGTGTTCAAATATCTTTTGAAATATGCTTTTATTTTCAAAATCTACTTCACCCATTGAGAATTTTGTAGAAAAATGTTTTTACTCAGCATTCTCTAAGGTCTATCATTGTGAGATTTTGAAAATAGGTTTTAAAATATGAATCTATGTTCGTGTTGACTAGTCATCTTCTTAAGTCTGGATTAGATTCTTGGTTGATTTTGACTCAATGAACGAGGAAGTTTACTCATCGAACGGTAGAGGATTCATTCGTTGCGTAAATTAAAGCATTCGTGGAGTAAATGAGCCATGAAATCTCTCTTTACCAATGAAACGATGACTTTTACACCACGAATGACACAACTTTCATTCATGTGGTAAATAGTCTAGTTTGTTAGGTAAATTACACAATCAATGGGGAAGTTTCCTCAGCAAATGGTAGAGGTTTTGTTTGTTGGGTAAATTACAACATTCATGGCTTTTGAGGGAGAATCCGGGGGCGAATTGTTGGAAATATGCCCTTCAATCCAACTAATTATGTAATAGTTAGAGTTAAGGACATATTTGATAAAAGACATATTATGTTATCAATGGGCAAGAAAGGTTGTTTTATACATTAAATCATCCTATATTATCTTTCAATATGTAGAACAACCATAGTCCAAGGAAAACACAAGTGGATATGAGAGCTATGTAATGAGATTGCATACATGGAGACTTATCATCACCCCTAAACCCTGAATATGTTCTTGGTCATAGGAATATTGATTGGGCGTCAATATTTTGCAAAGACCAGGACACACAAGTATCGTCTCTATATGTAGGGAATGACAAAGTCTCAAGTCATTAAGTGTGGAGACACATCGATATGTGTGTTGGTGCTTGTAGAAGAACAAGTACGCGATCCAACACATGAGTTACAGTATGGAAGTCTTTACTCACATGTCAAGCTGGAACTCATAAATTGCAATGGTGCAAACTAATCCTTAGACCTGCGGCATCATAGATATTTTGTGGCCATATTATTAATCTTTGAGGGCACTATACGGTCATACTGAATTAGGCATAGCTTAAAGGTACTTATCAGGATTCTCAATAGAGTCATGGAAGCAAATGAATGTATAACAAGGAATTTCTACTCTCAGTAAAGGAGAGAGAATACTCCAATATATGATTGGTCAAATCTCTGTGCAGAATAGTGGATAAGACTTGAAAGAAGAAGTCTTCAAATCTTACCCGGATAATCATATAAAAGGAATTATTCACATTAGGATATTGACAATCGGATTTCATAATCTAATAATGTGAATAAGGAGTATTGACATAAGAGAAGGTTTCAATTGCACGGTCATTCCAATTTGAATAGGTTCTTTCACAACGTCTCATTTAGCTCAGATAACCATGACTTGCTGTTAGGCGACAACTATGGTTTGTGGATGTCCTAAAAGGTTTCAATTAACCTTTATTAATAGGAAGAATTAAATTGTGAAATTTAATTCGTATATCATCTTTGAGGAGTTGAGTCAACCCACTACCTTATTAAAGGGAACCTACGGATCTGCACACCCAAAGATTGTGATTAGAGATACAAATGAGGAGACACAAGTAAATGATTGATAATCAAATGTCAAAGTCAATGGTCAAAAGTTAACATGTTGACCGAAGCAAATTACCAAAGTCAAATAGTTCAACCGGGTCAATTAAGTCAGACTATAATTATAATTTAATAGTTAAATTATAATTAAAAGATTAATTATGGAATTAATATTGACATATATAAATATTGGATTGGGCTTTTCAATATGATTTAAAAGGAAAGTGACAAAATAGCCCAAAAGGCTTTTGGGCCCAAAGGATAAGTGGCATAAGATGACATGACCTATGGACCAAATGGAGCCCCAAATACCCACCCAATTGCCTTTTGTGTAATAACCCAAACCTTAATTATTATTTAATTAATAATTTAACAAAGGAAAAGACTAAACTACCCTCGAAATATTTTATTAGGCTTTAAGTTGACTTTTTGACCGGGAAAGAATTTGGAGATTTCATTTGTAGCATTGTGTAGAGCGAAATGAAACGAGTCCGTAGACACGTAGTGGACTCGAATCGGACTTGTAACGAAGAAATTACGAGCAAAATAAGCAAAAAGGGAAAAATTGTAATTTTGCCAAAAATCAGATTTTAAAAATCTGTTTCTCCTTCTCTCTCCTCACTCTCTTCTTCTTCGCGTGAACCCCCCTCCCCCCATTCTATTTCTCTTCGAGCAGCACCTCCAAACCTTCATAACCACCTGTTTGGACCTAAATTTGGTGCGCCCAGTCCAAAGTCAAAAAGCCCACACCATTTTTCATAGCCACCAAATGGCTTGGGCCTTAGAAGAAACGAATTAAGCCCAATCCCTATAAACAGCTTTACCACTTCTTTCAAAAAGCCCAGGAACAAGGAAATAGATTTTTTTAGACCCACGTAACCCCTGAACTTGGAAAAGTCAGCAATTTCGACTGGAAATAATAGAAGGCTAGTAGCAGCAGTTTTAGAAGAAGAGTATTTCTGGAAAAAGCTCTGCCATCAGAAACATCAGAATATATATCCAGAGATATTTTCTTTTAAGCAGAGAAGGCACCATTTTCAAGAGATAAGCAGACTATGCCTTTGATCGGTGCATATTTACATATCATTTTGTACCCTTCTAACTTATGATTTGGTTATGTTTTTGAGTTAAACTTGTGCTTTTAATAAGTTTTGTGTTTGTTTCAGTGTTATAAGCTTGAGACTCACTAATTGCATTTTGGAGACAAATTAGCTCAAAACGGTGTCTGCAGATCAGTCAACTTCACGGATTGGACTGTACTTGCTCAAGAAGAACCAGATAATGAGCCATACATCATTGGAAATATACGGAAGTCTATTTTCTGTAGAATTTTACGGTTCACGATTCCGAGTCTTCTAGAGAAAGTTATACATGTTTTGGCAACTTAAGGTCAAATTCGGCAGCATCTGCGTTACTGGGCCAAAAATCACATTTGAAGGCCGTTCCGATTTTTCCTTGAGTTGGGCTGCATATTCTTGGAAAGATAAGACAAAGAGCTTCAAGATCCATATTTTTCCAGATTTTTCAGACTGGAGCCACAAGCCCAAAACGAGCCCACAAGCTGGCTGCAATGCATTGTCATGCATGACATATGCATGATGAAGTGTTGTTGATTGTGGGAAAGTTTGGTGAAGCATATTCAATACCTATATTTGAGTGGAATTTTGCAGCAAGCAAATGAATTGAAAGATGTTGAAGTGGATGATGCAACACTAAGCCTAAAGACAAGAGGAATTGTTTTCAAATGCAATTGTGTGTTAGGTTAGGTTGGTGAATTAAGTGTTGTGTGTTTGGTGAAGTGAGTGTGGTTAGTGAACTCTATTGTATAATTCAGATTTTCACTTCCCCTAGGCCTATAAATAGGGAAGTTCTCTAAGCTTGTAATCACACCCCAAGGGGGGGAGCTCTCAAGCACTTCTCTAGAGCTCCCTTCCCTTCTCTCCCTCAAATTCTCTTAGTTTCCCCTTGTATTTCTCAATTGTTGTAATAAGATCATTCTACTTTCATTTTCCTTTTTATCTCAAACACTTCACAAACACCCTTCTCTCCCTTCCCTAAGTTCCAAAATTCTCCAAATTCACAAACATTCCCTAAGTTCTCAAACTCTCCAAGTTCACAAACATTCTCCAAATTTCCCAAACACTTTCTTCTTCCTTCTCAAAGCTCCCAAACACTTCTCAAACACTTTCTTCTCCCTCCTCAAAGTTCTCTTAGTTTCCTTAATGTTTTCTTAGTTGTAATTTATTTTTCTTGTAATGTACATTCTTTCTTCTTGTTTTGTTTCTTTTGTTTTCATTTTTGTTTTGTGTAGGAAAATTGAATTGGATCATTCAATCACCAATCCCTGTGGAATCGACCTCGCACTTACATATGCTATACTACTGAACGGCTCGTGCACTTGCGAGTATCACAAGTTGAGGATGCAGCTGAATCCATTTTGGTGCAGCTGAATCTACGCAACAAGTTTTGGGCGCCGTTGCCGGGGATCGGTAACATTGTTTGATTCTATTTGGTTTTCCTACTTTTTATTATTTTTATTTTTTGTATATAACTAGACAATTTCATGTTTTAAAGTTAATGACGTTAATTGACAAGTTGTGTTTGTAGTCCAACGGACAAGGACAATTGCCTGACAAGCAAGAAAACTGGGTTTGAGTCCCAGCTTACACAACACAAAAAAAAGAAAAAGGTTCAAGTAGCATGTCGATTATTTCTTGTTTATGGTTTCATTCACTTGTTCTTAATTAAATATCTTGTTCAAGTTTACATAAACACCATATGACTCATGGACTGATTAGTGAATGAATGGGTAGATATTGAAGACAAACACCATGTTTAAATTCTACTTGGTTCTTTATTGTTATTCTTGTTCTTAATGGGTTCGGAATTTGTGTTTAGACTAAACACCATAGCTAAATGCTTTTTCTAAATACTTGATTAAAACCACACACCATATGGATAATCATATTTGAGAAAGAACGAACTTCATAAGCTAGTTTGATTTACTTTGTTGCTTATTACTTTGAAACATGGAAGTGTTGATTTTTCCTTTTCATTTTTTAGTTTTTTATAATTTATTTCCTAATCCTTTTAATTCCGTTTCAAGTTTTTGTGTGTGCTTGCTCTAGCAATTTAAATAGCTCAAATGGAGAGAGAAGGCAACTTCAAAGATGGGAAGTGTGGAGCAGTGGGAGAAGTCGCGACCTCCAAATGCATCCATACTCGACCTAATCGCTTCAAGGGGGAGCATTTCAATCCTATCTCTTCTTTAAATTCTGTTTATTTCTTGGTTTGTTTCTTTTAGTACAACAATTTATGTCATTTGTTTGAGTTTGTTTAGAGTACTTAGTTCATTTTCATTTATGGTTTGTTGTCTCATTTTATCTTAATTTTTTTTTCTTATCTTAAAAACTAAAAATTCAAAATTCAAAAATTCAAAAAGATTTTTCATATGAGCTGACTTATGGTAACTCCAGGAAGCACTTCCGTCAAATAGAGTGTCTAGGAGTTCTTTAGGCGGCACCTTCGGTGTCTAAGAAGTTTGGGTTTTAAGAGGGACCATTGTGACCCCTCCAACCTTCCCGGGATCCCCTGGCAGTGTTTTTCTGAGGCCCTTAACTGGTCATCCGTGAGTTGCTTGTATATTCGTGTGTTTTTAAATCAATTTTTTTTTTTAATTTTCTGTATAGTGTTTGCTTTTGTTTTGTTTTGTTAAGTTAGTTTATGTATTATTTACCTGGTGTGGTTAGTTAGTTTATTTCTGAGTGTTAAAAACATATTTTTATTTCACTTCAAACACTGAAAACAAAGAAAAAGTTATAAATAAATAAAAAACAACAATAACATTCAAGTAAATTAAAAAAAAAACAAAAACAAACAAAAACAAAAAAAACATCATCTTCATCTTCATCTTCATCTTCATCTTCATGGCATGCCTCTATTGTCTCACACTTGCAGAATTTGCAGCAGCTCCACATGGTCCTCATTCTTTTTTTCTGCAATGCTTCCACGTGCCTGATTGGCAAGGAGAGCCGCTTCTGGAGGTCCGCCACCATAGCCTTCAAGGAAGCTACTTCCCCGCTCAGCGCGGCACACTCCCGTGTTCTCGCCAACAATCGCATGCCTAAATTGGTAGCCGAGACCGCATGGAGCACCGTTAAATTATGGGACTCCTCCACCGCAGCCTTGTCGGACCTCTGTGCCACATGCAGGTGATCCTGCCGATGTGAGTTTACTGTCAATCATGCTGCCAAGCAGCACTGCCCTGTTCGGCACCGCCTCAGAAAAGTTCGGGATTACCTCAGCAAAGTTTGAGGCCGTACCGTGATGATATGTGGAGTTTGGGAAGACAGGGTTTGGACGAGCCCTTACCTGCGCATTCGGTGGCGCCAGGGACAATTCAAGGTTAAGATCATCAAGGTGAGTGCAAGAGGATGTCATTGTTTTATTTTTGGATTTTTTGATGTTTTTCTCTAATTTGCAGGAAGAAATGTGGGGTACTCTTCTACTTCACCGAGATGTGTTTAAATAGATTTATGCAGGGGAGGGAGCCGAAAGCACTTCGGATCTCGAGGGGTGCTATCTTGTGCTCTTTTCTTTCTCGGATCCCTTCATTTCCGGCGCAAATTGCAAGCGCGTTTTTTTAAAAAGGGAGCATGTCTACACTTTCACTTACTTTTGCCTCCCTGTTTTTTTTGATGTTTGTGTTTTTATCTTTTTCAGTTGTTATTTTATTTTATTTATTATGTTTTTTTCAATTTTTTTTTTCTTGTTTGTCAGGTTTCTCAAGAATGTAATTGCAAGAATAGACAAAATTAAAGATGCGTCTTGGACACCTGGTGCAAGAATCCCAACTCTTCTTTTAAATTCTTGTTTGAATTGTGTGTTTATTTCAGTTGTTATTTATTTATTTATTTATTTTATTTTTAATTAACTAGGTAGTATAATTTAAAACACATAGGATATTCTTTGAATGAGCTAAATTTTTGGTAACTCCAGCTGAGCAACCGCAGTCTATAGAGTGTCTAGAAGTTCTTTAGGCGGCACCTTCGGTGTCTAAGAAGTTCGGGTTTTAAGCGGGACCATTGTGACCCCTCCAACCTTCCCGGAACCCCTGGCCGTGTTTTTCTGAGGCCCTTAACTGGTCATCCTTAAGTTTTCTCTTAAAAGAAGAAGCTGTTATTTGTGTGTTTTCTTAAACTATTAAATAAATAAATTTTATAATTTAAAAAAAAAATCATTTTTGGGTCTTCGTGTTTTTGTTTGATTGTCGTTCTTTAAAATTAGGGTCAATCGTTTCTTTGAGATAACATTTTTTGTTTCCCAATTAAAAAAAAAATACAAATACAAATACACTTTAAAATTAAATAAAAGCTGAAATCATTTCTTCTTAGCGCTCGGTGTCTCGACCATAGGAGCTTTGAGTTTGGCCCTCCTGGCTGTCCTCTTCCGGGGCTTCACGCACAGCCTCTTGGGGCTCACCACTTGAGCCCCCAAAGATCGCAATCTTAGCTTGAGCATAACTACTCTCGCGATCTGCTTGCTTGCGTTTACCCGGTCGGTCTAGGTCCTCCAGCGCCTTCTCATATCACGAGAATACAACTCTACCATCTTTGATAGGCTTTTATTCTCGTCCCGCAATACTTCTAGCTGTGTCGATTCACCTCCACTATCCTTGCCCTCTCCCTTTTCAAGCTTTTTATAGCAGTCTGACACTCTTTAACCATACTTCGCTCCGCCGCTCACTGACCTTTCAGAATCTCTACCTCATGAGACTTCGCAGTAGGCGATGACCCAAACTTGCAACACATGCCTGGACTCTCATGCTCAGTGCCAGGGCATCACTCGTGACCCGGTTGTCATACCTTGTCCCGAACACACGTATATCTTTAGGAGTTACTAAATTTCTGCCAACTCCAATGGCAACATCGTTGTCCAGGAGTATTGAGTCATTGACAGTCACAGGCCCCCTTGCGGAGGCAAAGTGGGGTACCCATACTGGTGCCTGCCTGCTTGGCCCCATGTCTAGAGTCGGTGGAGCTAGGTTGAGATCCAACGAAAATGGGTAGGAAGAGGCCATTTGATTTCTCACTTTTTTTCTTTTTCTTGCTTCTTTTCTCTTTTGTGTTTTTGAGTTTGTGTGTTTTCCCTTCTTTTTCCTTCTTATAGACATAGTCTTTGACAAACCCTAGCCATTGGCGTCTTGACCATTTTCTGAATCTCCAGGAGTCCTCTGAGTCCCACAACCTTCTCACTTTCCAACCATACCCAACTCATTTATCACGACGTGTCTTTTTTCTAACGGACGCGTTCAGGAAAGTCTTCGCGCCTTTCCATTAGCCCGTAATTTCCGCTTGTGAAATCCCGCGCGCTTCCATCCGTCAACACGTGGCTTCTGCTTTCTGCCCGTAACTAACCATGAGACGACATCAAGGACCACATTCCCTCTTTTTAGAAATCACGCTTTGCTCTCATAATTAACGTTTCATTTTTTTAAAAAAAAATAATTAAAAAAATTTTAAAAAAAAATCAATAAATAAATAAATTTTTTAAAATGTGTGGGCTTCGGAATTCATTTTGGGTCGGGTTTCACCTTGTTTGGGTTTCAAAGTGGGTTAATTTCATTGTGGGCTTTGGGCTGTTTTTGTTTTGGGTGTAAATTTGGTTTTTCCTTAATTTAAATTTTTTTATTTGCTTGTTTTTATTTTTATTTTATTTTTATTTTTGAGTCTTGCTTTTATTTTTATTTTTTATTTTTGTTTTGTTTTTTAGTCACTTTCCGAACACATATGATGAGATTGTGATAAATGTTGCATGACTTAAATGAAAATTGAATTTTATTTATTTATTATTTATTATTTTTCTTTTTGTAACTTTTTATTGTAAAAAAAAAAAAAAACCTTGAAAAAAATTAAAATAAATAAATTTGGCATTGTTCTAGCATGATATGTTCGAAACCTTTGCACTTGCCATTTGTTTCATAATTTTCCAATTAAAGGATTTGCATGATCTAAAGAATTGTATGAAGCATAAATTAGACTTATATAACCAACCATATAAAGTGAGCTTTTGAGCCTTGTACTTCAATTCATGAGTGTTATATACACATACTCTTAATTTCTTGTCATCTAAGTTGTTGTTTGATCTCATTATTCATTGATTTGGTTGAACACTTAAAAGTCATTCATTCTTATGAAATTTGATTTCATGACATTTAAGAAATGATATTAAGGCCATCTTTGGATCGTTTGTGCCTTTCAAGCTAACCTTATGCATGCTTAAGCATGATTTTCCATTGTTAACCATTTTGAGCCTACATGTAAACATTTTCTTTCATTTACCAATTATATTTCCTCGCCTTAGCCTGAAAAACAAATATTTACCTTTCTAAGGAACTCATGAGCTTTAATTGGGATGTGTTTTTCATACTAGGTTTGGGAAGAGGTGTTACATTTCAAAAAAAATATATATTCACACAATTGGTGAAAGAAAATAGTAAAGTTGTGATTAAGTGGTGGTTGATTGAAAATTCATTTTTGGGCCTTCAAAATAAATTGGTGTTTGTTCAATTAAAGGAAAGGAGTGAATCATTGTAAATGAAGGTATAAGGAGTTTTGATCATGTGAAAATAAATTCTCATTGTGATGATTCAAAGTCTTGTAAACAATTGTTTTATGCTCTTATATTTTGAGTTCCTTGGACTTTGTTTTATCTATACCCTTCATTTCTTACTCACCTTACACCCTTGGCCCCATTACAACCTATGTTAAAGACCTAAATTGATCTTAAATGTCATATGGTTGAATTGCATACATTTTTCTACTTTTAAGTGTTTGACATCCTTCTTGAGATCATATTAATGCAAGTTCTTCATTTTTTTATTTCGAGTTAAGTCCCTTTTGGTTTAACTCTAATCTCATGTTTATAACTGAGTGTTGCATTATAACCCTCTTCTAAGTGATTCATTTGTGAGAGGACAACTTTGGTGAGATTTGAAGTTGAATTTATGATTTGTATGATTTTTGAAATTGTGTGAAAACTAAGATTGAAGAATTTGTTGCATTTGGCAATCACACTACTACACTTTGAGCATATTATGTTTTGAACTTTGCCACCTTGTGAATAATGTCTAAAATTAAGCTTTTGTTGTTAAAACGTTTAAGTCATGTGCATGAGTCATTTTTCTTCACAAAATGTTCGGAAAGATTGTTTTGAGTTCTTTTTATTTTTGTAATCGTTTTTGTTTTTGTTTTTGTTTTTGTTAAGTAATGTATTTATGTTTGTTTTTGTTTTTGGTTTTGCTTAAGGACTAACAATCTTTTAAGTTTTCTAATTACTTTGTTTTAGAGTCAGTAAAACGTTTGTGGGTATTTTATTTGTTAAACCCTCAGGAGACACAACTCCTCCTACTAGGGATGCCTAGAGGTTTAAAGGCTTGTTGCATACGCTAAATGCAATCGAGTTACCTACGAAAGTGGTCTAGTTAACTTCTTATCTGTTTTTTATCTTTGTTTTCCTTTTGTTTTGCTCGAGGACTAGCAAAATCTAGGTTTGGTGGTATTTGATCGGTGCATATTTACATATCATTTTGTACCCTTCTAACTTATGATTTGGTTATGTTTTTGAGTTAAACTTGTGCTTTTAATAAGTTTTGTGTTTGTTTCAGTGTTATAAGCTTGAGACTCACTAATTGCATTTTGGAGACAAATTAGCTCAAAACGGTGTCTGCAGATCAGTCAACTTCACGGATTGGACTGTACTTGCTCAAGAAGAACCAGATAATTAGCCATACATCATTGGAAAGATACGGAAGTCTATTTTCTGTATAATTTTACGGTTCACGATTCCGAGTCTTCTAGAGAAAGTTATACATGTTTTGGCAACTTAAGGTCAAATTCGGCAGCATCTGCGTTACTGGGCCAAAAATCACATTTGAAGGCCTTTCCGATTTTTCCTTGAGTTGGGCTGCATATTCTTGGAAAGATAAGACAAAGAGCTTCAAAATCCATATTTTTCCAGATTTTTCAGGATAGAGCCACAAGCCCAAAACGAGCCCACAAGCTGGCTGCAATGCATTGTCATGCATGACATATGCATGATGAAGTGTTGTTGATTGTGGGAAAGTTTGGTGAAGCATATTCAATACCTATATTTGAGTGGAATTTTGCAGGAAGCAAATGAATTGAAAGATGTTGAAGTGGATGATGCAACACTAAGCTTAAAGACAAGAGGAATTGTTTTCAAATGCAATTGTGTGTTAGGTTAGGTTGGTGAATTAAGTGTTGTGTGTTTGGTGAAGTGAGTGTGGTTAGTGAACTCTATTGTATAATTCAGATTTTCACTTCCCCTAGGCCTATAAATAGGGAAGTTCTCTAAGCTTGTAATCACACCCCAAGGGGGGAGCTCTCAAGCACTTCTCTAGAGCTCCCTTCCCTTCTCTCCCTCAAATTCTCTTAGTTTCCCCTTGTATTTCTCAATTGTTGTAATAAGATCATTCTACTTTTATTTTCCTTTTTATCTCAAACACTTCACAAACACCCTTCTCTCCCTTCCCTAAGTTCCAAAATTCTCCAAATTCACAAACATTCCCTAAGTTCTCAAACTCTCCAAGTTCACAAACATTCTCCAAATTTCCCAAACACTTTCTTCTTCCTTCTCAAAGCTCCCAAACACTTCTCAAACACTTTCTTCTCCCTCCTCAAAGTTCTCTTAGTTTCCTTAATGTTTTCTTAGTTGTAATTTATTTTTCTTGTAATGTACATTCTTTCTTCTTGTTTTGTTTCTTTTGTTTTCATTTTTGTTTTGTGTAGGAAAATTGAATTGGATCATTCAATCACCAATCCCTGTGGAATCGACCTCGCACTTACATATGCTATACTCTACTGAACGGCTCGTGCACTTGCGAGTATCACAAGTTGAGGATGAAGTTGAATCCATTTTGGTGCAGCTGAATCTACACAACAGCCTTCTAAAAAGGATAAGCAGGAAACGGGAGTTGCTAAAACTGAAAATCAAACTTACCATCACAGTTTGAAAGAGCAGTTAAATTGGAAAAAGAAGGCGAGGTTCCCCATTGAAATAGAGAAGTGACTGACTGTTGAAGGTTTATCTGCCAGAAATGATAAAATTCCCTTTCTTTTGCATTTAAAATAAAAGATCTTTTTGGAAAATTTTGCCGCCCATTATTAAAAAATAGAGCATTCACTCCCAAAAAGTTTTCTATAAATATAAAGAGAGGATGAACAAAAAGACACTCAATCAAACAACCAAAAAAATCAGTCAATAGACAAACACTCAAAATGATCACTTGATCCCAGGAGAGCCTTCAAGCAAATCAAAGTAACCAAAACTAGCTAAGCCACAAGTAAGACAGCTACAAGTTGAAACTCCAGTTTCAAACTTAGAAAAAAGTCATTCAAAACGAGATTTTTCTTATTACAAATTTGGTTCAGCAAAGCCAAAGCAAGCAGAGTTTGGGTTTTTTCACAAATATGAAAACCTCAACAAATTTATGGAGAGCCCTGACTAAGCAGAACAGGTACCACAGGAGAGTTTCAGCTTCAGCTCGAGTCCAGCCACTTCTGCCCGTTCAAAAGCCTTCCAGGGCTTGAAATAGATTAAAACTCTGCCAAATTTAAGCTTTGGTATCGATTTGCAGCTGAAGCCTAGCAGTTGAAGTTGTTGAAAGTCCAGTCCAATACAAGTATATCCAATCCAACCCAAATCAGAAGCATCTATCCAGACAAAAATGGAAGCACAACCCTTTTTTTGCCTTTCTACCATCAATTTTTCCCTTTTGAGTTTTGTAAAGGAGAGTTCTGCCTTAAACATATCACTCTCTTATCATTTATTCTGGCAGGAACTACCAGTTTTGTACTATGAAAAATTGTGAAGTCCTCACCAGCTGAGGCAAGAAAAGAACTTACATGGGAAATATTCCTCACCCAAATTCACAATCGCTTGTTTCAAAAATCAGTAACTTGGGGCGCAAGTTATCTATTTTTAAAAGAAGTCTGCTAGGATTTTCATTGCTAGCAGTGGCACGCTCGCACACTAAAGAAAGTTGACTTGTTGACCAGTCAATGGTTTTCAAGGCAATGGGGAACTTTGCCCTACCATCACAGGAAACAAATCAAAACGGGTGAACAATTTGGCACGCCCAGTGGGACTTCTCAGTGTATATACTTCTAGAGAAATTTTCTGAAAGTATATGAATATTGGAAGTTCTAACCAGAATCCACGTCGCGTAATGGAACGAGACCAAGCAGCTTTCCGGAAGGACCAGAATCAGAAGAAAGTGATTCTAGTCAGTCAGCCCATGGCAGGACCTGGAAGAGGACATTCCAGGACTTGGCTCCAGGAGGCTGAATCAGATGCCGGCAGCGCGTCCAAACCTCCATAACCACCGTCGCCGACCACCCCAGCCCACCGGACTAGACCCACACGCCAGCCGACCTCGCTGTCGCACCTCCGATCTGCCTCCGTCTATCACTTCCAAGCCACCGAAATCGCAAATTTTCTGGTGGTTTTTCTCTGAATTTCAAACATCTCGTTATCCCACCTCCGGCCACCAAATCAAGTAAGTAAGCTATGGATTTTCGACTATTTTTCATGATCTAGCTGCTGATTGGGTAGGATTTGAAAAATTTTGAGGTTTGAAGGGTTGAGTTTCGAGTTGAAATTTTGCCGGTTTGCGTCGCCGATTTCAGCCACTTCTGACCACGTTTTGGCCACAGTTCAAGAACAAAAATGGTTCCAAATTAGGTGTTTTACTTAGGTTAGGAGTTTGGGCCGGCGATTTGGAGAATTTCCGGCCACCGGAATTACTATGCACACCCACGTGCTGCCGCGCGTGAGCCTGGTTTCGGGGACCACTCTTGGTCCTAGAATAATCCTCGTGTCCTCACGAGCGCGTAGAAATTCACGGATCATCACATTTCGGATAACGTTTGAACCCGAACGGATCTCGCATAGTATGCGATTTTTGGGTTCAATACGTTCAGAACTGCCGGATCGTAGCCAAACTGGAATATGTTGATCTAGGTATTTTCATGATCATGTATGATTCGATGGATCGTTAATCGGAGTCCCGTATATTCCAAAAAGTCCAACCCTAGGGCCGGCATCTGCGTCCAAACCTCCATAACCACCGGCGCCGACCACCCCAGCCCCACCGGATCAGACCCATCACGCCAGCCGGACCTCGCCATCGCACCTCCGATCTGCGCCGCCTCCGTCGACAGTTTCAGCCACCGGAAATCGCGAATTTTGGGTGGTTTTTCTCTAATTTCAAACTTCTTGTTCTCCCTCCTCCGGCCACCAAATCGAGCGAGTAAGCTATGGATTTTCGACTATTTTTCATGATCTAGTTGCTAGTTTGGTAGGATTTGAGAAATTTTGAGGTTTGAAGGGTTGAGTTTCAAGTTAAAATTCTGCCGGTTTGCATCACCAATTTCAGCCACTTTTTGGCCATATTCCAAGAACAAAAGTGGTTCCAAATTAGGTGTTTTACCTAGGCTAGGAGTTTGGGCCGGCGCGTGGGTGGCGCGTGACCCTGGTTTCAGGGACCACTCTTGGTCCTAGAATGATCTTCGTTTCCTCACGAGCGTGTAGGAATTTGCGGATCTCATTTCGGATAACGTTTGAACCCCGAATGGATCTCGTATATTGTGTGATTTCTGGGTTCAATACGTTAGGGCCCGTTAGATTGTAGCCAAACTGGAGTATGTTGATCTAGGTATTTTCAGGATCGTGTAAGATTTGACAAATCGTTAATCGGAGTCCCCGGATATTCCGAAAAGGCCAACCCTAGGGTTAAGATTACGGAAAATTATTCGTCCGTCTTATCGTGCGATCGTGAGCAATCCGACCATCCGAATTCAGACCAAACTCTCGGGACATATGTCCTAGGTATGTGGGAACCTCTAGGAACTTTCAAATCGGGTTTTTGAGGTCGTGGACCCCAGGGGGTCCCGAGTTGACTTTTGGGGACTTTATCGTTTTGAGTCCTGAGTTACTTCTATACCATGTCCACTGAGAGGAAAGTTAGTGTGGGCATAGGAACAACCTTTTTTTAGGATGCAAGCACTTTTAGGAGCCGGGGTCAGGGTTTTAAATTATTATTATTTTATTGAGCAGATTTATTAATAAAGTATTATGATGATTATTCAGGCACCCAGCAAGGCCTACCCGCAGGAGGGACCTTCGAAAGGTCCAGCTAGCTAGATCACCAGTGAGTGAACCTTTTTGTTTTCATAAATGAATTTATGCAATTTAATCTTATTATTTAATGTTGAATAAGCTATTCATTGATTAGAGTTTTAATAGCTTGATTTATTGTTTTTATATGTTTTATTTTATATGCGGCCGAGTCTGAGAATGCCTAGAGATTTTGGCATAGCAGAATCTTAGATAACTAACAGATAAAAGGGCAGGAGAGTTCAGGGATAAGTAAGAATGCATTTTATTTCTTATTAACTTTTCTAGATTTATATTTTCTTAGAAACCACCATAGGTACCCAAGGATAATAAATGTTGCCTTCGTTTTATATGTGTTGCCTACGGATTAAATGGTTGCCTTCGGTTTATCAGTTGCATTCATATATGTCAGCATGCTTGACTTACGCTCCGTGAGTCCTAGAGGTACCAGGGACCGTGGGAGCAAGGTACGCGGGTCTGGTTGACTAAATGTCCCCTGAATTCTGCGAGGATTGCGGCTCAGGTGACTTTGTGTTTCCCGAGGTCTGCTAGGACATGTCACTCCGGTGGCACGAGATGGAATTTACGGAAACTAAAGGAATTGACGGAAATTAAAGGAATTGACGTATTACAAGGAATTGACGGAATAATAAATGGGTACACCTAGGTGGTAGATTAAAGTAATTTCAATGCTTTTCAAGAATTAATGTTTGATTAAGTGTGTGATTGAATCTGAAGATATAAATATGTATGCATTGATTTCAGGACGAGTATAAACAAGAAAATGATTTAGTTTTATAACTGATTTTACAGTGGGGTTAGTATGTTCATATGCTATTTTCTAAAACTTTGTTTTTGGTCCACTCACCCTTTTATGTTTTGCGCCCCCAGGCAGGAAGCGCGTACAGTGAGCCACCACCACGTTTGTTTTGCGCCCTAGTACGTTTGTTTAACTGTTGGAATGTAAAGATTTGCATGCTGGCAGTTAGTGTGTTTATTGGCTTGCTTGGTTGAGGTGTAACTTTGGGTTTGGTCTAGTTACAGGGGAGACTCTGCTGAATTTTCAGCAGAAGTCTAACCCCAGTTCTATTTGAAATTTTGACTAGAAGGGCAATAAGGTAAATTGTGTCTGGCACCTGCTAGGTGTCGGACACACACAGGTTCCGGCTTGAATTTCAAAGTGGAATTTGGGTCGGGTCCTGTCATTTTGTGTTGTCCTATATAAGCTAAGTGTTGGAGAAAACCTAGCTAGGGTTTTTTGGTTTCCTACTTCGGTTGATGAGTGATCATCTTTGTATCTCATCTTCCATAAACCAAAAATTGGTCCAATCAAGAGGTAGACTAGCATCCATACTTCTTGATTGCCTTATTTTCATCTCTAGGAGCATTTGGTGTGGTGAGGTAAAGAACTCCAATCTTAGAGCCTTAATGTGAAGGAGTCAAAATCAAGAGAAAGAAAATGTCTTTCCAACAAAGGTGTTCATTCTTGAGAAATCAAGAAAATGTCATCAAGGGTAAAGATCTATTCCTTTTTTCTTTTTTCTATTTGTGTTCAAAGAGACTAGGGTAAGATACTTGGTTTAAAATGAAAAGGTTTAGCTCAACTAGTATAAACAAAATGAATCCGCCATTAGAATGTTTTTGTTGTATAGGTTGTGGCTAAAGTTCATTTTCTAAGCATTAGATGCATATTTCCTTCACTAACTCGTATCATAAATTGTCAAAGAAAACCTCCTATGATGACAATCATAGTTCTTTGTATGACATAGGGATTAATCAACTTTCAAAGAGTCAAAAACAATGGAATAAGAAAAACACAACGAACAAAGTACAATAAAAGTGAAGAAAATTCTGAGAGAGCACACTAACACTTCCAAAAAGTTTCAAACAAAACCGCCTATGAGAACAATCATAGTCTTTGGTGTTAGAAAGTAAATACAATTTAGATAGGAAAGAAATCTGTAATTGATCCATATCCAATCCTTACCTTAGATGGTATTCCTAGATAGTAGGAATACGTGTGTATATATTCCATGTTATTAATAAAAGTTTATTCCAGCCAAATATCCTTTTCTACATGGTATCAAAGCAGGCTTCGAAAACCTAGCTCCTTTTTTTTCTCTCATCTCTCACACATGGGTGACGACAGTTCTTCTCACAGGGGCAGCAGCGATGCCGCTGACCCCCTTTTTCTCAATCATTCAGACCACCCCGGATTGGTCCTTTGTTCAAAGAAACTCAATGGTGACAACTACAATACTTGGTCTCGATTTCGATGCGTATCTCTCTTAGTGCCAAAACAAAATTGGATTCATAGATGGATCTATCAAAAAACCAAGGGCAGATAAGAAACCTCTTGATTCTCCAGCATGGTAGTGTCCTGGCTTTTGACTTCCTTAGAACCCGATGTGGCAGATAGCGTCATCTACTTGTCCATTGCTCACGAAATCTAGGAGGACCTTCGCAAGCATTTTTCTCAAAACAATGTACCTCGTCTCTTTCAAATCAATCGCGAGATCGCTTCTCTCACCCAGGGGCAGCTTTCGATTGATGCATACTACACCAAATTAAAGGGCTTTTGGGATGAGTTGGCCTCTTTCAACAAGCCTATTCCTTCATCTCACAGGAAGAGAAACAACGGGAACTTGGCTCCACCCGTCCTCCAGATTCACAGACTGCAACCATGGCAGTCGTAACGACTCTCGCACACGTTCTGGAGGAGATCGGCCTCCCATTCACTGCACCTACTGCAACTATGATCATCATACCCGAGACACCTGCTACCAACTTCATGGGTACCCACCTGGGCACCCCCACTATGGACAGAAGCCCACTCCACGCTGCAACCACACTAATGGCGGCAGCAGTCGTCGACACACTACCAACAGCGCGCGGGCAGTGGCCACCACTCTCATGCCACCTCTTCTACACACCAAGTCACCGTCGCTGCTCCAACTCTCCAAGACATTCAGTCTGCAATGCCTCACTTATCTGACAGCCAGGATCAACAAATCATGTATGTGATGGCCGAGACATCCAACTCTGCATTTTCTAACCCACAAGCACATGCCGCTTCTGCCAGTTCTTTTCCCAAGGTTTGTCACCCGTCGTCTCCTCTCATAGTCAATGGATCATTGACAACGGCACGACAGATCACATCACATGCTCCCCTCATTTATTGACAAACAGTTCACCCACAAATCATTCACCTCCAGTTTCCCTACCCAACGGAGACAAGGCTCAAATTACTTTGACAGGAACCATTCCTTTAAATTCCTATACACAATTGCAAGATGTTTTATGTGTGCCTAGTTTCAACATTAATCTTTTATCAATTGGTAAAATTATAGATGGGTTACGTTGTTCCGTAACTTTTTTTCCTTCTTGGGTTATTTTGCAAGACTTGGTTTCGAAGACGACGATTGGTGTGGGTAAGCGACGAGGAGATCTTTACTCCCTAGTGGCACTCGGCTCCACCACCACAAATGATCGTACACCTACCTGTCACCTTCTTACCACCTCCGCTGACCTTTGGCATCGTCGTCTAGGACATGTTTCTCCAGCCCTCTGCAATTCTTAGGTAGTACTTTTTTAAATTGTTCTTTTGATTCGCGTCATGTTTGTGATATTTGTCCTTTGGCGAAACAAACTCGCCAACCTTTCGGACTCAGTTCTATTTCAACTTCTAGACCTTTTGCTCTTTTACATTGTGACATTTGGGCTCCTAATAAACATCCCTCTCTTACTTGGGGCTTATTATTTTTTATTCATCGTTGATGATTTTTCTCGTTTTACTTGGGTTTTTCTTATGAAGCATAAACATGAAACACAACCCCTCCTCAAAAAAATTTTTGCCTATGTTGAAACACAATTCCATCTCAAAATTCAACAAATCCGTGTCGAAATAATGAGGGGAGAATTTTTTTCCATCCGCAATTTCTTTTCCGACCATGGGATCATTTATCCACACTCGTGTATTTACACACCCCAACAAAATGGCGTTGTCGAACGAAAACATCGCCACCTCCTTGAAACTGCCCGAGCCCTTCGTTTTCAATCTAGTTTACCCATCAAATTTTTGGGGGAATGTGTTCTTACTGCTGCTTACATCATCAATCGCCTCCCCACTCCTCTTCTTCATAAAAAAAAACCCCTTTTGACATTCTCTACCACAAAGCCCCATCTTACCACCATATGAAAGTTTTTGGTTGCCTTGCCTATGCCACCTCTGTTCACCCAACCTCCAAATTTGCTCCTGGGGCTCACAAATCAATCTTTATCGGCTACCCCATTGGACAAAAAGCTTACACACTCTATGACCTTGAAACCCATGAAATGTCACGACCCGACTCCCCTAGCACGATATTGTCCGCTTTGGCCCCCCCCCCCCCCCCGCCCTCACGGTTTTGTTTCTGGAGCTCACGAGCAACTTCCCAGTGGGTCACCCATCCTGGGATTGCTCTAGCCCCCAACTCGCTTAACTTCGGAGTTCCTGAAGAATCCGAAGTCAGTGAGCTCCCAAAAGGCCTCATGCTAGGAAGAGACGTGTCCACACATTTAAAGCACTTCACCTTTTCCTCCCCCAGCGATGTGGGATTGCTCACCGTTCTTGTTTTCCCAAGACACAGGTCTTACATGAAACCTTCACTAACCGCAACGTTCTCTTCCTCGAAGACACCTTCCCTTTCGCCACTCATGCCACATCCATGATCGGTGCATAATTACATATCATTTTGTATCCTTTTAACTTATGATTTGGTTATGTTTTGAGTTAAACTTGTGCTTTTAATAAGTTTTGTGTTTGTTTCAGTGTTATAAGCTTGAGACTCACTAATTGCATTTTGGAGACAAATTAGCTCAAAACGGTGTCTGCAGATCAGTCAACTTCACGGATTGGACTGTACTTGCTCAAGAAGAACCAGATAATGAGCCATACATCATTGGAAAGCTACAGAAGTCTATTTTCTGTAGAATTTTACGGTTCATGATTCCGAGTCTTCTAGAGAAAGTTATACATGTTTTGGCAACTTAAGGTCAAATTCGGCAGCATCTGCGTTACTGGGCCAAAAATCACATTTGAAGGCTTTCCCGATTTTTCCTTGAGTTGGGCTGCATATGCTTGGAAAGATAATTCAAAGAGCTTCAAGATCCATATTTTTCCAGATTTTTCAGGATGGATCCACAAGCCCAAAACGAGCCCACAAGCTGGCTGCAATGCATTGTCATGCATGACATATGCATGATGAAGTGTTGTTGATTGTGGGAAAGTTTGGTGAAGCATATTCAATACCTATTTTTGAGTGGAATTTTGCAGCAGCCAAATGAATTAATTGAAGTTGAAGTGGATGATGCAACACTAAGCTTAATGACAAGAAGAATTGTTTTCAAATGCAATAGTGTGTTAGGTGAATTAAGTGTTGTAAGTTGGTGAAGTGAGTGTGGTTAGTGAACTCTATTGTATAATTCAGATTTTCACTTCCCCTAGGCCTATAAATAGGGAAGTTCTCTAAGCTTGTAATCACACCCCAAGGGGGGAGCTCTCAAACACTTCTCTAGAGCTCCCTTCCCTTCTCTCCTTCAAATTCTCTTAGTTTCCCTTTGTAGTTCTCAATTGTTGTAATAAGATCATTCTACTAAATTTTCTTTGTACTAAATCTCAAACAATTTTCCTTTCTCTTCTTCTTCTGAATTCTTCAAACACTCTCTTCTCCAAACACTTCCCAAACACTTCTCCCATTTCCTTCATCAAATTCTCTAAAGCTTTCAAACACATTCCCTTCCAAAATCCTCAAGCTTCCCCAAAACTTTCCTTTCTCTTCCAAATTTCCTATGCTCTCAAACACATTCTCTTCCAAAATCCTCAAGCTTCCCAAACACTTTCCTTTCTCTCACAAACATCCTCCAAGTTCTCAACCGCTCTCTTCCAAATTCCCCATGCTCTCAAACATCTCTCTCTTTCTCTCCAAAGGCTCTCAATGTTCTCAAATGTTGTACAAATCCTTTTTGCTTCTTTTGTTTTCATTTTTGTTTTGTGTAGGAAACTGAATTGGATCATTCAATCACCAATCCCTGTGGAATCGACCTCGCACTTACATATGCTAAACTACCAACGGCTCGTGCACTTGCGAGTATCACAAGTTGAGGATGCAGCTGAATCCATTTTGGTGCAGCTGAAATCTACACAACAATCCACACCTCCACATAACACCGGACCCCCTCTCCCTTTATTGCCCTTCACCGCCCCGACTTCCCCACCTCATCTCCTTCTCGCTTCCCCCCATCGAACCTTTTTCTTCCTCTCCTCTTCCCTTCGACACAAGCCCCACCACCGCCCCGCCTCTTGACACCACCATTACCACAGACCCACCTCCTCCCAGATAGTACCCAGGCCCCACCCAGCCCACACTTGACCCCCCCCCTCAGCCCACCCGTACCTCAACCCGTATCAAGCAACCCTCCACACGCCTCAAAGACTTTGTTTGCTCGCAGGTGATACTGCTCCCACACCATTCCTCGTCTTCATCGACCGGTCCACCACCAGGTACTCGTTTTCCAATCTGGAATTTTATCTCTTACCATTGGTACTCACATAAGCATCTTTCTTTTGTTAACTCCATTAGTCGAAGTGTGGAGCCTTCTTTTTTTGCAGAGGCTAACAGCGATCCTCGCTGGCGTTAGGCTATGGACTCCGAACTTGCTGCTCTTGCTGCCAATCAAACTTGGACACTTACTGCTTTGCCCCCCGCAAATTTCCCATTGACTGCAAATGGGTGTTGTTAAGCTCATAATTTCATACATATACGTACCCTATTTACTTACTTCTTTTGCTTAGTTTCTTAGAATTTTGAGTTATTTTCCTCTCTTTGTGTGTTTTGTAGGCCAATAGAGCATGAGAGCATGAGAGGAATACAACTAAAGGCATTTGAAGCAATATCGTGCAAAAAAGTGCAAGAGCTGGAGACTGAGGTAGACGTTCATTTCAGCGTTATCTTCTTCATCCGAGCTTGGATTGGGCCAATACTTGTGTGGTTGGATCAGAGACATTCTGAACTTCACAATGGACATCTTAAAGTTGTCATTTGATTCAGCCAAGCCCAATTCGTAAGCCCATGAAAATACACATCATGCTGACATAAGGATGAGCTGATGGATGCTTGGTCATGCTGACATAATGATGAGCTATGGCTGCTGGTGGGATTTGTTGGTGAAGTGCAACAACCATTTCTGATTATCTAATGCAAGTGTGTTAGGTGAAATTTGTGTGGTTGGTGAACTTAATTGTATAATCTGATTCACCTAACCCTTGTGCCTATAAATAGGGAGTCTCTAGAGAGCTTAGAGAGCCAGAATTTCATTCCATAATTTACACTTCCATTGTACACAAAGAGAGGGAAAGTTGAGAGTCACAAAGGGAGAGAAGGGAGAAGGCAGCAGCTGGGAGGCTTTGGCCTCCTGGCAGCCATGGAGATGAATCTTTTCCATCTCTAGCATGCTGTCCTTATCTTCTTCTCCTCCCTTTGTCTTTTATTTTCTTCTTGTATTTCATTTGTTTTACTTTGTTTTTCTGTTATTAGTTTTAATAAACATCTTGCTAGTCTTGTATCATGGTTTGAGTTTATAAAGTTTGATTTCATTCATGAATTCTTCTTCACTAATTTAATGGAGCTGTTTTTGCATCCTTTGATTGATCACCTGAGGTTTTATGCATTTTGCTCTTGTTGGGAAGGTTTGGGGATCATCTTCATTCCATCCATTAGCAACTCATGTGATTTGGTTTCTAGGTCTCCTAATGTAAACACCATGCTTGGGGTCCTTGTGATGTTCAATGCAATTTGATCCAAACACCATGGACTTATTTGTGAGCATCTTCATGAGTGAATCAATTTGTTTACTTGCTGCCATAACATGATTAGAACAATTAGGGTGGATTCTAAAACAACACCATCTTGTCTTAGTTACTTTCTTTCTTCTTGTTTTGTTTCTTTTGTTTTCATTTTTGTTTTGTGTAGGAAAACTGAGTTGGATTATTCAATCACCAATCCCTGTGGAATTCGACCTCGCACTTACATATGCTAAACTACCAACGGCTCGTGCACTTGCGAGTATCACAAGTTGAGGATGCAGCTGAATCCATTTTGGTGCAGCTAAATCTACGCAACAAGTTTTTGCGCCGCTGCCGGGGATTGGTAACATTGCTTGATTCTATTTGGTTTTCCTACTTTTTATTTATTTTTATCTTTTTTATAACTAGACAGTTTCATGTTTTAAAGTTAATGAGGTTAATTGATAAGTTGTGTTTGTAGTCCAACGGACAAGGACAATTGCCTGACAAGCAAGAGAACTGGGTTTGAGTCCCAGCTTACACAACACAAATAAAAAAGGGTTCAAGTAGCATGTCGATTATTTCTTGTTTATGGTTTCATTCACTTGTTCTTAATTAAATATCTTGTCTAAGTTTACATAAACACCATATGACTCTTGGACTGATTAGTGAATGGATGGGTAGATATTGAAGACAAACACCATGTTTAAATTCTACTTGGTTCTTTATTGTTCTTCTTGTTCTTAATGGGTTTGGGATTTGTGTTTAGACTAAACACCATAGCTAAATACTTGTTCTGAATACTTGATTACAACCACACACCAAATGGATAATCATATTTGAGAAAGAACGAACTCCATAAGCTAGTTTGATTTACTTTGTTGCTTGTTACTTTGAAGCATGGAATTAGATGGTTATGGTGAAGTTGAATCCCTAATCTTGATGTTTTAGTTTAGTTTATCATTTTCATTTAAGTTATGGTTTTCTAATCCAACAAATCTGAAATTTTGTTTCAAGTTTCCTTGTCTTTCTTTAAGCATTTCTGAAGTAGCTCAATAAGAAAGAGGGAAAGAGAGGAGACAACCCAATCCATAGAAACATGGAGTATGGAGCAACGGAGAAGTCGACCTCCAGCTGCTATGGCCAACCACTCTCTAGCTAATCACTTCAAAGGGAGCATTCCGATCATATCTCTTTCATTTGTATAATAATTGCTACTCATTCTTAGTTTTGTCTCATTTTCTGTTTTATTTTTGTTAGGGTTTTCTTTTCCTTGATGTGGGAGAAACATGATGAGCAGCTGACCCAAATACTCAAAGAAGAACATGTGCTGCCATACTATGTGCATTTCCCTCTCATTGTCTTCAAGGGGAAGTTCTAAACTCTATTTCTTTATTTCTTTCATTTCATTCCTTTACCCTTGATTTCATGTGCATTGCATGCTTTTCATGGATTCAAACATTGAGGACAATGCTTCATTTAAGTTTGGGGGTGCAGGAAGTTATTTTTTAGTTTTTGTGTTTGTGTCTGAAAACGTAGGCTTCTTCATTGCTACAATTTTTATTTTCTGCTTCTGTTTTGAAAGTTTGGTCCGCTTTGTGTTCTTCATTTTTTCATGCTGAATCCAACGACATAAAGAACGTTAAATTTGACCAAGTGGTTTGAAAGTTACATGTCAAAACAGATTAGATGTTGAAATTGAGCAAAACAGCAATTTGAAACCTCACGTTTTTCTTTTCTGTTTCTTTTCTTTGAGTCATTTTCAGTTTTCCTTCCCACACCAATGATAAATCTTGAGTCTAACTTCTAATATGGCTCTTAGGAATTTGATAAGCATTGTGTTAGGTCTGAATCTTATTCTTTTGCTAGCTAAGTCTCACATAATTATTCTTGAGCTTTCTATGCACTTTAGCCATGACTATACACCTCTTGCATGTCTTACCCAATTGTATGCATTTTTGCTTGTGTGATTCACTGGAATGTTAAGTTATAACTAAGATATGATTTAGGCCATCTTTGTTAAGCCTCTTTCTTTTTCCTCCATCAACTCATACAATACATATTCCATTGTAAACCCTTTTGTGCCCAAACACTTAGCCATTTCTTTCTATCACCTTATCATCCATTAAACATCCTACCATCTAAGGGACTTGTAGAGCGTGTTTGTATTTCAGATTGTATTGTATTCAAGGCAACAAATGAAAAAAAAATTAAAATAAAAAGAGAAAAGAAGTGTGGCCAATGTAGTCACGACCCTAGGGTGATATAAGGAGAAATCAAGGTGATCTAGGGTGAAGAGCCGCAAAATTGGGCCAAATATTATACAAAGTGTGTAAATGTCAAAACCAAATTGTGAAGTGATTCAATTGCAAAATCTGGTGTTGTGAGCTTTTCAATTTCTGTGCCTTACATTTCAAACGTCCATGATCTTGTTTACATGACATGCTCTACTTTGTTCCTTAGACTTTGTGTTTTCATATCCATTCTTTTTCTAACCATTACCATAACCCCATTACATCCATGAGTAAAGTCCTATTGATTTTGGTTTAGCTTGGCAAACTTGTGCTCATTCTTGCAGGAATTCATATTGTTGTTTGAGAAGCATGAGTTGTATCTTCATGGCTACTTCACACACACACCTTCAGCATGATTTTTGTGAGATTGTGGTAGCACTTGAATAATGTTTAGAACTTCCTTAGTGCTTGTTTTGTTCCTTGTTGAGCCATGTCTATGAAGTTTAACATTTTTAACCGGTTGGAAGGTTAACGTCTTTGTTTTTGTTTTTGTTTTTGTTTTGCTTAATGACTAACAAATCTATTAAGTTTTCTAACCATTTTGTAGAGTCAGGAAAACGTTTGTGGGTATTCGTATTTGTTAAACCCTCAGGAGACACAACTCCTCCTACTAGGGATGCCTAGAGGTTTAAAGGCTTGTTGCATACGCTCAATGCAATCGAGTTACCTACGAAAGTGGTCTAGTTAACTTCTTGTTTTGTTTTTATCTTCGTTTTTCTTTTGTTTTGCTCGAGGACTAGAAAAATCTAAGTTTGGGGGTGTGTTAAGCTCATAATTTCATACATATACGTACCCTATTTACTTACTTCTTTTGCTTAGTTTCTTAGAATTTTGAGTTATTTGCCTCTCTTTGTGTGTTTTGTAGGCCAATAAAGCATGAGAGCATAAGAGGAATACAACTAAAGGCATTTGAAGCAATATCGTGCAAAAACGTGCAAGAGCTGGAGACTGAGGTAGACGTTCATTTCAGCGTTATCTTCTTCATCCGAGCTTGGATTGGGCCAATATTTGTGTGGTTGGATCAGAGACATTCTGAACTTCACAATGGACATCTTAAAGTTGTCATTTGATTCAGCCAAGCCCAATTCGTAAGCCCATGAAAATACACATCATGCTGACATAAGGATGAGCTGATGGATGCTTGGTCATACCTGACATAATGATGAGCTATGGTTGCTGGTGGGATTTGTTGGTGAAGTGCAACAACCATTTCTGATTATCTAATGCAAGTGTGTTAGGTGAAATTTGTGTGGTTGGTGAACTTAATTGTATAATCTGATTCACCTAACCCTTGTGCCTATAAATAGGGAGTCTCTAGAGAGCTTAGAGAGCCAGAATTTCATTCCATAATTTACACTTCCATTGTACACAAAGAGAGGGAAAGTTGAGAGTCACAAAGGGAGAGAAGGGAGAAGGCAGCAGCTGGGAGGCTTTGGCCTCCTGGCAGCCATGGAGATGAATCTTTTCCATCTCTAGCATGTTGTCCTTATCTTCTTCTCCTCCCTTTGTCTTTTATTTTCTTCTTGTATTTCATTTGTTTTACTTTGTTTTTCTGTTATTAGTTTTAATAAACATCTTGCTAGTCTTGTATCATGGTTTGAGTTTATAAAGTTTGATTTCATTCATGAATTCTTCTTCACTAATTTAATGGAGCTGTTTTTGCATCCTTTGATTGATCACCTGAGGTTTTATGCATTTTGCTCTTGTTGGGAAGGTTTGGGGATCATCTTCATTCCATCCATTAGCAACTCATGTGATTTGGTTTCTAGGTCTCCTAATGTAAACACCATGCTTGGGGTCCTTGTGATGTTCAATGCAATTTGATCCAAACACCATGGACTTATTTGTGAGCATCTTCATGAGTGAATCAATTTGTTTACTTGCTGCCATAACATGATTAGAACAATTAGGGTGGATTCTAAAACAACACCATCTTGTCTTAGTTACTTTCTTTCTTCTTGTTTTGTTTCTTTTGTTTTCATTTTTGTTTTGTGTAGGAAAACTGAGTTGGATTATTCAATCACCAATCCCTGTGGAATTCGACCTCGCACTTACATATGCTAAACTACCAATGGCTCGTGCACTTGCGAGTATCACAAGTTGAGGATGCAGCTGAATCCATTTTGGTGCAGCTGAATCTACGCAACAGGTGTACAAGATCAAACACCGTGCTGATGGTTCTATCGAACACTATAAAGCTCGCCTTGTTGCCAAAGGATTTACTCAGACCGAGGGCCTTGATTATCACGACACTTTTTCTCCCACTACTAAACTGATCACCGTTCGTTGTCTCTTAGCTGTCGCTGCCAGTCAACATTGGGTTATCCACCAACTCGATGTCCATAATGCTTTTCTCCACGGTGATTTACATGAAGAAATATATATATGTCCCCTCCTCCTGGTCTTCGGTGACAGGGGAGAATCTAGTGTGTCGCCTCCACAAATCTCTGTATGGACTCAAACAAGCCTCCCGACAATGGTTTGCCAAGTTTACTAAAGCCATTCTTGCTGCTGGTTTTATTCAGTCAAAGGCCGATTATTCCCTTTTCACCCGCAAAGATGGCAAGTCTTTTACTGCATTGTTAATTTATGTTGATGATATTCTGATTACAGGCAATGATATTGATGCAGTTAATTCTCTCAAAAGTTTCTTACACACTATTTCCGCATCAAGGACTTAGGCGATTTGAAATATTTTTTGGGTATTGAAGTCTCTCGTTCCAAGAAAGGAATTTATGTTTGTTTGTACCGTATTTGACCCTCCCCTCATCAAGTGACACATGGATCAGAGAAACTCTCAAGCGCCCAAGGCTCCAAACAAACGGCATTGCCTACCGATGACGCTATCTCAAATCAGGAAGTCGTCGCTTCTGATCCAGCATAACATGCAATCGGTATTTCTTACCGATTCTCTAGAATCAACCTCAAAGCACCCGCCCGAAATATCTAAAGACTCGTGTCAACCTCAGGGCCCTCCCACGAGTCCCACATCGAAATTAAGTACTAAGAGCATACAAAATGCCCTCTATAAATAAGGCTCCTTCACTACAATAGAAGGGTAAGACTTTTCAGCTTGACTTTTATGCTAAATATATTGTCAACAGCAAAAGCTCTTAAAAACAAACTTACTTTGGCATCGGAGGGTCTTAGGCTGGTTCCACACCGGTTCCATAGACCTTACGAGCCTCGGCTTCTTTCCATTCAGGATCAGCAGCCAAGGACAAGAAGAATCTGTATTGGACACTCAATCGATCTATTAGATCGTCCACATCACCTGGAAGTTGCACTCATTTCTATCTGTTCAGTTTTAGTGCCAACAATGTTTCACAACGAAAGTATGAACTTGAGATACTCAAGGATTATGGGTTCTTGGGTGCTCGCCCAGTTGATTTTCCAATGGAGGAAGCCAAGCTTTCTGACAAAGGAGAATTGCTCAAAGATTCTGAAAAATACAGAAGATTGGTGGGACGATTGCTTTATCTGACTATTACACGACCGACACATCACCTATTCCGTACATGTCCTGAGCCATTTTATGCATCAGCCACGACTACCTCACATGAATGCCACTCTCTGGGTTGTTCGGTATCTCAAGTCTACTCCAGGTCAAGGTTTGCTCTTTCAGTCCTGATAAAGTTAGATTTAATTGCTTATTGTGATTCGGATTGGGCTGGTTGTCCTATAACCCGTCGTTCAACTCCTGGATATTGTGTATTCTTGGGTAATTCATTAATTTCCTGGCGAACAAAGCGACAGAAGACAGTTTCATTATCCTCAGCTAAATCTGAATATTGGGCAATGGCCGACACCTGTTGTGAGATTACTTGGTTACGTTTTTTGTTGCAAGACTTACACTTGCCACCTTCCGAGCATCTCCTGTGTATTGTGATAATCAGGCAGCGTTACATATAGCGGCAAACCCAGTCTTTCATGAGAGAACACGACATATTGAGATGGATTGCCATTTTATTCGGGACAAAATACTTGATGGTACTGTTTCTACATCGCATGTGAACTCCTCACAACAACTAGCTGATACCTTTACGAAACCACTGGGCAAGGAGAAGTTTTCAATCATGTTACGCAAGTTGGGTGTTCTTGACATTCACTCTCCAACTTGAGGGGGAGGGTTAGAAAGTAAATTCAATTTAGATAGAAAAGAAATCTGTAATTGATCCATACCCAATCCTTACCTTAGATGGTATTCCTAGATAGTAGGATTCCTTATTGTACAAGGAATATGTATATATTCCAGTGTTATTAATAAAAGTTTATTCCAGCCAAATATCCTTTTCTAAATTTGGACAACACAAGAGTTGTTGAGAAAAGCACTACACCCCAGACTCGACCACTTAACCTATAGAGGAGATAATAATGTAATGCATAATGGAATCTTATTGTAAGGCCTTAAAAGACTTTCAAAAATAAAAGTCCTCACATCATCATCATCGGCTATCTCTACAGGCCATTCTCCTTTCATTGCTTCATATATAGTTATTATAGTTATCTCAGAGTCCTTTGGGTCCACATTGACAATGTCATCTACTTGCTTCTAAAGCTCCTTCAATGTAATTGCATTGGAAACGAGTACTCCTTTAGCTTTGAAATTTTCGTACCCTGAGTCAACCCAATTCCCACCGTAGTTAATCAAAATTGTCAATCTAGACATTTCACTTAAAAATAAGCCCAAACAAATTAATGAAAAAAAATAGCAGCAATTTAGCTATGGAATAAAAATGAAAGTAGAAATATTAGTCAGCTATGAAACAAATTAAAAGAGACTAGAGATATGATATGTATACGATGATATTAGATATAAATGTTATAGGCTAAAAGTCATTTTTGATCCCTGTAGTTTGGCACTTCAACCACTTTTGACCATGTAGTTTTAATTCCGACAATATTGCCATTGTGGTATCCTGTTTGTAGAAATTTAAGGACAAGTTAGTATTCTTTTTAATTTCTTCGACGGTGCAAGGGGCAATTTCGTCAACCCAAAACCCTTGAGCATAAAATCTCGTCAGAAACTCTCCCCATTTTATTATATTAGTGCTCAAAATTCAACCACTAGCCTAATTTTTGAAAAACCCTAAATCCAAATGGCCAATTTCAAGCCCTAATATGAAATGGGGAGAGTTTCAAATGACCTTTTACGCTCAAGGGTTTTTGGTTGACGAAATTACCCCTTGCACCATCAAAGAAATTGACAAAAATACTAACTTGTCCTTGAATTGCTACAAATATCAAACTACACGTCAAAATTGACGAAATTAAAACTACGAAGTCAAAAGTGGTTGAAGTGACAAGCTACAATTACCAAAAGTGACTGTCAACCGATGTTATATTAGTACTATTAATGGACACAATAAAATGATTTATAATGTTTGACTGTGTTTTTAGTGCTGGGAAGTTGGGGTTGAGTAGTAGGTGCTTAAGTATCTATGGCCGTGGTTTTGGTGCTTGGGGGTTGGGTAATAAGTGCACGTTGGTAGCACAGTAAGTGGTTTTAGTGCTGGAAGGGTTTAGTGCGTAGGACATTGGAGGTTGGGTAATAAAGGCTGGAAGGTTTGGCAGAAGGAGTTCCCTATGCTTACCCGTTCAACGGCTCAAGAAAATGGACTTTGTTTGTGGGACTCCCAAGCTGCCCAAAACCTTCGTTCTTCTGAATTTTTGATGGGTCTCATGGATCCTTGTAACCATCCACACCACAACCCGCTTAGCAAGCCCCATACATGTATGTGGCTTGGGCCCACTTAAGTTTGTTGGGTGATTTAGCATAGGAAAATGTATTATTGGCTTCGTATGGCATGTACATTATTTTCTATATTTATTTAATGAATTAATTCTCAAAATATAGTTTGGATTAACGCATGACCAACATTATATTTTATAATGGGCTTAAAATATCTTTGGACATTTTGGGTCTAAACACTACCCAACAAACGAGGAAGTTTACTCATCGAACGGTAGAGGATTTGTTCGTTCCCTAAATTAAGGCATTCGTGGAGTAAATAAGCCATGAAACCTCTCTTTACCAGTTGAACGATGACATTTACACTATGAATGACACAACTCTCATTCATGAGGTAAATAGTCTCGTTTGTTAGGTAAATTACACAATCAATGGGGAAGCTTACTCAGCAAACAGTAGAGGTTTTGTTCGTTGGGTAAATTACAACGTTCATGGCTTTTGAGGGAGAATCTGGGGCAAATCCTGTCATTCTTATCTAGCGTTTCTCTTTTTTTATATATATATATAGTTTTTTTCAAGTAGTCCAATCACAGCGTGCCACATTTCACACACTGAGTGGACTTTGAATAGTCAATAAAGATTCATTGAACCTCAAAAAAATACTATAGAATCGTAATCAAACATAGTTTCAGCTGATGAAATACAACTCACCATTTGACCACAAGAGAAATATTATCTTTTTCACTTCTAATAAATCACAAATCAAATTAAATAATCGAAATAAACTCCCAAAATTTCCATTAAATTCTCTTGTAATTATAAACTATTGTTTAAACACGTCAAAATATCCAGGATCTGACAATTCTTTTTTGAAGTCAACCGATGGAGGTTGTTGTTTGCTTACTTTTTTTAGAGTAAAAGAGATTTCATTCATAGTCCAATAGGTTAGACGTAGGACAACCTGAAAACAATGGACACGTTAAAATCTTCCACAAAAAACCAAGTGGGAATAACCCAGAATAGGAAAGAGTTCCACATATGCTATGAACTAACAGGAGAGTCCAATCAAGAACCACCAAACCATTACAAATAACCAAAACAAAACAACCATACTACTAGAAGACCAACACAGAAGACCCCCACATGAGAGCACACCAACCTATCCTAACTATCAAAGAAAGCCTTCTATGAGAACAATCACAGTCATTTGTCTAGTACAAGAGTTGTTCGGTACACCAAGGGTCAGAGACACAAGAAACACACCAAGAAAACATAGAGAAGGCAGCAAAGAGGGACCCATAAGAACACACCAAATCCTCCCATAACTTGTTAAAGAAAACCTCCTATGATGACAATCATAGTTCTTCGTATGGCGTAGGGATTAATCAGCTTGCAAAGAGTCAAAAACAGCGGAATAAGAAAAACACAATGAACAAAGTACAATAAATAAAAAAAAGTGAAGAAAATTCTGAGGGAGCACACCAACGCTTCCCAAAACTTTCAAAGAAAACCGCCTATGAGAATAACCAGTCTTTGGACAACACAAGAGTTGTTGAGAGAAGCAATACACCCCAGACTCAGCCACTTAACCTGAAGAGGAGATAATTCAGGTTATCGAACGTTCATTGGATGCCAAGCCTACGAACATTTCAATTGGGAATAATCAAGGAGCCCGTGGAGACACCTCAAGGCCGATCTCCTCCAATGTAATGCACAATGGAATCTTGTAAGGCCTTGAAATACTTTCAAAAATAAAAGCTTCCACATCATCATTATTGGATATCTCTGCAGGCCATGGTCCTTCCATTGCTTCATACATAACTGTTATAGTTATCTCATAGTCATTTGGGTCCACATTGACAATGTCATATACTTTCTTCTGAAGCTCCTTCAATGTGATTGTATTGGAAACGAGTACTCCTTTAGCTTTGAAATTTTCGTACCTTGAGTCAACCCACCTCCCACCATAGGTAATCAAAATTGTCAATCTAGACATTTCACTGAAAAATAAGCCCAAAAAAATTAATAAAAAATTAGCAGCTATTTAGCTATAGAATAAAAATGAAAGTAGAAATACTAGTCAGCTATGAAACAAAAATGAAATTGAAAGATAGCAGAGATATGATATATATACGATGATATCAGATATAAATGTTATATTAAAACTATTTAATGTGTTAATAGATACTACCGCTCTTTTCTCAAACAAAAAAAAAAAATTATATTACAAAATCTGAACTTCGCATTAAAAAGAGATTATTACTTCAAAGCAAAAACTAGCAGAGTTGGCACGAGAAAGCAGAGGGAGGAGACAACTCAGCGACTCCAAGCACCGTTACCAGAAAACTACCAAACATAGCACTCCCTAAAAAACAATATACCAGAAAACTAAAAATCAAAACAAAAACGAGAATACACGCCAACGCAATCAAAGCTTTGTAAATGATATTGATTGCATATAAGTAGAACACATATTTTGGTCTCCCATGAGAATGGTCGAGAAAAGCAGTACGTAGACATACAGATTCATAGTTGAGCTTGAGCCATTATAAAAGAACATCAGTTAGCCTGCTAGGCAGACGCCAGATACAGCTAGCCCATTCCAAAAAGAAAAAAAGCTATGGTTTTCTTATGGTTTAGGGCAACCTTAAAAAATAGATAGTTTTTTCTTTTTCCCTCGTTTTCGTATGTCTTGCCTATATATATATATATACAGTGGCGGAGGTAGAGTTTGGTATTTGAGGGGGCCACAAGCTTAAGACTATGGGATTTTTTCTGCAATCTATACCATAATCTTTATACAGTCAAAGAGGTGAGAAGATGATAGGGGGGCCCAGGCCATCTCAGGCCTATGAACAGCTCCGCCCCTGTATTGTCCAATATAGGTCCCTACAATTTCTATTTCCTAGACATATACCCATCATTCTATAAATCTATGTGTAAAACCCAATTTCAAACTTAAATGACCAGCAGGATATAAGAGGTCGTAGTATTTCTATGTTTTTACATCCTTGCCATTAGACTTCATATTTTATTTATAATTTATTCCAAGCATTTCATTAACTGTCATAATTGTAATTAAAACTCCCTATTAATAGCAAATCAATCACCCCATTTCTTTTGGTTGCCATTCCCTCTAACATATGGCCCCTTAAAATTGCAAATAAAAAAAATATGTAAATTACATATCCAATAATGTACATATGAAAAATATAAATATAAATATATATATATATATATATATGTATAAAAATATAGGTATATTATTTACCCCAAAAAAAACAAAAATAGGTCAATTACTTTGTAATTGAAATTTCGGTACATTTTTCATAAATTAAAAATATGTACACAATAATTTATAGAAAATAGGTACGTCGTATAATTGAAATTTATGCACATTTTTTATAAATTAAAAATAGGTACATTTTTTAAGTTATATTAGGTAACTTGCTTAGTTGGATCCTAATCATCGGGTATTATTTGAAAAAATTGGGTATTTTAAATAGAAAACTAAAGGAAAGGGTTGTAGGTGATTTAAAATGAATTTTATGGGTCTAAACTCAATTTACTAATATATATATATATATATATATATATATATATATGTAATCTAATAGTATGGTTATCGCAAAGAGCAGAGAAGAGTATGATGTATATTTCAATTCCTAGTTCCTACCATGTCAAAGAAACGAAGAAGAAAAACAAAGACCAAGTTTTTCAGATTACTAAACCTAGGCCAAGTTTACTAATTATAAAAATGAACCAAGCCAAGCCAAACACATACAATCGAGTTCGTTCAACAAACGACATGAGCGAAGCCCAAATTTGGAAAAGATCATCTAAGCAGAGCTTGAACATAGCTCTAAAACCGTTGATTCGAGCTTGAGATCAAACAATATTTCTCGGATCTAAGTTTGAGAACCTTAATATTCAGTTTGGCTCAATTTATTTACACACACAGAGAGATGTATATATGTGCGTGTGTGTGTGTATATATATCACAGTATGCTGAGTTTTTTAAACTTGCTAAGAAGAACAAGAAGATACCTTCGAGTTGTAGTACTTGTAGGGTAGTATGCCAATCCCAATAACAGAACAAATGCAATAGGAACAAGACGAAATATGAAACCCTCGTTCAAGTAATTGTTGCCAACGTTCCCAACCCCAACACGCCTGCTGTCGCATGAATAAATTTGATTGTCAAGAAAGTGAAAGCTCATTTTCCTCAGCACTGAACTAAATCCGTTCATGACGTCGAAACACCCAACTTGTGTGCTTCCCTTTGAGAAAATTACATTCCTCTCAGCGATGGTTTCCATGCTTGCATTAGTATTTTCAGCAGTTCCGGGCTGCGTAATTTCAGCATCATTTGTAGACGGAGGAATACGGCGTCTTCCTGTCATCTCCTTGTGTAGTTGTTCAGGTTCATTTGGAGACCCATCTTATAACAGATAGGGTTCATCATTGTGCTGGGCTAGGCTGATTGTTATAAAAAATATACAAAATATAGTTTTCTTTTTCCGTAAAGCCAAACACAAAAAATATTATATTATAAATAACATATAAATAAATAGGAAAGCTTTTAAGGTATAATAAAATTGAACAAAACAAAATAATAGGTAAGTAAAAGGAAAATAAATAATAAGTAAGAAGGTGAGTTTGGTACGGTGAAACACGTCAAAGACGCTGTCCTAAAGCCTTTGTAGCCTCCCTACGTGCAGGTACCTGACGGTCTACAAGACTCCAAGATACGACCCCTTATACACAAACTCAAGATCCGCTATGAGCACGTTCATAGACGAATATGGGTATCCAAGTCACAGAACCATTGCCAAAATAATAATATAAAGTAGAAAAGGAGAGAACTAGTTTATGGTGGTGATTGTGGTATGTGATATTCTTGATGGTGTACTGTGTGTCTTTCAAATGTGAAGGAATAGTGGCCTTTTATAGGCATCCAAAAACAAGTAACCTTCACCAACCATAAAACTTCACCAACCAAAGAATTAAGGCATTCACCAACCAGAAATAAAACTTGAATATAAATATTTATAACCCCCACAATAAATCAAATAAAACAGTCAAAATAATTAATTAAATAAAACGGTTAAATTTTTAAAACCTTTTAAAATTCCAACAATCCCCCACAAGGTTTTTAAAATTTTACCGTGACAAAAAAAATTCAGTGAAAAATATATAATATATATATATGGCAATATAATACTATGTAATAGGTGTAGGTGCCTTCCGGGCTTGAACCTTCACTTAGTGATGATAGTCTCCATTTGAGGAACCTGAGTGTACACAGGATTGAACTCGGCACCTTTGACCAAACTTCAACATATCCCACACATAGTACTAGTTGAGACTTGGATGCGGGGTAGCACTATTTATGGCCATGCGCTCATCTTGATTCTCATGAGAGTTACTAGAGAATAGCCCAATTCTCACAGTCGCGGCCTCACGACGTCTCTCACTTAGGTGAGTTCTCCAAGAGTACATGTGACCTGCACCCTGCGGGAGTTTGCCCGCCTCGAAACTCATTCAGGGATAAATCCCTTCCTAACGTCACATAAAATAGCACTTTTGCCTTAGGGATGAGCAGAAGAATATCTCAAGGATATCTTCATAATTTTATCAGTGCTATACGAGTCACGCAATATGGATTGTTTCTACCACATTGAACTTCCTTCATGGGATCTCCAATCACAGAAGTTGGGTTACCTCCCTAGGTGACTCCCTTATGGGCTTAAGCACATCCCCCTCGACATTTTGCATTAATAGCCTCCTCCACGAGGCATGCATATCAAGACTAGCCTTCACAAGGCATATATAATGTAGGTCATATCTTTGTTCTCCGTTTTAGCGCGCTCTAAACCTGCATGTTATTGGAAATATTTCCTACACAATCTTGCACACAAATGATTAGTGGATTTCACCTCAGGATAATCGGAAATTAGATACGGATTGGTATACATTTAAGTATAACAGAAAATATCATACATTAAATCTTATGATTAAGAGTACCTCTCAAGTCTATGAAACATTGAGTACACCTGCCACCACTTGTAAACAACAATATAACAATGAATTAAATAAATTTAACTATAAACACTGAGTATTTCAGGATACTCTTACTCCCTTTTGTGCACTCAAAGTGGTTGAAATCATGATCGCATATCCAGGTTAAAATTGTATCTTCTTGATTCTCAATAGGAACCTATAACACAGGAAGAAGTCTCTACCAAAATTTTGTACCAAGGCCATCATTAGTTGCAAATATTTTCGTATCAAAATTGAAGATAAATTAGTCTCATAATAAACTTGCATAATGAAACAAATTCCACACAGACACCGTATTTGCCAAGGACATATAAAAATTATTATGTCACTAAATGAATATAGTGAATCTTTCCCATGAGAGTATAAAGAAATTGAAAACACACAAAATTATGGGAAAGAGAGAAGGAAACTGTACATAAATGAACCTAATATTTTTCAGCATAAAAGCAAAATTGCATAATGTTAACAAATAAATTACAGCATTAAAGTTCCCATTTTGGAAAGTTCAACTTCCACAAATTGTCTACACTGTTTTTAAAATAAAATTAATTAAGAATGCAAAAACTTTTATAATAAGTATACAACATAACTTTAGTTTTAAAGAGGTAATTAAAACCACTCAAAATCTAAAAATTGTATAATTAAAAAAAGTATTGATATTAATTTTGTATTTGAAATACTCACAAAAATTACAACAAATACCTACATAGTTAAGGAAAACTCAACCCCCACAAATTTAAGGGAATTTGCAAAATATATGAAGATTGTACTAAATTTATATTTAATTTTAAATTCATAAGATATGCCAATAATACTTTAGAGGATTTACGGGTTGAAAACCTTACACCCAAACTCAAAATTAAATGCAGCTTACAGTGATATAATTTATTATTTCATTTCTGTTTTCTCAAGAAGGTTTCACAATGTACTTCTTGGAAATTTACTCAATGTGACATCTGTCAAGGTTTCACAATCAGAAAGACACATTAGTTCACTCAATATATTTGTATCGCAATTAACTCAAGTAAATAATATGAAGGATTGCACAATTGAAATATATAGGTGTTGGCAACTTTAAAATGAATCCAACGCATTAAAACAAAGATGTAATTAAATTTCATAAATGTTTAGTACGTTAAATGCAATAAACACCCAACAATATCAACAACTGTTGCCAAACATAAATCTCTAAACGTCATAAAATTGATAATATGCAATTGAGGCACTAAAGTTTTGAAATTAAGGCTGGGAATTAAAGCTGCAGTAAATAAAAATGATCTCGTAATTGAATGTGCAATGCAAAAGTTTCTAATTAATATCAATTAACCAATTTTGGAACCAAAAGAGCTAACATCCAAAACCACTAAATTCAAATTATATTTTCCATTACAAACAAAACGAATCAGTCAAAATAAAATAATAATTGCATGTTTACAATTTCAAATTTGGTACTCAAATGCCAATTCAATGTCATCTCAATAATCATAGTAAATATAGTAATTAATAAGACCACTAAATGCATAAATAATAGATATTATATATGGACATATGCACAAAATAGAATAGTCAAAATTAATTTCTCCATAAATATAAAAGTTTTGATTCTCAACATTGATGTATCAGCCAACTAGCTAAGGCTTTAAATAGTAGTGGATTGCCTCCCAAATTAGACCAAGGTATATAAAACTAATGCATTTATACTACAAAAAAAAAATGTATGTTTTTCTCCTAAATTCAAAGCAATGACAGTCAGCAAAATAAAGAATAATTAGGGTCAATAAAACTTGCAATAATGTCACATAAACTCTCTGCCCTTTTCCACAAAAATTAATATCTATAAATGAAAATAAATAATAAATATAACAATTGAATACACAGATAGGCCAAAAGCAATATTAGATTATGAATTCAAAATGAAACTACAACTTCAAGAATTTGAAACCAAAGTAGTATACCGCAACAGATTTGCGAAAATGCAACAATTGAATATTCAAATCAAAGTTATCTTCATAAAAGGAAACCTTAATTGTCTGTTGACCAATAATGCTTTATTCCTTCATAATGCATTAAACCACATAAAGATAGTGTATAAAACCCAACGTTAAAAGTAATTAAATGCTAATATCAAATCAATTGAAATTAATTTGCAGTTTTTTTTTTCTGAATTAAAACAAAGAAGGTATTAGCACAAAATTTCATTAAGTTCATAACCATGTTAAGGGCAATAATCACCCAACATTATTAGCTACTTTATTGCCAAAATAAATGTAGGAATTGAAAACAAGTGTGACCATTAGGCCAAATGTCGAAAATTAATTTCAACAAGAAAAAGTATATTTGTGTTTTGAAAAGATGTAAGTGTATGCAATCAAGAAAAAGCATACTCATGAATTGACATTTCTAGATTAAGTAAAACAATAAACAGACACAATACAAACTCTGATTTGTAAAGAATTAGTTGGTAGCACTTAACTCGCGGTATATGATATTCGACTTCTGATATATCGATTCCATAATAACTCCCACTTGAAAATTACACAAATCTCTATTCCCATAAATAAGATAAACCTTGAACACAATCATTAGTGCAATATATATAATATATATGTATATTTATATCAAATACTCGAAAGACATCACACGTAACGTAATTTGATCCATTTTCCAAAACCAAAGATAATTGATATCCAAAATCAGCAATAATATGATTAGAACATTAATATATTAACACTATTGAAATAAAGTCAGCAATTAAAATATCTCAAACAACAAAACAACAAAACGAACTGTACAATATATATGGTTTCAAATGTACACAACGAACTTTGCAATATATATACCACGACAAAGATGCAACAGAAAAAAAACAATTTTTCCTCAAAATTATGCAAACCAATAATTATGTTTAACCAACAAACTAATAATAATACATTTTGATAGAACTTTGAAACTTATGGATAAACAGGTATTTGAGCAAAAGGTTGAGAACATATTTGGTTGTTCAAACAATAAATTCAAATCATCACACCAATATTTTCAAACCAGCACGCCTTTTACCAAACACACTTAATAAATATTTTGTAAAATTAAACTGTGCAGAGCTTACATATATAATAAATATAGATATTGAATTGCAACAATTGTAAACTACAAAGAACCTATAGCAATACGGAAAGAAAATGATTTTAACATACAAAGGCTTTAGATTGTTATAAAAAATATACAAAATATAGTTTTCTTTTTCCGTAAAGCCAAACACAAAAAATATTATATTATAAATAACATATAAATAAATAGGAAAGCTTTTAAGGTATAATAAAATTGAACAAAACAAAATAATAGGTAAGTAAAAGGAAAATAAATAATAAGTAAGAAGGTGAGTTTGGTACGGTGAAGCACGTCAAAGACGCTGTCCCTAAAGCCTTTGTAGCCTCCCTACGTGCAGGTACTGACGGTCTACAAGACTCCAAGATACGACCCCTTATACACAAACTCAAGATCCGCTATGAGCACGTTCATAGACGGATATGGGTATCCAAGTCACAGAACCATTGCCAAAATAATAATATAAAGTAGAAAAGGAGAGAACTAGTTTATGGTGGTGATTGTGGTATGTGATATTCTGATGGTGTACTGTGTGTCTTTCAAATGTGAAGGAATAGTGGCCTTTTATAGGCATCCAAAAACAAGTAACCTTCACCAACCATAAAACTTCACCAACCAAAGAATTAAGGCATTCACCAACCAGAAATAAAACTTGAATATAAATATTTATAACCCCCACAATAAATCAAATAAAACAGTCAAAATAATTAATTAAATAAAACGGTTAAATTTTTAAAACCTTTTAAAATTCCAACAGACCAAACCCTAAATTTTCGAGCTCGGACTGTGCTAGGGTCTGGCCAATAGAGTAATGAGTGTGATGATGAAAGTTGTGTGCTTATTGTTTTTTTATGTGTACGGATATGAAAAATATAGGTTTTTTTTTAATTTTTTGTTCCAGCCTTGGAGGCTTTTGGATTGCCCCAGATCTTTTTCCTCTCAAAAGCATCATTTGATGTTCCGTGGCTCATCTTCATCATGAGAGAGAGAGAGAGAGAGAGAGGCAGAGGGTGGGGTGGTTTTCCTTCTATCCATAGCCATAGGAATGTTTTTAGACAATTAGAAAAAAACCGCCCAGTTGTAGTACTTTGCCAAATTTGCCAACACCAACACGCCCGCCTCCTTTTGCAATGATTTTGTCCCCAGTTAGAATAAACCAAGATAAATCTCCTTTCTCTTTCTCAAATGCCATCTACCAGAAGTGATTTTTTTACCAGAAAAATAATAAAATGGGGAATCCACCCCATTTGTGAACACAATTTAGGGTTTAGGGCTTATGCCAAATTTTCGAAAACAAATATTAACTAGGGTAGTTAGCTAAATGATTACATAAAACTTTTGATCACATGCAGGACAACGGACGACCTCTCTTCTCCACGCACGCTAATGTAAAAGAGGGGCCCGGCAGACATTTTCAAGTGGCCATGGTTGTGGCAAAATTCTACAAAACATTGTACATCAAAGTTCGAGCGTGTGCCAGCATACGGCCACGACACCTGAGATGCAAATGATATCCGCTGAATAATTTTCTGATATTTATGTATTTCTTCTTCTACATCCCATTAGTATATATTATTAATATATGTATATATATAGTCATATATATATTAATATATAAATCCCGGACGCCCCTTAAGGTACCCTATAAAATTTTTTACAACAATCCAAACTATTTATTTTTGAAGTCTACATTCATAGATCATTCTTGCAAAAAATTAGACAAATCGGAAATTATTTCGACATCCAATTGTATCCTACAAAATCAATGAACACGGTGCTTTAAAGAAAGTACTAAAATTTCAATAACACAATTGAGTGGTCAAACGATATCGAATTCAAGTGATTTTTTGTAGAGGTGATCTTTGAATGATTGTCTAAAATATAGATGGTTTGGATTAGTAAAATACAATGCGAAATAAGCCCTATAAAAGTGTCCCTCAAATAAGCTAATTTGAGATATCCCTCAATGGAATCTCTATATATATATATAAACAAAACTACTGATAAAAAAGGAGGGGATCTAGAGACTATAACAGAGTAGGAACATAGTATAATAAATTTAAAAACTTAATGAGCTTAAAATAATATAATGAATTCAAAATAATGCAATAAAAACCTACTGAAAATCTTGATTTTATTGATGACTGGTGGACAACATACGTGTGCCAACATACGGCCACGACAGCCGAGATGCAAATGATATCCGCTGAATAATTCTCTGATATTTATGTATTTCTTCTTCTTCTACATCCCCATTAGTATATTAATATATATATGTCGAGTGTTATTCAGTCCTAGTATTTCCTCATTCAAAAACACCGTTCTTAATTTACATCATTTATGAGTGCTCTAGTACTTTTAAAATTTCCTCATCCAAATACGTAGTTATTGTTATAGCTTTTTTCTTTATAGCTACTCAAGTATATATTAAGGGGGTCCTTCTCCATTACGGAGTTGAAGTCTACGAATCCATTACGGATTTGTGTTTTGACCATCCAATCTGCACCGATTGCCGTTTGTTTAATATCTCGCCCTCTCTCCTTTTAAAAAAAAAAATTCTATTTCCTCTTCTCTCTCTTTCTTTTCGTTTGTTTCCTCTCTCTTTTTTATTATTTTTTCCTTGTCTTTCTCTCTTTCTTTATTATTTTTCCTTCTTCCTCTTTTCTTTGTTCTCTCCTCTTCTGCTCAATATCTCTCTCTTCTTTCTTCTCAGCTATGTTCTCTCTTCCCTGCTCCCTCAATCCAAGCTTTTTTTTGCTCCTCCCCCCCCCCACAAACCCATACCCATTCGACCAAAAAAAAACCTAGACCAATCATTCAACAAAATGTTCCATATTGAGAGCCAATTCAAATTGTTCTCCGACTCCTGGAGCTTTGGGTTTCTTTAAAAGATGTTAGGTAGTGCAGAGTTGATTCAAGAAGCTAAATTTTTGTTTGATCAAGTTAAAGTAAGGGTCTTTGTATTCCAAATAGCTATAGCTTTAAATGTTTGTTGGAGGCTATATCTAAATCTAGGGGTGGGCATTCAAATCGGGAAACCGGAAAATCAAGCCGAATTAGATAATAATAAAAAAAGGAAAAAAACTGGGTTGGCGAAAAATTGGACTGAGTTGACCAAAAATCGAACCAGACCAATTTGGTGCAGTTCCAATTCCGGTTCTTGTAGCCAAAAAGCTAGACTAGACTGAACCAAACCAGCTTTTACATATATAATATTAGCCCAAACCTAATTTATTCTCCAAGCCTAATCTTTCTACAAACCCAAATACTCTTCCAAGTCATTTGTTAATTTTCAAGCCCAAAAATAAAAAAATTAATTGAAATTTGTATAAATAAATAAAAATTAAAAACAATAATAATAATCCAATCCAAAATTGGACCAAACCGAAAATCAAATCGATCGATTTCCTTTTTATTATATACTAAAATTTGGACCGAATGAACAATATATAGTTCTGATTTTATATAAGAACTGGGCCGAACCAGACCTTGCCTAGCCCTATTATCTTCCTACCAATGTATTAAATATCGATATTATCGGCGATATTTGGCCGATAATATCATTTTTTTGGGTAGAAGATATTTTCACATATATTCACTTAATTATCGTCAATATATCGATATTTTTGTCGATATTTTGGGGACGATAATTTCAACATTTTTCATGCATTATTTGGGCAACATATCGCGATATTATCGATAATATTGTGATATGAAACCCAAAAATACATGAAAATTTGAACCCCTCCCTTTCTCAATCACCCACTGCGCTTTTATCCACCACGATGCTGATGAGTTTGTGATTATGTCTTCGGCATGTCATATTTATAATGTCTTTAACATGTCTGCAAGCTAATATTATCTAGGATAAATTTCAATATTAAAAAAATTCCCTAAGAATAAATTTAGGCATATATTTAATGTTATTTATTATTTTATTATGGAGTTGTATTTTGTTGTTGTTATATATTATGGAGTTGTATTATTATTCACTTCGAGTTTTAATGTTGTTCATTATATGTGATACTAAGTTTGAACTTTAATATGAATTCTTTTTATGTGGTACTAAGTTACTCATACATTTTATTTTTGTTTTTTTGGTCAAGCTCATATATTTTATCATATGTATCAAGTGTAATGTATTGTAGTAAATTATTATAACTAAAAAATTATGGGGTATTTAATTTTCTTTCACTAATTACTACATATTTTTTAAAGTCACAGTGTTTGTCAGGTCGCTACATAATCAACTTAAATCACTCAAACCCACCATGCCATGCATTTCCTTCCAATTTATTGTGATAAAATAATAGACAATGACTAAGTAAACATCCTCTAAAGTTTCAATAAAAAATTTCAAGTTTTTCTCATAATTTCAATGATTTTTATTCAATTTTTATCAATATCAATATTTCTCTCAATATTTCCATTGATATATCCGGATTTTTTGGACGACCATATTTCCGAAACTCTCGATATTTTAGACCTTGCTTCCTACATAACCTTGAAAAGCCTTGGCCAACCACCGTGAGGGATGCGTCACTGAGAACTTAGGGGCCGCAAATGATTGAAGACGCACCCGTATCTAATCACCATTGGGCCACTTCTAGGACAAGACATGCCTTTACGATAGGAGATGTCATTGGGCCTCACACAGGACAAGACGGAGGTAAGCATCATTCCCTAGGAAACCGCATAAAGCACTCAAGACAATCAGCGTGTCAACTTCTGATTGAGCCCCTGCTCGGAAGCGATGGATTACCCAAAAGCCACGTTTTCAGCCTAGTGGGCTGCGCCTCCCCAGACCATGCAGACCACCTTCACCGTGCGCCTATAAATAGAAGACCCATATGAAGGAGGATGCGGGCTAAACCCCAGGGCTTGCTCTATGCTCTTTGTATTATTGTATATTAATCATTATGGGAAGATCAATCAAAGCATATTATAAACTTCACTTGTGTTCTTCCGTATCCCAATCTTGTTTTCATTTTGATCCATGTAAACCTTGCACCTCCTTTAGGATCAAAGTTTTATGTTGACCACTGGTTTCACCAGTCAACACCAGGGCCGACCTTGGGTGATTTAAGGCCCAGGGCCGAAGTCTAAGAATGTGCCCTTTATAAACAAATAAATAAATATAATTACAATTTTTTATCAAATAATAAATTTTATTAGAATTATAAGAGTTTACAATCGATAATATAGAATACTTTGGGCCTCATTAAAACCTTGTTTGAGGAAAACCCAAACAACTATGGTCAATAATATCCTATATCATTACTAGAAATATGGCCACTACACACTGATTTTCTATATACAATTTCATAAAAGTGTCTTGTGAAATTTGTTCGGAAACTAATTCCAAAACCATGCCTATTAAAGATATTTGGGATAGTCAATGGTGTGTAATACAAAACATTGATTTTCATGATTTTCCTTTAATATTTGATCCTTTTTATCAGTCCCAACTTGTCATTATCAATCCCAATTTGTCAAAGGAAGCTGCAGCTCAGTTGACTCAACTCACAAATCACACAAAGAGACGTGGCTGGCTCCCTTTACAAACTGGCTTGGCTTCCCTTCACTCAGTTTTGGCATTTGGCCTTAAATTGGATACTGATTGTAAATGCTAGTCTCTTCCATTTAATTTTATATTGAATGGTTTGAATGACAAACAGTAGCAAAAGTAATATTTAATTATTGGCATTGGTGAACTTTTCCGCTAGTTTGCTTTGGTAAACTTTCCCGCTGGTTTAAAGAATTCAAAATATGCAAGTTCAAATAGGTGGGAGAATGCCACTATAAAACAGAGAACCTTTGTATTCATATGAACAGAGAAGAAAGAAACCACTTCCAACCAACTCACCCTCAAACCCAAACATAGCAAATCAAAATGAGTAACTTCTTGAGGGAGCTGGAGTGTCATGGGTGAATGTCCCTGGGATAATAACTGACCGAAGAGGGATATCAAGAGAGGTTCATACCCTCGACAAGCACTTGAGGAGCAAAGGGTGCAAAATGAAGAGCAGAGGAAGGCAAATGAGCAATCTGAAATGGCAATGCAGAGGCTTGGTGAGGAACAAGTAAAACTTAGGGAGGAACAGGAAGCAAGTTTGGCTTGTTACAAAGCTGAACTAGATGCATCTTTCACTGAAAAGTTGGTTTCTAAATTTAGCAGAAGCATTGGAAGCCCTTCGATATGTGGGAAATGTAAATGGATCTGTGAATGCTTTGCCTCACCTGTACAAAAATGATAGTACAAAACATGCATCTCGCGTGTAAATATTTTTGGATCATATCGATATGAAGCATGGGCTATGTAAAGTTGTTTGGATAATATGAAATATTGGGTTGCTGTGTTCAGTTTTCATTCAAGGCAAATACATATATAACATTGATGAATTACATAAAGTCGATAGAATAATATGAAAATCAGCCCCCAAATCGTATTTGAATAAGTGCATATTATTAAAATACAATACACATTCTTATCAATATTAAAAGTATTATACGAATGGGGACTGATGTATTTGCATTTCTAAGGGAGAAGATACTAAAACTAAGATCTGTCTTGTTTGAAGAGTACACAATTGCAAACTGATATGTTATATATGAGTAGTCTCTAATATAATAGACACCATTCCAAATATCAGATCCCAAGCTTGGAGCCATCGAAAATGGCTTGGCTTAACTCAAATGGCTTGTTTCTTAAAAGCTTTTTCTTTAATGGAACATAGGGAAGGACTGACTAAGTAAATGGTACCCAAAAAACAATAGCAACCCCAAACTAGGATACTGATTTAAAAATAGTGGCTGCATAGTCTCTATTGGTTAATTGAGACAATTTATTGTCTCAAAACTTAACTTAGGGGACAAATCTGAATCAGTACATAGTGTGTGTTTTTTTAGTAGTGTATGTTGGGTCATGTATGTTGCGCTCTGGTGCTGGTGCTCCCAATTTCGAAGAGAACAATCAATTTCCAACTAAAAATGGCTTTGTTTCTTTCACACTCAGTTTCGTTTCAGAGAGAACATAAATAAAAATTGATTTCAAGAGCAGGATCTTTGTCTGGTTCTTGCTTCTTTGGAAAACAATGATGTAGACTTCCTTTGCTTCTAGATCTATTTGCATCCTTATTACCCTTTTTATTATTGTTTTAAACTACCAAGTAAGACTCTCAATAAATATCACACATGCCCCTTTACTTTTATTTTATATTTTATTTTGTTATGAGGACTTTTATTTTTATTTTTATTTGCATATGCTTATATATATGAACATATTTTTTTTATGCCCCTCTCAATTGTGGGCCCCGGGCGATGCCCTAGTTGCCTTGGCCAAGGGCCGCCCTGGTCAACACTGGTGATTATTCAAATTGCTGTATTGTATAATTTTTCCACAAGCATGGCCACTTAAAAAAGTCTGTCCGGTCCATTTTTGTCCTGCATGTGATCAAAACAAAAGTTCAACGTAATCAATTAGCTAGATAATTGATAATTGCAAGCTACTAATTATAATTTTATTACCGAAGACGTCAAATATTTTGTATTTCTTTTATTTTATTTTTATTAAATATACTCGCACAGTCAAGATTTGAAAAAAAAATGCAAATCTTGAACCTTTCTCCACGCACACAAAGTCTTTTTTTACAAGACTTTTCCAAGTCTTTGCTGGGAAGACTTTTCCAAGTTGATCATTAGGAATATTGCAGATATAACAAAGAGTAATAAATAAATCCACATATATAATAGTAACTTATTCCATTTTCAAGAGGAAGTCCATGCTGTCTTTTTTTTTTGGTCGTAGGTCCATGCTGTCTTAGAAACACACGTTCAAAAACATCCAGTCCCTATTGCTAATTGAACATAAGAAACTCTACAGAGAATAGAAGACTTTTCTTTTGAGCTTTCATCAATGGCAGGTAAGTACTATTATGATTAATATTTTTATTTGATTCAATATCTTTTTTCTTGATGTGATTCTATGTGTGTGTAGGGTTTAAGGAATTTATGTAATTAGTTTACAATAGTAACTTCCATTTCTTGAAAGATTGTCTTCCAACTGATTTTGGAGTATTTGCCTCCACGTATTTGAAGATCTTTCCATTTTTATCTTTGCATATACAGAAGAAGGGTCTCGATCTCGATCTGAAACTGAACAACTGAACCAAAGCCCCCAGGAGAGGGTAAGAAACCGCTTTCCTGGTCGCTCCAGAACGCTTTCTGGACAAGAACCTCAAGAAGAAAGAACTGAACAAGAGCTCCAGCAAAATGAAAATAATGATGAGGAAAATACTGATGAAAGCAACGAGACCTTCAACATTAATGAGAATGATTTCTTCGCAATTGAAAGCACAGATGTTGGGATTCACGATGCTTACAACGAAGAAGGTGGAGGTGGTGTTGGTGTTCATCAACCAAGGAGGGGTCGAAACCACAACATTTGTGGCAATACATTTTATGCAAACAAAGGCGAGCGTGTTGGGATTAGCAAAGTTGGCAACAAGTACAACAACAACTCGAGCCTACCATTTCTCCTCAGTCTTCTTGTTCTTCTTGTTATTGCTTCTTCTGTTTTCTTTTATATATCAATGGTGAGTAAGCAAAACAAAAAATGAAGCAAGCGGCTTCAGTAAAAAAAAAAAAAGGGCACGACCAAGAAGAACAAATATAAATAGTTGGCTGAAAACTAGATTTTATGGGGCAGGTCAAGACTTGACCACATGTTATGGGGCAGGAAAAACTAGATTTATGTATGGACTTGTTTTGTGGCAATCAATAAGTCAGATTTCTTCGTGATTAGTTCTTTCTCATGCTCAGAATTAAGCTTTCAGATGTTCATGGCATTCGAATGGGGGAAAGTTTCCTCTTCTCATTTGAGCAAATTAATAATAAATCCAAATACACACAGATTACTGATGAGTATATGTTAGGGGTTGATCCTTCTATGATTTTGATCAAGACCCACATGACTTCGGGGTTCATAATCCCTATTTTTCTCATGTAGAAGGTATTTTTCATGCTGAAAATCAATATATTAAATTCCACAGATTCTCAACTCCAATACTATAACTAACCACATTCAAATAGTAGACACTACAAAGAAACAAAGACATGGACTATAAAATGGAAATGAACTCCGGCCTCTTTCTTTATTCAGCAGCGCAGCTCCCTTAATTTCTCTCTTGTTCTATTTTTAGCAAGACTTATACCATGGCTTCTTGCTCGTTCCTTCTTCTTCGCTTGCTTCGTCTTTCCTGGAGTTGTAGTACATGTTGCCAAATTTTCCGATCCCAACAAACTCCCCCTCTTTTGAATCAATCTTGTTGCCATCAATGTTGTAGTCAGTTTTGTTTTGACCCTTCCTTCCTTATTTTATTTTTATTAAATATACTCGCACAGTCGAGATTTGAAAAAAAAATTAAAATTAAAATCTTGAACCTTTCTCCACGCACACAAAGTCTTTTTTTACACGACTTTTCCAAGTCTTTTTTTTTTTTTAATAGCTGGGAAGACTTTTCCAAGTTGATCATTAGGAAATACTGCAGATATAACAAAGAATAATAAATAAATCCACATATATAATAGTAACTTATTCCATTTTCAAGACGTGGTCCATGCTCTCATGGGAACACACGTTCAAAACATCTAGTCCCTGTTGCTAGTTGAACATAAGAACTCTACAGAGAGTAGAAGACTTTCTTTTGAGCTTTCATCAATGGCAGGTATGTACTATATTATGATTAATATTTTTATTTGATTCAAGATCTTTTCCTTGATGTGATTCTAAGTGTGTATAGGGTTTAAGGAATTTATGTAATTAGTTTACAATAGTAACTTCCGTTTATTGAAAGATTGTCTTCCATCTAATTTTGGAGTATTTGCCTCGACTTATTTGAAGATCTTTCCATTTTTATTTTTGCATATACATAAGATGGGTCTTGTTTACACCCAGAATGAGCAGCCAATAAGAGCAAGACACGTGGGACAAATCGAGCCTGGGCAGAGGTGCCTTCGGCACCCCAGCCTTACCGATCGCACCACTTGGGCACCAGCGACGTCCACAGTCCCACATCGACAGATTACAAATAAGCGCTACCTCCCTTGCCCTATAAAAAGGGATCAGCCATCCTTAAATAGGGTAAGCAGAAATAATCGGCATACTGCCTAATTAATCTGAAAGTAAACCTTATTACACCCCGAACTTACTTAAGCTTCGGAGAGCCTTCGGCCGGTACCACACCGTGCCCTTGGCCTTACCGAGCGTTCCTCTGTTTTGCAGGTCACGCTCCCTACCGAGGCTTCCAAGGTGCCGAAGGCAACAAAATTCCTAAGTTGACCCTTTAAGTCGGAGAACCACTTTTTGGCGTCAACAGTTTGGCGCCCGCCCGGGAATCGATTAAACAAATCGACCCTTTATCCCGAACATATGGGAACCAATGAAAAAGCTTCGTTCGTAATGCAGGAGGGGGTACCGTACGGCATGTCGAGTGGGGTAAGCCCAGCGCCACCTCCATACACGCCGGCAACCAACCCTCCGGTTCCCCAAATCACGGAAAGTGCGGAGCTTTTAGCCCAAGTCGTGTCCCTTCGGCAGGACATGGTTAGGTTACAAGAACACAACAACTTCCTGTCGTCCAGGGTGGACGAGACACAGGAATTGCTGAACCAGCGCGCAGGCACCGAATACACCGCGGACGGTCGTCCCGAGAGCATGCAGACCCCCCGTCGGCAGAAGAAAGGCAAGCGGACGGCAGAGGCGACGCCTGCGCCGTCTGAAACAGTTGGTAGTTCCTCGCGCCCAAGGACAGGCCCCACGGGCCGAGCAAGGTCTATTCCGATTGTCGCCATAGGCTGCTGGGATCGAGAAGGCGAGCGACATACCGAACGGGGGGATCGCCACGTCAGGATCAACGCACGCCTGGAGAGGATCCCCGCCAAGAGGTCTGAGGGCAAAGTCTCCGATACGAAGGATTCCGGTTCTGGAGTCCACGGCAGAGTCTGACCCAGAGTACATCCCTTCCACACATCGCACGTCCACCTACCGTTCGGCAACGCCAACGACGTTCTCCGAGGTTAACCCTTCAGGTCCCGCAGCGATCGGCACATCATGACGACAAGGATGTACCGGACCGGGACCCCGCCATCCGCCTCCTAATGAGAGGATGCAGAAGATGGAGGACGACAGAACGCGCTCGCAGGAGCCGAACTGGGGAAGGCTTCGACCAGGGCCCTTCACCGAACGCATCAGGAGCTCACGGCAGGACCGGGATGAGCAGCCCCTGCGCATAAAACCGTACACGGGGTGGAAGATCCACTGACGCACCTCCACTCTTTCCAATCAGTCGTGGGGTGCCGAGGGCTGACCGACGAAGGGCTGTGCCTGCTGTTCCCCTCTTCGCTCACTCGAGGCGGCTTTGAATTGGTTCTACCGACTGGAACCAGGGACCGTCGATTCCTGACGACGGCTTGAAGCAAATCTTCCTGAACCATTTCATGATTCAAACGGACAGGCTGCACTCTGCCGACGATCTGTATACCGTCCGCAGGGAGACGACGAACCGCTGCTGCGCGAATAGCCGCACGGTTCAGCCATGAATACTCTAGATGTCCGGATACCGATGACAGGGCAGCCTGCGCGCCTTCAAAAGTGGCCTACGGTCATCACACTTCCGGTATCTCGTACATAGTAGCAATTGGCGCACATACGACGAACTCATGAAGCAGGCGAGAGTCCACGCAAAGGCCGAGTACTTCAATTCAAGGGCCGGGCCTACGGCTCGGCAGGGTGAGCCCATGCAGCGGAATACTACGTCCCGGGCATCGACATACGCACAAGCGGCAGGAGTTGCCGAACACCCTGACGACAACAAGCGCAAAGATGCCGGAGGTTCCCAGAAGGGACACCCCAAGAAAGGTAAGGGCAGGACGGAGGGATAACCACCGAGCGCCGCTGCCGACCCATAACCAGGGGATCGAGGTGTTCACCCTGCTCAATACCTCCTATGAGGCGCGTGCTGATGAACGAAAACGAGATCATACCGAAGCCTTCATTCCGAAAGCCCAGCCTGGCAGGATGGCCGAATACCGGAAAGTTCTGCCGATACCATCAGCAGAACAGCCACAACACCGAAGACTGCATAAGCCTACGAAAGATCGTGGAGAGGCTCATCCGAGAAGGCAAACTGGATCAATACATAGCCAGGCCACAACCCGCGCCAGGACCGAACGGCAACCGGCAAATCAACATGATCAGCACGATACCAGATGGAGGCCCGACCCTTGCCGGGGGATCTACCCGGTCGATGAAGCAGGATGTTCCTGGGCGGCCCAGGACCCTCAGGTCCTCGGCATCCAGAGTAGCCGCACGCGAAGATGCCGAAGGTTAGGTGGGAACCTATCACTTTCTCTGAGGAAGAGGAGGAAGGAATCGTCTACCCGCATGACGACCCTATGATCGTCCGAGCCGAAATTGCCGAATTCGATGTCGGAAGAATCCTGATCGACACTGGCAGTTCGGTAAACGTCATCTTTGCCGATGCCTTCAGAACTCGGGATGACAGACGTCAGCCAAGTCACACACAGCTGTCGCCTCTCCTTAGCTTTTCTGGAGACTTGGTCCAGCCGGTCGGCAGTGTCAGCTGCCGATTGTCTTCGGCACAGCCCCACGGAGGACCATGGTCTACGACCAGTTCCTTGTGGTGAACTGCCCTACGGCATATAACGTTATAGTCGGCCGAACGGCACTCACGGCAATCAAGGCTCACCTGCCCCCCACATGCTACTCATGAAATTCCCAACCTGCTACGGTACGGGGGCAGTCCTGGGCGAACCCGGATCAGCGGCCGGAACTGCTACGCCACAGCATTGAGGTCGGCAGTCCCTCGGAAACAAAAAGAAACCATGGCTCTCGTAGACTTGCCGAACGGTAGCGAACCAGGTGAGTGACCCTAGGGAGGAAACGCCCACGCCGGCGGCACAACCTGCCGAGGATCTCGAAACCGTGGCGTTGGCCGAAGGTCGACCGGCACGGTGCGTAAGGATCGGCACCCTGCTGAACGCCACCCTCGGTGCCGAGTTCATCCGGTTCCTTCGACAGAATTCGGAAGTCTTTGCCTGGTCTTACAACGACATGCCAGGCATATCCCCCGACGTCATCAGCCACAAGCTAAGCATCTCACCGGCATTCAAACCCGTAAGGCAAAAGCGCCGATCCTATGATGCCGAACGGTATGAAGCCATGAAGGACGAAGTGGACAAGCTCATGACAATAGGCTTCATCCGGGAGGCCGTATACCCGGACTGGTTGGCAAACTCCGTCATGGTTCGGAAGGCAAAGGGTGGATGGCGAATGTGCCAAGACTATACCGACCTCAATAAGGCCTGTCCCGAAGGATAGCTTCCCGCCACGCATCGATCAGCTGGTAGACGCCACGCCCGGACACGAGTTGCTCAGCTTCATGGATGCATACTCTGGATACAACCAGATCTTCATGCACCCTGCCGATAGAGAACACACGGCATTCATAACGGACAAGGGCTTATACTGCTACAACGTCATGCCGTTCGGTTTGAAGAATGCGGGGCGACCTATCAGAGACTCGTCAACCGAATCTTCACTGAGCAGAATCGGCAGCACGATGGAGGTATACGTAGATGACATGCTAGTAAAGAGCCGAACGGCAGGAGAACATCTGACGAACCTTTCCCTCATGTTCGGCATCTTGAAGGAGTACCGAATGAAACTCAACCCAACGAAGTGCGCCTTCGGCGTGTCTTCTGGGAGGTTCCTCGGTTTCATGATCAGCCAGAGGGGCATTGAGGCAAACCCCGACAAAATCAAAGCCATAATCAACATGGAGGTGCCGAAGACACAGAAGGACATCCAGAGCCTTACCGGACGAGTGGCAGCCCTCACTCGCTTCATCTCCAAAGCCACAGGCAGGTGCGCACCGTTCTTCAAAGCCTTGAAAGGGGGCAAGCACCATGTAGAGTGGACTACCGAATGCGACATGGCATTTCAAGACTTGAAGGACTACATGGCCAGGGCGCCACTACTATCTAAGCCCCTACCTGGAGAAGTTTTGTCTATATATCTATCGGGATCCCGTCCTGCCGTCAGCTCAGTACTCATGCGGAACCCAAGAGAAGGCAGAACTACCGATTTTCTACGTCAGTAAGGCCCTACAAGGGGCAGAATCTCGGACCCCCCGCTCGAGCAGCGCTGGCTTTAGCCTTGGTGGTTCTACCCCCGGCTGAGGCCGTATTTTTAGGCCCACGCTATCGTGGTCCTGACCAACCATCCCCTTCGGCAGGTTTTCCAAAAACCAGAAACTTCCGGTAGACTGATCAAATGGGCGATTCGAGCTGGGGGAGTTCGACGTAGAGTTCAAACCCCAGACCTCCCGAGAAGGGACAGGGCGTGGCAGACTTCATCGCCGAACTGACGCCTTCGAGACATCGGAACCTGAAGAAGCACCATCCTTGGTGGGCTTACCGAACGGCAGCCTCTTGGACCAGTCCGTTCCTCCCCGGAACCTGCATGTAGACGGCTCGGCGAATCAGGAGGATGCGGAGCCGGCCTTGTGTTCACCGCCCCGATGGAACCAAGATAGAATATGCCATCCGATTCGCCTTCCGAACGTCTAACAACGAGGCCGAGTATCGAAGCCCTCTGGCCGGCCTTCGGCTAGCCAAGAGCATGGGGGCTAAGCAGGTCAGCATTCACGCGACTCACAGCTCATCGTGAACCAGGTCACTGCCGATTTCACGGCAAAAGATGCGTCTATGACAGCCTACCTATCGCATCCCTCCAATTGCTACGGCAGTTCCTGGCTTACGAGATTCGGCAGGTCCCAGGGTCAGAAAATAGCCATGCCGATGCTTTAGCCCGACTTGCTTCGGCAATCAACGACAAATTGGCGAACGGTATGTACCGTTCGGTATGAGGACACCTGGATGTCACCGATCTACACCTACCTGGCGAACGGTAACCTTCCAGAGGACAAAGCCCAGGCAAGGAAGCTACGCTACCGATCGACAAGGTACATCGTCATCAATGATGTCCTGTACAAACGCGGCTACACGACCCCCTACATGAAATGCATTACCGAAGGGGATGGCGAGTACGTCCTTCGGGAGATCCACAGTGGTGTCCTGCGGAGACCACTCCGGTTCCAGGTCCTTGGCCCACAAAGCCTTCCGAGAGGGCTACTCCTGGCCGTCAATGCATCGGGATGCTGTAGCGATGGTAAAGAAATGCGACAAGTGCCAACGCTTCGGAAATATTCCACATCTCCCTGCCGAACCACTCACACCGATCATAAGCCCATGGCCGTTCGCTCAGTGGGGACTTGACCTGATCGGGCCAATGCCGCAAGGCAAGGGACAGGTTAAGTATGCGGTCGTTGCGGTGGATTATTTCACAAAGTGGGTAGAGGCCGAATCCTTGGCCACCATTACTGCCGCAAGGGTCGAGGAATTCGTCTGGACCAACATCTGTTGCCGGTTCGGCATCCCATACGCAATCATCACCGACAACGGAGGCAGTTTGATTTCGGAACTCTTCAGGAAGTTCTGCACTGGCTTCAAAATCAACCTATTTCGCCTCCCCAGCTCACCCTCAGTGAAACGGGCAGGTAGAGGCCGTGAACAAAATTATCAAGAAACTCCTGAAGCGGCAGCTCAACGCGCGCTAAAGGTGCCTGGCCGGAGAGCTTCCCGAAGCTTTGTGGGCCATCCGAACGTCCTCCGAACCTCCACAGGAGAGACCCCGTTCAGCCTTGCATTCGGCTCTGAAGCTGTTGTCCCAGTGGAAATCGGCGAGTCCACTTACCGAACGGCAAACTTCGAGCCAAAGGCGAACGAGGCTGCGCTTGCAACAAACCTGGACCTAATCGAAGAACGCCGAACGACGTCTAACCTTCGGAACGAAGCCTACAAGCAGCGTGTCTCTCTGGATTACGATTCGAGAGTCAAACCCCGCTCCTTCAAGAATCGGGGGCTGGGTGATGCGCAAAGTTTCGCTTGCAACCAGAGACCCAACGGAAGGAACCCTCGGACCTACCTGGGAAGGACCCTATGAAGTCATCGGTATCCTTCGGTCCGGTACCTACCGGCTCCGAGGCACAGACGGGAAAACCCTCGGCCACCCATGGAACGTGGATCATCTCAAGAGCTATTTTAAGTAAAGCCCCCTAGCCAACGGCAGGGGGGATTTGTATTTTTGCCTACGGCAAGTAAATATAAAATGGGATTGTCCAGCTACGCGTATCTGTCGGCATCACTTTTGAAAAAATGTTTCGGTAGTGCTCATCATTGGTGAGCCACTGCAACTTTGCCTACGGCAATCCAAAACTATGGCCTTCGCGTTCAGGACCGCACGTTGGGCACGAGCCTACGGCAATAGACCATAGACTTGCCCACGGCATTTCTATAGATATAAGGCTTGGGGCCTCGTCCCTACCGATGTCTATGACACTTGCACATTATTAACGTCCTACAGTAATTGGCCTACGGCATCTTACAGTTATTAGCCTACGGCAATGGCATACAAAGATAAAACTGAAACACATTGAGTAACGATGACAAAATAATACTTAAAACGGTAAAAATGCCTTCGGCATTTAGATGTTCAAGAATATCGTACACACCAATTAAAATACAAAACAAAAAAAAAATAAGAGATAAGGCTTCAGTCTTCTCCGGCGCAGGGCATCGGCAGGAGGGCCATCCTCGGCGGAGGGCCATCCTCGGCATCATCGGCGTCACCCGAGGCGTCCTCCCTTCATACTCCTCGATCATCTCTTCGGTAGCGCCTTCCGGGAGTGGAGGGGGATCGGCAGCGAAGTTGAGATTCGAGCTTCTGCCCAGGGTTGAACCGCTTGAAGCGGTGGGATCAGGTCCCCATCTCCGACGCCACCTCCTCGATCCAAGAGATCGGTGAACTCTTGGGAGGAACGGTAGCCCCTGATGGCCTCAGCAACGACAGCCTGAATCTCGGACGCCTTCGACCTCTCAGAGGCCTCGAGCGCCGCTTGCACGGCACCCTTCGCCTCTTCGGCATTGCTTGCCGCCCGCTCGCGCCGTCCAAGGCCTCGCGCATCTCGGCAAGCTTCGCCTCGTGCGCCCTGGATTTGCCGTTCGGCAGCCTGCATACCCTGCACGAGATGGGCGTGGTCCTGGAGGGTTTTCACCGCCTCATTGACCTTAGAACGGCCCTCGTCGTACAACCTTTTGTTGCGCTCGGCAGCGTTGATGGCCCTCTTCATGCACAGCCACATGTCCATCGATGCCTGAAAAGAACAACCGCATGTTAGCGTGCCGAAAGGTAACAGCAATAAGAAGAGAACGGGAATGGGAGGTTACCGTGGCCTGGAGACGGAAGGCACGCCCTGCCTCTTCCCGAAGAAGCCTCTTCGGCAGCTCGTCGATCTCAGAGAGCTCCATCTGCGAGCCCATGATCATGTGGTTCGCAAACTGGACCGTCTTCGAAGGGCACGCGAGCGTAACCGCCTCGGTAGGCCCCTCTTCGTCCTCGGCGGCAAGGATGGCCCGTGGAGGATCGGCAAGGCGCACCTTCTTGGGAGTGGAGGCGGCATCCAAGTCTACCGTCAATGGCCGCTTCCCTGACGCCTTGGAAGACGCAGGATCGGCACCCTCAGCCGTGCCTGCGTACCGGTTCGCTGAACCGGCACCCTCCCCTGAGGTTGGTCGGCATGGAGCTGCCTCTGCCGTTCGGCAATCGATTGCTCGTCGGGGTCAGCCTCCCCTATCCTCTCTGCCGAAGCTTCGGGCTGCCGCCGTTGTTTCTTCCCCTTGGACAGCACCTGGAGGCGCCGTTTGGAGGTCTCCGAGGCTCTTGGCCTCGGCAGTCTTCCTGGCCTCAGACACTACATGAACAAGACACGGGTTAGCCGAATGAAATCAGCGAAAGCAAGGGAAGAAGTCAAAGTGAACTTACTCTCGGCAGGATTGGCAAGACGAGCCTTGACTAGGTTCCCGGTGAAGAGGAACTGTGGGTATTCCCTATCAACGGCAGGGACCTTCGTCCTCACTTGGTCAATCTGCGAATCTCTGATTGAGTTGCCGTGGGCTGTTTCCAGCTTGCCTGCAAAAAATATAATAACAACAAAACTGTTAGTGCAAACACAAAAAAAATAAAATAATGGGCTACCGATCGGTATGGCGGCAACCTACCGGCTATCTGAAAGGTCGTGGGGATATGGAAGCGAACGGGAACTCCCGACGGCGATTCCCAATCACCGGAGAGCAACACCCGCCGATTCCTCCAGGACTTCTGAGAAGTCGGCACGGCGTCAAAAAATGGCCCCTTTCCGAAGCCCTGAGGCAGTTCGCCTGAACCCAGCCACCATGATCGGTACTCTTGGACTTGGTGATGCTGGACAAATGCCGTCACGACCCCCATCAGGACGGCCCAGAAGTTCGGATTGAACTGGCCAGGAGCGTACCCAATTTGAGCCAGAATCCTCTCGAACTGGGGGCTGCAACGGTAACCTGGCGCCTTGCTGAAGGACGTCAGTGAAGAAGGCGACTCCGCCGTCCTTGGGCTTGCTGAGAGATTCGGTAGGGTGTGGGATCCTCATCCCTACCGACCGTGGAATCCTGTACTCCGCCCTGATCTTTTGCAGCTCTCGGTAAGTTAGCTTATTGGGCGGCAGGTAGTCCACGTCGAACAGCTGCTCTCTCGCCACCCCTTCGGAACCCTAGGATTCCCGCTGCTCACTATCGTCACCTTCGGCCTGGGCTCGGCTCGGGAGACTCTCCACGGCCAGAAGTGGAAGCCTTCGGAATGTAACTGGAAGATGCCTCCGGCACCCTAACGCCCTCCACCTCAGGCTCAGGTCTGCAGGCCTGACCCAACGTCCACCTCAGGCTCGGGATGCATACCTAACCCAACATGCCGACCGTCTCTATACACCACAGCCAACGGCATGGGCTGGCTGGTCATGAGCCCCTTTCCGATCCCGTGAGTAGGCGCAGGAGTCAACCTCTCGCAAACCACTTCAACTTCGGAATCACTCCCACTATCGGCACCCTGGGCCGACTCCTCACCCTCGGTATACTGACCCTCTCTGGGGACTCATCCTCGAAAGCGTTGGGCTCACTCTCGTATCCCGACTCGCTATCAGACATCTACAAAAACGACGGGAGTAAACTAAGGGCCATGCAAAGAACTATCCTACCGTTGCCTACATCTCTACCTATGGCAACTAGACTACCGAACTACACCCCACTTTTAAAAAGTTCTAGTCTAGTTCAAACCAAGGAAGGACGTATGCATAACGAAAGGAAAGGAGATAAGAGATTACCGAACAGGACCTTGTGAAAATTGAAGTCAGAGAGTGAACGTCACTTCGTTTGGTGTTGCCAGAAATCGCCTTGGTTACCGTTTGGTGTTGCCAGAAATTGCCTTGGTTACCGTTCGATGTCGCCGGAAATCGCCTGGACAGAACTCTCGCCTCGCTCACGAATGCAAAGTGATTTCCGCCCCAGAAGTCACTGCAATATATAGGGCGAAGATGGCAACGGTACGCCTCGGGAAGCCAAACGATGCATTAAATGTGCCGTCCGCATGACTTGACGCGCCACGTGTCACGCATAGAGCGGACCTTCTGACAGCACGCTGAGGTACAGAAGACGAAGCGTCGCTCCGTCCCATCACTGCCCAAAGCGTGGAAAACCAGAGTGAAAATCGAACTTGCCCAGTTCACTGACGACCGGCAAGTATTCTCGGTACCCATCAAGGCGTCGCATACTGCCGAACGGTAGGACAGCCCAGCGCGCCCTGAACGGGCTACCCGAACGGTAGCGCGCCCCAGCGCGCCCTCGACGAGCTACCGAACGGTAGGACAACCCAGCCCTTCCTCATCGGGCTACCGAACGGCAGGGCACCCCCCGGCGCTCCCTCATCGAGCTACCGAACGGTAGGCGGCCTTACAGAAACCAGACACCAACCAAGTCCCCGACCGAGAATCTCTCTCAGAAACTTGGGGGACTCCTGTTTACACCCAGAATGAGCAGCCAATAAGAGCAAGACACGTGGGACAAATCGAGCCTGGACAGAGGTGCCTTCGGCACCCCAGCCTCCCGATCACACCACTTGGGCACCGCCTGTCTAAGGACACGTGGCATGCTCCCCAGCGACGTCCACAGGTCCCACATCGACAGATTACAAATAAGCGCTACCTCCCTTGCCCTATAAAAAGGGATCAGCCATCCTTAAATAGGGTAAGCAGAATAATCGGCATACCTGCCTAATTAATCTTGAAAGTAAACCTTATTACACCCCGAACTTACTTAAGCTTCGGAGAGCCTTCGGCCGGTACCACACTGGTGCCCTTGGCCTTACCGAGCGTTCCTCTGTTTTGCAGGTCACGCTCCCTACCGAGGCTTCCAAGGTGCCGAAGGCAACAAAATTCCTAAGTTGACCCTCTAAGTCGGAGAACCACTTTTTGGCGTCAACAGGTCTCGAATCTCGATATGAAGCTGGACAAAGCCTCCAGGAGAGGGTAAAAAATCACTTTCCTGGACTCCCTAGAAAGCTTTCTGAACAAGAGCCCCAAGGAGAAAAAACTAAACAAGAGCTCCCAGAAAAAAAAGAAGAGGCAGAAAATACTGATGAAAGCAACGACACTTTCAACATTACTAATAATGATATCTCCGCAATTAGAAGCAAACATGTTGGGATTCGCAAGGCTTTCAACAAAGAAGGCAGAGGTGTTGATCAGGCAAGGACGGCTAGAAAACACAACATTTCTGGCAATATAATTCATGGAGAAGACAGCGATAGCGTTGGGATTAGCAACGTTGGCAACACGAACTACAACAAGTCGGGCGTACCATTTCTTCTTGGTCCTCTTATTCTTCTTGTTCTAGCTTTTTTTACTTATTATTTATTTTATATATTAACGGTGAGTAAGCAAAACAAAAAATGAAGCAAGCTTTTATGAGCAAAAAAGAAGGCACGACCAAGAAGAAAAAGAAGAAGAAGAGAAAAATCAATAAGTGAGAAAGAAAGGTTCGGCTTGGAGTTTCTCGTCCTATTAAGTAGCGGAAGGGTTTGGAGATGTATGGCCACCAGAGCTCCTATACTCAAACTTTTCTTTGCGTTACTTTCTCTGAATCTGAATCTTATTTCTCTTATATATATTTATGTATTTCTTCTTCTTCTACATGCCATAAGTATATTGATACATGCTGAGTAAGTATTATTTCTTTTTCTTCTTGTGTACTTGCCATAAGTATTATTTCTTCTTATTCTAGCCTTTTTCTTTCATAGCCACTGAAGTATATCAGGGTGAGAGTAAGCAAAACGAAAAAGAGAGAAAATCTAAACCGAAGCAACAACGAAAAATAAAAAAGGCGATTAAGAAATGTTTAAAGTCTTGAACCACATTATTAATTCGTGTACGATAATCAGTAGCGTAATTATATACAGAAGTTACGTGTTTGAGCCAGGCTTTCCAAGTCAAATGACCTTTTCTAATTTTGTTCATGAACTTTACTAAAAGAAAAAGGTGTTGGCATGTTACCTTACAACCAGCATTGCTTGAATTAAATTAATGATTGACAGATATAAGAAAAATTAAATTTGAGAGTTTGAGTTAGGGTTTGGATTAAAAAAAAGGTTTATTTACTTTAATGCCTATTGAAATTTTGGTCAAATATGACCCAGAAATACCCCATTGACCAATGTTTGGTAGTTCACTTTGCCCCTCAATGTTAATTCTGTTAAAAACGTTGATGTGGCACAAATAAGACTCCCTCTTTTGATGAAATATGTACCATGTAAGTGCCACATGTGAAAAAAATAATAAAATAATTTTATTTTAAAAAAATTAGAAAATTACATTACTTCTCTCTCCCCTTTCTCTTCTCTACCCCTCATTCTTTCTCTGTACCCGACTCACTCCCCCCACCAACCCACTTGGGGTAGCCATCACTGCCCCGCCCACTCTCCACCAGCTCATCCCTTCCATCTAACTAGCTTCGCAGCCCAAAATTCCTCAAAACCACTCCTTCCCCAACCAACCCGCCTCCAGAATCTCAACTTCCTATTGAAATTTTCTTGCCTGCCAAACAGAACCCAAGAACTCCAAATATTTTCTAAACCATAAAACAAAAACAAAATTTAATTTATAAACAAAAGGAGCGGCCCAGCTCTCTTGGTTTTGATTTCTTGAATGGTTTTGGGTATCATCCCTCCTGATTTGTATGATGTTTGAATGAGTTTCACTTTTGATTTGGGGCTGTGCTTTGCTGCTTAAAATTCAAGCACAAAATTTCAGTAATTAAAATTCAAGCACAAAAAGTTCTTTAATGGCATGTGCTTTGCTACTTATCTTTACCATTAATGTTTACCAAACAAAAGAAATCTTTACAACTAACCTATCAAACAGCGAGAGGAGGTTGGGACTTAGGTAGAGAGAAAAAAAAGGAGAGAGAAGAGAGAAGTAATGTAATTTTTGTTTTCTATTTGTTAAAAATTTTAACTAAAATATTTTATTGTTTTTTTACATGTGTCACTTAGGTTACATACATTTCAACAAAAGAGTGAGTCCTATTTGTGACACGTTAGCGTCTTTAACATAATTTTTAACATAATTAACAGTAAGGGGCAAAGTAAACCACCAAATCTTGGTCAAGGGGATACTTTGGGTCATTTTAACTTTCAAGGGGTAAGATGAGATTTAACCAAAATTTTAGAGCGCACCACAGTAAATAAGCCTAAAAAAAAAGACAAACATGTAGAGAGAGACAGACATATACTTGGCTGGCCAGATCAAGAACGATTTTAAAAAGAAGAGAATCAGAACCGTTTATCGCAATCGCAACAATTGGGTGATGTGGATCCGACAATCCCCCAACCTCCAAGCATGGGGCCCTGTTCAACGTTCCAGATTGGCTGGCACCCGCACCACCATAAGCCTCCAAACCCATTCCCTCCTCACCCCCCTATGAACAGATGCGCAGTGAGCCCATTTGCAATTTCACAACTTTATTATGTTTAATAAATTAAAAATATTCCATGTGTATATCTTCCTTCGCAATAAAAATCTAGTCGACTGAAAAAAAGCATTGAGATGTGTATATATATTCTCTCGATACTGATCGAGAGTAGTCAGCCTCTCTCTAAATTTTTTATTTATACAAAAATAAATAAATAAGCTGAAATAGACATTTTTGCCATGGCAAAAACTTAAAATAAATAAAATTGTGCCATCATTCAGATTAAGCTCCAATCAAGGAAAGTGGGTAAGCCACAAATTGTAGTCATCAGATGATTTTTGGTTAGATTAATAACTGACAGATATAAGAAAAATTAAATTTAACGTGTAAATAAATAATTACTCATACATGAATAAAAGAGACATCGTCAGATCAGTTCTGGTAATAAACTGACATACAACAAACCAAGGAGAGCAACAACAACAACAACAAAAAGAAGCAAAATTAGAGCAAAGTGCTCCACCTAACAAACATGGAAATGAACTCCAGCCTCTTTCTTTATTCGGCAGCGCAGCTCCCTTTCTTATTTATTTTTTCCAAAGCTTATACCATGGCTTCTTGCTCGTTCCTTCTTCTTCGCTCGAGCTTCTTGCTTCGTCTTTCCTCGAGTTGTAGTACTTGTTGCCAAATTTTCCGATCCCAACAAACTCCCCCTCTTTTGATTCAATCTTGTTGCCATCAATGTTGTAGTCAGTTTTGTTTTGACCCTTCCTTCCTTGATGATGATCAACAGCACCACCTTCATGATATTCGTTGCTGAAGTCGAAAATCCCAACGTTTCTGCTTTCTGCTGCGGTAATTACATTCTCACGAATGTTCCAGGTCTGGTTATTACTATTTTCTGCCTCACTAGTTCCGTTTTGCGGGAGCTCTGATTCAGTTTCTTTTTGTGGGAGCACTGTTTCAGTTTCTTTTTGTGGGAGCTCTGTTTGAGTTTCAGAAAGTGTTCTAGAGGAACCAGAAAAGGGTTTTGTTGCCATCTCCTTGTGCAGGTATTCAGCTTCATTTGGAGACCCATCTTGTTCTTGTATAGAGGTAAGGATAAAAATGGAAATAACAAAAAAGAAAAGTCCTCATAATAATCAACTTGGATTAGTAAAGTAAAGTCTCAAAAGGTATTTTATGTGGGCGGAAAATTTTCGTTTTTCCTATTGGGGTTCATGTTTCTTTCACATGATGGGACATAAAAAAATTTGTAAATCCAAATTGAAATGGTGAAGGCTGCTACTAATATTAAATAAATTATCATTAGAAAAAGGTCATCGCATGATGACGAATGCTAATTATTTATGTAAACTTTATTAATCATAAACAATTAAAAATACTAACCTCATCAAATTTCTGTTGTTATATGAAGCGCAATTGTTAAACGGGTTCACACCCACAGGATGCTAATAGTCAACACGGGCACAATGGACCCACGTGCTCTGACAATTGGTTGCTTTATCTTTCGGCCATGTCTATTATATAAAGAAAAAGAGTTTTGTTTGGCTTCACTTACAATTAGAAACTGTAGCAACTTTTTCTGGCGATACCTCCAGACAACATTTTCTGGTCCCAGACGGTGAAAATGTCCACCGGCTGGCTATATCTGAAGCCTCCACTTGGTGATCAGAAACAAGGTTCTGAGGATTCTTCTAAGGCGAACACCGACCAACAAAACAGCAACAGCTCGAAATCCCCATCAGTGAGCACCAAAACTCTCCAACCCAAGAAAAAAGACAAGGGCGGAAGAGGCAATGACTTCAACATCGTTGGGAATAATATTACGGGGATAAAATCGGAGAGAGTAGGAATTTTTGAGTTTGGCAACACCCACATCTATAAAGGCCAAGGGAAAGAGAAACCAGTCGACTCCGGTGGAGAAACCTACTCGGCCGCCGGTGCTGATGAAGACGAAGCAGTGAACTGATGACTGACTGAGATCTGTAGCTAGCTACGGCCACCCCTCCATCCATTTTACTTATATGTAATATTAATGTGATGAGTAAAATAAAGGGACTACTCCTTTTCTACCCTTTCATTTTTTTTTATTTTTTAATATTTTTTTAATCACTTTTGTTCTCTCTCTTTTTTATTCTACTCTTATTTTATTTCACTTTTATATTTTTTTTTTTCTTATATTTTTTTTTTCTTATATTATTTAATTTTTTACTGTGATTGAATGAAGATTATGCTTATAATTCTCCTTCAACTATATAAGCCTTCATAAACTGATTGGTTTTAAGATTCAAAAAGAGTTATGCCAAAATAAAAAGGAATACGTACGTAATGCCAAGACACAGCAATGTCACAAATCAAACGATAGAGACCACTCGCTGGTTCACGGGCAGGTTTTCAAACCCTACCATATAAGTATTTGAATACGTGAAGTGTGAACAAAACTCTTGTTCAAACTTTTTTTCTCAAACTTGAATTCTTGGTGAAATGATCACAATTTGAAAAGCAAGAGCAGTATATGCACATGGTAGGACCACCACTAACCTAACATAAACCCAAACACACGCAAGCAGGATGCCTGCACAGTATTAAGTACCACTAAGATTCCCTAAACCACTAGGAAACAATAATGTTCACTATTACTACAGCAAACGTTGCAGTTCGCAATAGCTGTCAACTAGGTTGGGCATACACACCGAAAACCCGATTAAACCGCCCCAATCAAACCATTGATCTGGTTTGGTTTGATTTTTTTTATTTATTGATTATCAGTTTGAATCAAATCAAACTGATATTTATGGTTCGGTGTTCGGTGTTTAATATTGAAATAATTAATTAAATCAAACTAAACCGATGGTTGATATTCAGAAATACTAATAAAATATTAAAAATTGTTAAAGCACATGCATATGGAGATGGCAAAGGGAGCATTTTTGCTCACGATTTTAACCATAAGTGTGTACCTTCACCACCATCCTCAATGCAATGGACATGTGTCAAGCATTGATGATGATAATAAAGGTACTCCTATAATTAAAGTTGTGAGTAAAAATGCTTGTAAGTGCACTGCCCCGTAAAATAAAGTATCAAAAGCATCTTCTTTTACATTCTTCCCACTTACCTAACATCATCATTTATTAACGTTTGTATTCTATTTCTATTTTTAGATATTTATAAAAATACCTAATCCTAGACATGTATTTATAAAAATACTCAAGTACTATTTAAATATAGAAACATACCCAAAATTAACCCCACAATCAACAATTGTATATTTTTTGGGTATGTTTATAAATGAGTTTTGAGTGTGTGTAATGATGAATTTTGGGTATGTTTATAAAGTGTTTTGGGTGTTTGGTATTTTTATAATTTCAGCTTCCCATTTTGGGTATTTTAGTGAAACTTCCTTCTATTTTTGCGCACCTGCGCTGTCTCTTCTTCTACCTTTCCTTCTTTCTCTATTGCTCCCCTTCTCCCTCCCCCTCCCCATCATCTCTATCTCCTCAACTCAAATTCTCTCTTTCTCTTTGAACTGGAACGCCAGCAAGCTCCAGACCACACACATACTCTTCTTCGATGACACATGCCACTACTTGCTCATCACCGAAGCCTTAATACCATATGGAGAAAATTCTGATGCTTCAACCTCTTTCCTTGTGATTTCTTTGTCTTAGAGCCTAGATTTCACGACATGGCTTAGATCTCACCTCTGTGCACCTCAAACCCCGAAATCAAACCAACCCAAACCATTCAACAGGTTACCGAGAGCTCCAATTAACCGAAAATGATGATTCGGCTTCAGCGTTGGAAATTGCTACACCGAGAGCTTCAGGTTCGCTGTCCATTCAGGCCCAAACCCGAACCAACCCAAATCGAGCTCAGGCCTCCTGTCAACTACTAAAGAAAACCCTACGCGTCGTGCATCTAAAGAAGCCAGCATTTTAAATTCAAGGGCTCGATAGTTTTTTTTTTCTTTGTGGCGAACTTCATTAATAAAAGGGGAAAACCCAAAAGAAGAGATTCCCAAATTATCAAACCACACATGATCACTAAGACCATCTCCATGTTGAAATTAAACTCAAATTTTCACCTTCTAAAATATAACTATTCATGTATTTTTAGGACTCAAATTATTTTTTCATCTAACCTTACAGTAACTTTATTAAATTGTTTAAGAATGGTTTTTTTTTATCGTTAATTTTTTTTGACATACGTGATTTAATTCTCTGAACACTTTGATCTAAAAAATCCAAAATTAATTTCACTTAAAGAATAAAAGCAAGTATAACGAAAAGATGGGTATTTATAGAGTTTGGAAAGAGTTTTGAGGTTAGGTCTAATTTAGATTAATTATAAAAATTATTTGACCATTGTATTTAAATTTCAGCCATTGGAATGAATTTTCCCCATTGAGATTGCCTAAAAATAAGGGATATTTGTAGAAATGTCACTGAACTTATACATTAGTTTCAATTTGTCACCTTAAAAAAAAATTTAAGAGAAATATCACCTGAATTTAAGAGAAATATCACCTGACTTTAAAATCATCAAATTTTCCATCTATTTTTAAGGGTATTTTAGTCTTTTCATTTTCAAAGGTATTTTAAAAATGGAAAAAATTATTATTAAAAAAAGCTTAAATGTAAAAATGGATGGGGGTTAAATGTAAAAAGCCTTGTTTTCCATTTTTAACATATTGTCAAATTTTAAAAATTGATCAGAAAAAAGTGGTGATGGTGGTGTCTTTCAATTTTTTGATTTTTTATTTTTTTTTTTCAATTATTTATTTATTAAGTTAACTCTTATTGATTTATTTATTTTAAATTGTATTCAAATAAAGTGGTGATGGTGGGTGTCAAAGATAAAGAGGGGGGAAGAGATAAGTTTTTTTTCATAATTTTTCTTTTCATTTTTAATTATTTAAAAAATATATAATTTTTTTATAATGAATTTTCTATTTTAAAATACCCTTAAAAATGAAAAGACTAAAATACCCTTAAAAATAGATGGAAAATTGGATGATGTTAAAGTCAGGTGACAAATTATGGATTTTGAAAAATTCAGGTGACATTTCTCTTAAATATTTTTTTAAAGTGACAAATTGAAACTAAGGTAAAAGTTAAGTGACATTTCTACAAATATCCCTAAAAATAATCGTGGTCATTGATTATATATAGATGTTGGAATTTAAAATAAAATAAAATGGGAAACATCAACTTCTTTGGAATAGCTGTTTTTTTTTGTGGTCAACTTTGGAATAGCTATTGGTATTTTAAAAAACAATGGATCATGAGCTTTCAACATGGACCGTTGGATTTCAACGCCTCCTTGATGTGCCCATGACACTTGTCACACGGAAAGGATGGGAGTGGTCAACATCAGTTTGCAGCAGAGGGCCATCCTTTTTTCTCCTTTCACGTGGGCTGCACATTTGATTATTAGACTCCACAAAAATTATCAGTCCAAACAATATCTAGACTAGTATTCTGCCAAATATTCTGTCTGGATTCAAATTCCACCAGCCCAAATACATAGGTTGAAGATGAATTTTGGGCTTAAAACTCAAAATTTGACATTTCACCCCTTGGGATGGTCTAAGCACAGATAGCAAAACAAAGAAAATAACACCTAACACAGCACAAGGACTCCGTCTAGATGACCAATTGCTGGGTGAGAGACAACAAAACAACCTAAAGCTCATTGGATTCAGAGCCATCCAGACCGGCACACAGCATTAGGCATTTGTTGGCGAGCAAGGGAGACAATCGTTGTTAAACAACCTCAGTCGAAAGCAAAGCCTTCACCAAGATCCTTTGGCCCTCTATCAATGTCAACAATGGCGAACCCAAGAATTTTTATAGGGGTAGATTAAATAATTTTTTATTTATAGAGGAGATATATTATAAGTTTTTTTTTCTCTTGAAACAAAAATATAAATAAAATTTTATAAATCAAACAAAGTCACATTACAAGCAAATAATATAACATAAAGAAGTACAAAATATAAATAAAATCCACTTTTTTTGAAGAATGAATAAATAGTTTTTCCTCTCTTTTGCCGGTATATTATCATGTGACATGATATCCTAACAAGAAAAAATAGACACCAAAAATCATATATGCTAATTAATAATTCAAGTTGCAAAAATAAAACATATATCAACAATGTCCAAAAGTTTTCACCTAAACCCTAAATCATAAAAACTTCACAACAACAATTAAAATTGGAAATTGAATATATATTAAAAGATAAAAACTTACCAAGATTGAAGAACCCGCCGAAGATAGGTTAGTACAATTTTTTAGAGTAGAGCTATTTCCTCTAGGCTCTCAAGGTTCAAATATGGCATTTTGGGTGGCTAGAAGAATTTTTTTTTATGTTTACTCTATATGAGTGTAGCCCAATATCAGTATGATTAGAATAGCTCAATTTGGTAGATTCTTAGTGTGAGTTCTTATTATTTCCTATATGCTTCGGGATGAGTTGACATATTTTAAACAGAGGACTGAGCTATTATTTACTTTACTTAGTGTATGGGCTTTTTCCTTCCTGCAGGCAGTGGTGGGCTCGGGCTAATGAAGTTGTCCCCTCTGTTTTGAGTTCGAAATTAAGCCCCAAAATGCTTCGAAAGGGCAGCAAAGCCTTAGGAAGTATTTTGGTTATCTTTTCCAACAAAAGCAACAGAAAGTTACAGAGATAATTTCTTCACATTCACATATGAACTTTTGGGCTTGGCATGATGAGCATGTGGCATTGGAGCAAAGTCATCATGGGTTTAGCACCTTTGGAAAGAGAGGGTTTATGGGTTCCTATGGAGATCAGAGGTTCTAACGGAAGAGATGAGAGGTTCTAAGGAGGAGAGTTTTTGGTGGTTTTCGTAACTTCCGGGGCTCGACTGTGTCTGCGAGAAGCTGTGGCAATTTTGCCAAAGTATGGGAGATGGGGGAAATGGGCTAGCAAAGCACGAAAATTTGCTGGGTTTGCAAGAGAGAGAGAGAGGAAGCTTGTGTAGGAATTTCAAAACATTTTTCCAAAGTTCATTTGAATATTAAACATGCATTTAATCAAATTAATCGCAGCGGAAGTCTAAGGTGGTTGTTTAAATTCAAAAACAAAACTTTCTTCCAAGTATCTTAAGCCATGAACATTGATATGTTTTTCATAAATGAAAATTCAAGAGAAAGGATAAGATCTAATTACCCTTGAAGCAATTATATGAACCAATTTGTGTTTGGTCTTCTCTTGATGATTTCCTCTTTGATCTTTGATCTTTGCTCCTTGATCTTTCTCCTCCATGTGAGCCACAAAAGTATATGGCCTCTAAGTCTCCACACCAATGGAACCTTGAGATGAGAAGAAGTATCTTGAGAATACTTGGATGCTAGTGCAAGATTCTCAAGATTGGTTTCAATCTAAACCACTTAGAAAGATGAAAGTGTTTCACTCTTGAAAACTCTCTTTTATCTATCTTTGATCTCCCAAACCCATTTGGTTGATGTTGGATTGTGTTTGTGTGTTAATGAGCTTATGGAAACAATTCCCATACACATTCACTTAACCATTTTCGGCCAAACCCCATTGGGCTTCCAAATTGGGTCTTATGACACTTAAACCATAATATTTAGGTGTCTTAAGCCCTTGGGCTTGATACCCAACCATTTGGGCTTTCCGTTAACTATTACTTAGGCCCAAATACGTTTTTACACGTAGTAAATCATCCACATCAAATCAATCAAATTGATTTACTCATTCTCATTTGTATTACTCAAAGTTAACCATTTAAGGTGTGCGATCCATTAGGTTCTAATTAGCAAGGCAGTGGGAAAATATTAGAACTCTTTCTAACCAACTGGAATTAAAACCCCATTTTAATTCTTCCTTTATTTGGATCGATCACAATCAATCCTAGGACTTCCACAAGCCAAGAGTGACATCTAGCAATATATCAAGGCTACCCAAGTTAACCAGAATTGATGAAGAACCTATTCAGTTGGAATTGCAATGCAATACGGTCCTTCTCTTATACAATGTTTCAAATCATATTATTAGGGTACAGATTGATTATGTCAAACCCCTAATATGATTTACAACCTCATGTGATTCAAAAGAACATGATTAAGAACAACTTTCTAAATCAAGCTCAAAATACTTTGGCCAAAGATTTACTGAATCACATCTTGAAACATTCTCCTTCTTTATCAAAAGTAGAGATTCCTTATTGTACATTCACATGCCCCTATGATGAATTAAGAGATCCCAACAACACTTAAGACAAATCTTTTACGGCTTGCCTTTAAGAGCTATCAAAGATCAATAACGCATCACAGGACAACCATGATGCCTCAGGTCTAAGGATTAATTTGCATTATTGCAACTATGAGTTTTCGTTTGACATATAGATAAATACTCCATACGAGAACTACGGTTGATCGCGTTAGTGTACTCACTCACTAATGAGCACCCACATACTTGTATTAGTGTCAACTACACAAATGGTTTGAGACTAACCATCCTCCCAATTGAGCATACATAATATGTGCTAATCTTGACAGTTTATCAATGCCCATTTGATAACCTATGATTAGGAACATTTTGGGAGACTACAGTTAGATATTAAAGGTCTCATGAATCTAATCTTCTTTAGATTACTTTATCTCTTATTTAGCATACCCTGGACATTTGTTTCTTTACACGATGTAAAAGATAACAAATTAGTTTGCCCTTTATGTATCATATACGAAATGTATTCTAAGGAGATTACATCAAATATATTGGCTCTCAGGGCACATTTCTAACAATCTCCCACTTGCACTAGAGCCACATAGCCATGTATCTCATACCCATTATCTCTGTATGTCTATCCAGTTGTGACTGTGACATAGGCTTAGTGCGTGGATATGTTACGTTGTTTACAAATGCCCCATCTAATGGTAACATTTTTCTATGTGTTTGGATCTCTGATGAGACCTAGGTTCCTTGGCTTGAGCTATCGCCCCATTATTATCACACAGTAAAGGTACTTGTGACATTATGGTTAGAACCACATTCAGTTCGGTAATGAACCCTTTTATCCAAACAGATTTTATTGTAGCTTCTAAAGCGACAATGTAATCAACTTCAGTTGTTCTCTAACTAACTACGTGTCCATTCAAAATGAAGGCGTACCCTTAGGTGGATTTGCAATTGTTGATATTAGATACATTATCAAAATTAGTAAATGCTTCCACTTGCTACTCTGATGTTCCTCCCAGATGAGGAACATGTCCTTAGTCCTTCTTAAGTATTTAAGAACATACTTGACTGCTCCCAATTGATCCAATCATGGGCTTGATTTATATCTTCTAGTTATACTCGTATAACCGATATCATGTCTTGTACATGCTATGACATATATGAGAATCCCTATTGCATATGCATAAGAGATACTCATCTACTGTATCTCATAATGAGTTTTTGGACACATTCTCTTAGAAAAGTGAAGTCCATGTCATACCTGGAAGTAAACTTTTCTTAGACTGTTCCATATGAAATCTCCTTAGCATCTTATCAGCATACAAGGATTGAGATAATCCAATTATTCTCTTAGATCTATCAGGATAAATCTTTATCTCAAGTATGTAAGATGCTTCTTTAAAATCCTTCGTTAAGAATGATTTTAATGAGTCACAGCTTCACTGAAGATATTATTCCTATATCGTTTCCGATAAGTAGTATGTCATCTACATACATCACTAGAAATACTACTAAACTCCCACTGACCTTTTGTACACTCATTGGTCATCCATGTTTTGTATGAAGTCAAACGATTTGACAACTTCATCAAATAAGATGTTTCAACTCCAAGAACCTTGCATCAACCCATAAATGGATCTATGTAGCTTGCATACCTTATGCTTATCAACTTTAGAAATGAAGCCTTCAGGTCGATCTATATATTTCTTCCTGAAGGTGGCCATTCGGAAAAGCCGTCTTCACATCCATTTTGACAAATCTCATAATCATGGTATGCATCTATTGCAAGAAAAATCCGAATAAACTTTGTCATAGTGACAAGAGAGAAGGTTTCTTCATAGTCAATCCTTTTCCTCTACTTGTAGCACTTTGCTACTAGCCTTGCTTTGTAGGTTTCTACTATCCCATATGAGCCTATCTTCCTCTTAAAGATCCATTTATTCCATATTGGTACAATACCAGGAGGAGGATCAACTAGAGTCTAGACGTTGTTGGTATACGTAGAATCCATTTCGGATTTCATGGCTCCAAGTCATTTCTATGAGTCAATGTCTGACATTGCCTTATTGTACTTCGAAAGGTGTTCGATATCCTTACATTCACTTAGGAGATTTAACTCTCCTTTGTTGTCGATGAAGGAAACTATAATACCTTTTAGGCATTCTGCCAACCCCTCTTGAACTACATGGAATCTGTGTTACAACAGGTTTGTGGATCTGGGATTGCACTTAGTTCAGTGTTGATTTCTAGCTCATTGGAAAATTCCTTGAGTTCTATCTCATGTCCCCCTTTTCCCATAAAGAGTGTATTCTCTATTTAGGAAGGTAGCTGACCTTGCGACAAACAACTTTTGCTTGTTGATATGATAGAAGTAATATCCCATAGTTTCCTTGGGATACCCTATAAATCTACACTTCACTAACCTTGCATTTAGTTTATCCACATCTTGCCTTTACATATGCTGGACAACCCCAAATCTTGATCTAATCAAGACTTGGTTTCTTCCCAAATCACATTTCAAATGGAGTTTGTTGAATGGATTTGGAAGGCACTCTATTTAGCAAATGAATTGCAGTTTCAAGTGCATATCCCCAAAAGGATATAGGTAAATTAGTACAGCTCATGGAACTCATTTTAGAAACTCCATTATGTTGTGGAATTCCTGGTGGAGTCTATCGTGATAAGATGCCATGTTTCTTAAGGTAATCAAGAAACTCTGTGTTTAAGTATTCACATCCTCGATCGAATCTAAGGATTTTAATACTCTTGCCTGTTTGGTTTTCAACTTCATTTCTGAATTCCTGAAATTTTTTTCAAAATTCAGATTTATGCTTCATTAAGTATAAATACCCAAATCGTGAATAATCATCGATAAAGGTAATGAAGTATGAATAACCGCCCTCTGTGTTTGTATACAAAAATCCACAAACATCTTAGTGAATTAATCCCAACAGTTCTGTAACCCTTTCTCCTTTACCAGTGAAAGGAGACTTGGTCATTTTGCCATGTAGACAAGATTCACAAGTAGGCATAGGAACATGATCAAGTGATCCAAAAGGTTCCATCGTTTGCCATCCGGTGAATTCTATCTTGGCTAATGCCTCCAAGTTTAAGGTGTCACAATTTAGTTGATGTATCCACATCTCTAGGCCTCTCAGGTCTAGTTGCATCTTTATCCATATACAGTTAATGCTACCATTCATTTCTAAAATGAAAAAAGACCATCAATCAAAATTGCATAAGCAACGATTTGATTGATATGTGAAATAGAACAAAGCATTTTGTCAAACAAAACATAAAATCCATCTCTTAAAATATAGAGACGGATATTAAGTTCTTTACACGTCCAGAAATGAAATAACAATTATTTCAAATTCAGGTCCTCTTCGGAGGGTAGTCTGAGATGTTAGGTGCCTATTGCATTGGCAACTACATTAGTGCTATTTCCCACAGTTAGCACCATTTCTCATTTTCCAAGTCTTCTACTGCCACTAGTCCATGCACACAATTGCATATATGTTGACTAGCTCCTGAATCAACTATTCAGTTTAGAAGCTTTAACTGTAATTACTAATTTTAGAATAAGAGAGTTACCTTCTGAAGGTTTTTCTCTTGAGGCTTGCAAGACATCTCTTGCAATTCCTTTTCCAATGTCCATCCTTGTCACAGTGAAAACAAGTACCTTTAAGTTACTTGTCTTTCTTTTGTATTCTTCCTTTCTTGGGTTTTTATAAAACTTTTCTTCTTCTTTCCTTTATCCTTACCTTTTGTTTGGATTTGGAAGAAGAAGAACCCTTCTAAAATTTGCAACTATCCTCTTTAACCCTTTATCTTTTGAGATATTCATTTAAGCTACCATAGCCATGTTGAGTAGCTCATTGTTGCGTAGATACAGCTGCACCAAAATGGATTCAGTTGGATCCTCAACTTGTGAGACTCGCAAGTGCACGAACCGTTGGTAGTTTAGCGTATGTAAGTGCGAGGTCGATTCCACAGGGATTGGTGATTGAATGATCCAATTCAATTTTCCTACACAAAACAGTAATGAAAACAAAAGAAACAAAACAAGAAGAAAGAATGTACATTACAAGAAAAATAAATTACAACTAAGAAAACATTAAGTAGAGAATTTGAGGAAGGAAGGAAAGTGTTTGAGAGCTTGAGAATTTGGAGGAAAGTGTTTGGGAAGCTTGAGGATTTTGTGAACTTGGAGAATTTGGAAGAGAGTGGTTAAGAACTTGGAGAATGTTTATGAACTTGGAGAATTTGATGAAGGAATGGGAGAAGTGTTTGGAGAGTTTAGAAGAAGAGAAGGGAGAAGTGTTTGAGAAGTTTGGAGAAGAGAGGAGAAAGTAAGAAAAGTGGTGTTTGGGAACTTTGGGGAATTTGGAAGAGAAGAGAGAAAGTGTTTGGGAAGCTTGAGGATTTTGGAAGAGAGAATGTGTTTGAGAGCTTTGAGAAGGGAAAAGAAAGTGTTTGGGAAATTTGGGGATTTTGGAAGGGAATGTGTTTGAGAACTTGGATGATTGTTTGTGAACTTGGAGAATTTGATAACTTAGGGCAAAGAGAGAAAGGTGTTTGTGAAGTGTTTGAGACATGGAGAACTTTGAAAGAGAATAGAGAAGTGTTTGGAGAATTTAGAAGAAGATAAAAGAAAAGTAGAATGATCTTATTACAACAATTGAGAACTACAAAGGGAAACTAAGAGAATTTGAGGGAGAGAAGGGAAGGGAGCTCTAGAGAAGTGCTTGAGAGCTCCCCCCCTTGTGGGTGTTTTTACAAGCTTAGAGAACCTCCCTATTTATAGGCCTAGGGGAAGTGAAAATCTGAATTCAAAAAGACTAATGCATACAACACTTGAATTATAAAATCTGAAATGGTTGATGCACTTGAATTAGAAAATATGAATTGGATGATGCACTTGTATTAGAAAATCTTGAATGGCTACTCCACTAAATCCCACTAGCAGCCCTAGCTCATCCTCATGTCAGCATGACCAAGCTTCCAACCAGAAATGATAGCTCATGCCTAGCTCACCATGACCAAGCATCCAACCAACACATGCTGAGGTCAGCATGACCAGCAACTTCAAGGGCTTACAACTTGGGCTTCCCTTAAGCAAATTAAGACTTTAAGCACTCCAATTTGAAGTTCAGAATGTCTTCTTTCCAGCCATATATCATTTGGGCCAATCCAAGGTCGGAGGAGGAAGTTAAGGCCAAAACAAATTGCTAACTCATTTTCCGCGCTGATAAGATCCATCCTGAGCATGGTTCTGTGTTTGCTAGGTAACGGACGCCAGATTTATCCAATGGGGCTGAATTTTGGATATGTTATAGTACACACCCATTGGAACAACTTTCATGAAGAATGTGGCCTCATTAGAGCTATGTAGATTTTTGAAACAAAGCTTGCAATATGACCTACGGAACTGGACTGGCAGGGGGCTGTAGCCAAAATGAGTTTGTCTTTAAGCTCTTCATCCATTCATCCAAATTAGGCCTTAACATGCTTGAATTGCATGAATTATTCTCTCTAAAGCCATCATTATTACCTAAAGCTCAATGAACTGAAAGATAAACACAAAAAGGATTAAAAGCACAAGTTTAACTCAAAAACATAACCAAATCATAAGCTAGAAGGGTACAAAATGATATACAATTATGAACCGATCACTCATATAGGGTTTCATTCATCTTTCCCATTTTATAGTTCATAACATATTGGGATTAACTGATGATGGGGATGAAGGAAAGAATCTTGTTGAACTTCAACATCAAAGAAAAAATCCATATTTTCCAATATCTTAAGTAATTATATTACTTTGAGATCATGTTGATTAACCGGGAACCCACTTACCATTCTTGTCATAACAAGTTCATATATGGTATTGTAAGCTAGGAGTAGCTTCACCTTTTCATGGATGCCAACATGTAACTTTTACCTCGGTTGTCATCTGACACATGCTTCTTATAAGCCTTTGTCTCCTCCTCAATGGCATATGGACCAAGAGGGGTATGTGGTGGGGTTTTTCTTATACACAACTAATTTCATCCAATTATAGGACAAGTTGGTGTTTGTGCATCAAACCGGATAGTTCGTGTCATCTTGGACGTTTGAGTCAAGTATCTTTGAGATTGGGTTTGTGATGGTTAATTTGAAATTCTGCAAAACGTAAATAGATTTTAATTTAGATTAATCTTCTACCAAGGACTTAGGGTCTTTAAGTCATGATGGTAGCTCCCACTATTTTTGGCAAATTTCATATCCCTCCTGAAATCCGAGAGTTTCCGTTGAAACTCTTAGTGGGGATGGGAGTCTCACTTTCACATAGTTTTCCTCAACCTAACAGTTTGTTGGATTGCTATGATACTAATGAGAGGATACTCTTATCCAATCACATCATTAATGTGAATACCCATCACTATGGCCTCTAGAGAACTAAACCTCAACCTAACAATTTGTTGGTTTCGTTCGTCTTAGTTAAGTTATTCCCACCATGCTTGTGGGTATAGGGTTTCAAGTATGACCTCAACCTAACAGTTTGTTGGCCACACTCGTTATCTATCCGCACTACATCAAGTATGTGTAATAGGCTTCCCTTGGATGGTTACAAGTACTGGATGTTGCCTCACTAAGGTCCAACAAGGTGTAAATGTGCCACTCAATAAGAGACTACCACGGTGGAAGGCCACAAAATAGCATTCAAAGTGCCATTTCGCTTATCAACTTAATATTGCTTTGAGGGTAGTTAAATTGGTCTCATTTTAATCCAATTTTAATCCAATTAAAATTATTTATCTAATCTCATTAAATGGTTCCCATTGCAATATATTAGTAGCACATAATACTCCCACTAAATGTTTTAGAAACCATTTGCTTGAAATAGTGGAAATACATGATACTACTAATTGATTAATTATCATCATTACCGAACATTCCAATTGCACTGGGCTTGTAGGATGATTATGGACTTTCTTGTTGATCCAACACGAGCCACCATGTTGGATCATGGTCTTGGATGGTGATTCATTTTAATTACGCGCGCATAAAAACAAATTAGGCATGAAAGCCATTTCATTATTACATAGCCAATCAAAATCGAATACATATCCAATAAGCGGCCAATCACATAGCTCAATTGTTTGGTCTAAGTCCATAACCATCCTTTAATTATTTAAACGCTTTAAACAATTAAACTAGCAATGTAAATACATGCTCTTGGGTTGCATACATATATATGGGTTTAATTCAAGTGGTAACCATATTCAAATAAAATAAATTTATCATGGAGTGAAAACATTTTACTACAATAGTAAATGTAATTGTTCGAAACCTTTTAGGCATAGTTACACTTATCATATATTGCAACTATATCCAAAACTATTCAACAATTAATAATGGATCCAAAGTTGATCCACTAGGGTGTGGGGTTAAAGCATGCATTTGTATAATACAAAGTGGTGATCATAATTCTTTCAACTAAGTGAATAATCATGAATGTGACTAGGTAGGCCAACCACACTCACCAAAGTAATCAAAATTAATTTTAGTGTGATAGGTAAATAATTAGTGATAGGAATAATTTGATCAACTTTTGCATTTTATATCAAATCACCACCATTTACATCTAGATAGTCCCCACACACTCACCAAAGTAATCTTATTAATTTTAGTGTGGTGGGCAAATGTTTATTGGGTGGAAACATTTTGGAAAAACTTTCAATTTTATAATAAAACATCATCATCATCTTTTGACATATTTTGGTGGAAAATTCCACTAAACACAATCATCAAAATTAGTCACCTAACTTATGGATCAAAAAGATCCCATAACAAGAACACCAAGAACATGCATATGAACTTATATGAATGTTCATGCTATTTCCGGAAAAATCCATATTCCATTTTAACCATCTCATGCTCTTAATATCATATATTTCATGAAGTTAAAATCATGGGGGTTTTAATGCAACTATGCTCTAATATTCATACATACAATTATGAATACAAAGAGAGCATCAATCATCAAAACATAAATCCGAAAATCCAAAATCCCAAACAACCCCTTTCACTCCATTTGATTTTTATTCAATCAAATCAAAATAAATCAAGTATAACTATTATACTTTCAAATGAATTTACAACCCATATATGCATCTCTAAACCCCAAAAACATATCAAGTTCATGACCTATGGCTCTGATACCAATTGTAGGAATTTCAAAACATTTTTCCAAAGTTCATTTGAATATTAAACATGCATTTAATCAAATTAATCGCAGCGGAAGTCTAAGGTGGTTGTTTAAATTCAAAAACAAAACTTTCTTCCAAGTATCTTAAGCCATGAACATTGATATGTTTTTCATAAATGAAAATTCAAGAGAAAGGATAAGATCTAATTACCCTTGAAGCAATTATATGAACCAATTTGTGTTTGGTCTTCTCTTGATGATTTCCTCTTTGATCTTTGATCTTTGCTCCTTGATCTTTCTCCTCCATGTGAGCCACAAAAGTATATGGCCTCTAAGTCTCCACACCAATGGAACCTTGAGATGAGAAGAAGTATCTTGAGAATACTTGGATGCTAGTGCAAGATTCTCAAGATTGGTTTCAATCTAAACCACTTAGAAAGATGAAAGTGTTTCACTCTTGAAAACTCTCTTTTATCTATCTTTGATCTCCCAAACCCATTTGGTTGATGTTGGATTGTGTTTGTGTGTTAATGAGCTTATGGAAACAATTCCCATACACATTCACTTAACCATTTTCGGCCAAACCCCATTGGGCTTCCAAATTGGGTCTTATGACACTTAAACCATAATATTTAGGTGTCTTAAGCCCTTGGGCTTGATACCCAACCATTTGGGCTTTCCGTTAACTATTACTTAGGCCCAAATACGTTTTTACACGTAGTAAATCATCCACATCAAATCAATCAAATTGATTTACTCATTCTCATTTGTATTACTCAAAGTTAACCATTTAAGGTGTGCGATCCATTAGGTTCTAATTAGCAAGGCAGTGGGAAAATATTAGAACTCTTTCTAACCAACTGGAATTAAAACCCCTTTTTAATTCTTCCTTTATTTGGATCGATCACAATCAATCCTAGGACTTCCACAAGCCAAGAGTGACATCTAGCAATATATCAAGGCTACCCAAGCTAACCAGAATTGATGAAGAACCTATTCAGTTGGAATTGCAATGCAATACGGTCCTTCTCTTATACAATGTTTCAAATCATATTATTAGGGTACAGATTGATTATGTCAAACCCCTAATATGATTTACAACCTCATGTGATTCAAAAGAACATGATTAAGAACAACTTTCTAAATCAAGCTCAAAATACTTTGGCCAAAGATTTACTGAATCACATCTTGAAACATTCTCCTTCTTTATCAAAAGTAGAGATTCCTTATTGTACATTCACATGCCCCTATGATGAATTAAGAGATCCCAACAACACTTAAGACAAATCTTTTACGGCTTGCCTTTAAGAGCTATCAAAGATCAATAACGCATCACAGGACAACCATGATGCCTCAGGTATAAGGACTAATTTGCATTATTGCAACTATGAGTTTTCGTTTGACATATAGATAAATACTCCATACGAGAACTACGGTTGATCGCGTTCAGTGTACTCACTCACTAATGAGCACCCACATACTTGTATTAGTGTCAACTACACAAATGGTTTGAGACTAACCATCCTCCCAATTGAGCATACATAATATGTGCTAATCTTGACAGTTTATCAATGCCCATTTGATAACCTATGATTAGGAACATTTTGGGAGACTACAGTTAGATATTAAAGGTCTCATGAATCTAATCTTCTTTAGATTACTTTATCTCTTATTTAGCATACCCTGGACATTTGTTTCTTTACACGATGTAAAAGATAACAAATTAGTTTGCCATTTATGTATCATATACGAAATGTATTCTAAGGAGATTACATCAAATGTATTGGCTCTCAGGGCACATTTCTAACAGCTTGCTCTCTGAAGGCTTGGTTGGGTTGCTACGGTTGTTGTGTTGGCTGGGTGGAAGAGGCCCTATTTATAGTGGCTGGGGTTTGCTTTTTTCCAAGAAACCCTAATGGTTTCTTCCAAACTTAGCTAGGCTTTCCCCTTCCTTTCTTCTCTCCCTTCTTGACTTACCCCATGGTGGCAAGGTCAATTCCACAAAATCAGGGATTTTGGTTGCCCCAAGCTCCTTCCAGCGGCGGCCTCAGGGGAGTTTCCCTTTTTCACTCATCTTCTTCCTCCCCTTTCTTCCTCTTTCCATGGCCAAGTCTGATGAAGGAAAGAAAGTGGCTGTACCCGTTGGTTTAAGGGGTGGCATCCTTCTGGCGTGCTAAAATTCCTTGGTTTCTTGAATTCCTATACTTGGAACTAGTTCCCAGCAGCCACCCATATGCAGATTTCCAACGTTGGTTTTGTGGTTTTGTCTCCAAACTGAGTGCCAGGGTCTAAGCTAGTTTTTATCCTAATTATGTTGGCTTTTTAACCACATGATCTATCCAATGGATGGGGTGGCTTTGTCAAATGTTGGGCTTTTTGGTTAGTTTACTCTAATTGGACCAATGGGCTTATTTTGGCTAGTTTATTCTAATTGGGTTAATGGGCTATTTTGGTTGAGGCAATGGTTCATCTCCTTCTTATGCTTACCCATGTTTGGGCCTAAGAAAATGGGCCTCAGTCCCGAGGCCCCCAAGCGACCCGAGACTTCCATTTCTTAACCCATCGATGGGCCTCATGATAACATGTTACCATCCATACCACAACCCACTCAAGCAAGCCCCGGGCATTTGAGTGGCTTGGGCCCACTTAAGCTTGCAGTGCAATCAGTGGCGGATCAGGAATTTTCATTCCTGGGGTCAACATATAAAAGGTTTTAAAAAAATTTCTATACAAAATAAACTCATCGAAATGAAACGATAATATTCGAATTCATAGTTAATAGATAAAACCATACAAATCACTCATGTTCATTAGAACTTGCATCAATTTCAAAAAACAGATACACATTGCAATAAACCAGAAACATCTCTAGTAAACCAAAAAAAAAAACAACAACTTCTTCTTCATCTCAAATCCTCATCCTTCTCTTCTTGATACACGAGTTTGTAAGACCTTCACCAGCTCAGCATAGTCTCGATTTATCCTCTCTAGTGCTTGTATATGTTGGTTTGATTGCTTGAGTTTCCCTTGCAAGTTAGCAATCTCTGCCTTCAAGGTTGTGACTAAAGCAGTCAATGAGACACACTCTTGGTTCCTCGCTAGCAAATGCAATCCTACATTTGCTGCCGAAGCAGCACAATGAGCACTAAAATAATTTGTCTCATCCACTGAGTTTTGTCAGTATTGAAGGACAAAGGTAATTTTGGCTAAGTATGAAAAATGCTTTTTCATAATTATCATTTTTTGAAGATAATTTTTGGCGGCTTTCATTTCCCACATATCAAATAAGAAAGCCTGATTTTATGAGATTTTTATATGAAGTATATATTGACTTAATAAGCCTTCATTTTTATTTCAAATTGCATGTTGAACTAAAACCGATTTTTCATATTTTGATTTGGTGGGAATTTGATTTTCTAGTATTTTTATTTGAATCCAAATGGGGGGTACTTCCTTATTTACATTGTAAACTTAAGTAAATGGAGTAATATAAAAATAAATGAAAGTAAAAGGACAAAGACATTTACTTAAATGTTGAAAATGGAAATAAGGCAATCTGTACAACGTCATTTTGGCCAGATTTAAAAAAAAAAAACAACCACAACAAAAAACAACAAACAAAGCCTTTAGTAGAACGACGTCGTTTTGGCGTCCAGCGAACAAAACAAATATGAAGGCGCGCGCGTTTTGGCTGAGGTTTAATGGGACGGCGTCGTTTTGAAGTCGAGCTAACCAAAAAGAAAGGCGCGCGCAGCGCTCTGTGCTTCTTCTCCTCCATCTGCACTGCTCGCGCTGTGCTTCTTCTTTGGGGCATTTCGTAGAACACTTTGCGAGGGTCAACTTTGGCCGCTCTAATGGAGGATTTCAGAGGTTGCAGGGGGTCAATTGACCACCTTTGCTCCTCTGTGGATCCGCCCCTGAGTGCAATTGGGTGTGAAATAATAATTTCCCACTTGGCATGGCATGTTACTTGACATGCTTTTAATTATGACGCTTGATAAGATAATTAGCATGGATTTGCAGAGCTAAACGCATTTTTATAATTTTAGTCTCATTTTCTAGCATGATGGATTTTTATTTGGCATGGCATGCGAAGTATAACTCGTGCATGGCAGATTTTTGCGTGCCCCAAATTCGAGTCTTCTCTCAATAATATATCGCTTTGGGTTAGGAATTTATCTGAGCCCAACCATGAATTTTTTTGGGCCTCAACACTTAGATTTGGCTATTATTAGTTTATTATATTAACGATAAAAAAAGAAAAATGATACATGTGTGGACTATATTTATTTGGTGCTGTGGGCTAATATTTATTGAAGTAGGAATAAACTTATAAAATTTAAACTATATTTAATATTTTAAAAATCTTCCCCTAGGCTGGGGTTTAGAGTTTCTTGAGACCTTTGTTATCTTAACACAATTACAAATCTTTATATATCTAACAAAGTACATTTAATTTGAGTCAATATCTTTTGCTAGTATTAATGATAAAAAAAATAGTGAATGTGATATGTAAAATAATAAAGTATAATAATCAAATTTAGGAATTTGGTATCAAGTGAAAAATTAGTTCAAATGTCACTGTAAGAAAAATATATTTTAATATTTGAGGTGCCTCCTCTATCAAAGTTTCTGGCTCCGTCACTGTTTGCTTGTCTACTTGTCTAATGGATGATGCGTGTGATGGTCAATTTTTGTTAAAATGCATGTCCCCATCCCCGTCCCCGTCCCCACATCCCAACCTCTCCTACTCCAGCACTAGAATATTGGTCCCGGTGCTTAAGGATTATGATATGATTGTCTAATAGGCTAAAGGAGCTCCTACATGTCGATTTAATTTATAAAGTTATTTAGAGAATTTGTTGATGGCAAATTCTCAAGGTTGGCTGACTATACTGAGCTTCCTGCTCACGCTATTACGTTCTCAAGGTCGGTGGAATAACTTTGGTTCATGTGTGTTTAAACCTGATGGTTTCCGTACAATTTTGTTTTGGTTTGAGGAGATAATTAGGAGAAATTCCATTGATCCCTAAGATATCATAAGTGCCCAAGTGCCCAAAGCAAGCCATAAACTCTTTTGACTCCACGGCCAACCAAAAAAATAAGGTCCAAGTTAATGTATTTGAATATTGTCGTCATTACATTTACCAACTAGTCTCCATTTACCAACCAGTAAACTATTTACGTACCCATGAAAAACTCCTTACCCCAGCACTCTCTCTCCTACTTAAAGTCCAAAGATTCACACTCTCCTCACGCAAAAAAGGCAAATAGGCCAGTGATGCTTGGGTCCCTATTTTTTTTCTTCTTTTAACGGAATTTTTATTTTAGTTTTTTTTAATTCAGCATATTATTTTGACTTTTCAATTTCTTTTTAGGTTAGCTAACATGTGGATGAGATATTTCTTATAATGAACAAGAATTCTTTGCAGAGATTCGCAACTTTCTTTTTGGTTTTGGTTTTTTTTTTACTATGGTACTAGAAATCAGTGGTGGATCTGTGTAAAGGGCAGGGTGGGTGCCCGCCCATCCAAAGTTTTTTTAATTATTTAAAAACCTATATATGTTATAAGGACAGCCCAAGTTTAAAAACTTAAAAGCTAACCCAATATATCCACGTTGCCCATCCAACTTCAAAGTGGTCGAAGCTTTTGTTTTTTCTCTTTTGGCACACCAGCTTTTCTCTCATCTATTCTACAGACCCAACGACAACATCATCCCTTTTCCCTCTCTATTTTATGCATCTTCCTATTATATTGGCTGGGCAGTGGGCAACTTGGCAAGTAATTTCTAATTCTCCCATTTTCTATATATCTTTAATTATAGTTTTAATTTAAAATTCAATATTCTAAAGTTTACTTAGAGATTGAATTATAATTTTGTGATTTTGTTGAAATTAATTAGGGCTCTGATTTTAGGAATTTTGTTGAGATGTTTCAATGTTTGATTTGTTCTTTGTTGATATTGTTGAGATGCTATTATTATTAGAATTTGTTTGATTTTTTGTTGGTATGTTTGATTTAAATTATTTATTTTACATGTTATTCATAAGTTATCTTTGATTATGTCGGATCACAATCGGAATCCCCCCTGACTAGGTGTATCTTTTTTTTTATTATTAATTAAATTCACTCGTACCGTCGAATTTAGTATGTAAGTTCCGCCCAATTGGCTTTCCAATCCTGATCCGCCACTGCTAGAAATGACTTTCAAGATATCAATATGGAAATATACATGTGATTCATATACATTTCAAGATATCAATCATTAATCGAGCGAAAACGCGCATATGATGACTACAATTTGTGTTTTATCCACTTTCCTTGATTGGGTTTCTATTCAAGCAATGCAGGTAAGGTACCGTAACATGCCTGCACCTTTTCCTTTTATAATTACACTACAAATTTTCTTACACGAATTAATGATGTGTTTCACAATAATGCTATTTGAACACACTTAATAAAAACCTTTATCTCTGCTCGGTTGCTCAAAACCGTGTGTTCACCCGTTTAGATTTGCTTCCTGTGATGGCAGGGTGAAGTTTCCCATTAATCCAAAAACCATGGTTGGTCAATAGATTAACTTTCTTTGTGTGTTGAGCGTGCCATTGCTAGCGATACAAATCCTAGCAGACTTCTTTTGAAAATAGATAACTTGCGCCCCAAGTTACTAATTTTTGAACAAGCGATTGTGAATTTGGGTGAGGAATATCTCCCAAGTAAGTTCTTTTCTATGCCTTAGACTGGTAAAGACTTCATAATTTTTCTAGGATAAAACTAGTAATTCTGGCCAGAATAAATGATAGAGTGAACCGTTTTCAGGCAGAACTCCCCTTTACAAAGTTAAAAAGGGAAAAACTGATTATAAAAAGACAAAAAAAAACAAGGTTGTGCTTTCATTTCTGTTTGGATGGAGGCCTCTCTTTTGGGCTGGACTGGGCCTTCAACAGCTTCAACTGCTAGGCTTCAGCTGCAAATTCGATACCAAAGCTTGATTTTGGCAGAGCTTTAATCTATTTCAAGCCCTGGAAGACTTTTGGATGGGCAGAACTGAGACTTCTCCAGTCTGAAAGGGGCAGAAGTGGCTGAACTTGAGCTTGAAGCTTGGACTGTGATACCTGCCTTCTCTTAGTCAGGGCTCTCCATGGATTTGTTGAGGTTTTCGTATTTGAGAAAAACTCAAACTCTACTTGTCTCGGCTTTTGCCGAACCAAATTTGTAACGAGAGAAATCTCGTTCTTGTCGACTGGTGAACTGGGATTTGAATCAAAAGCAGTGTTCTAACCGTCTTTGCTCAGAAAAGAAAAGATGATTCTGCAAACTTGTTGGGAAGTTTTTGAATTTGAAGTGCTTCAGACTTCTGGGTCTGTTAGACTTTGTTTGGAATTTTTCTGTGATCAAGTGATCATCTTGAGTGTTTGTCTTTTGACTGAGTTTTGGTTGTGTTGATTGCTTGTACCCGTTCACCTCTCCTGTATATATATGAGAAATGTTCTTTAGGAGCGGGAGTTCTAAATCTTTTAATAATGGTCAGCAGACAATCTCAAAAAGATCTTTTATTTTTAAAAGAAAAAGAAAAAAAATTTATCCATTTTCTGGCAAGCAAGCATTCATCCATCAGTTCCTAAAGTGATCACTTCCCTGTATTTCTGATGGGATGCCATACCCCTCTCCCAGTCCAATCTGCTTTTGCAAGAGTCTGAAGCTTGTGATGGTAAGTTCTCAGTCTTTGGACAACTCTCTTTTCCTGCTTATTTCCTTTTATAGGAATATAGTCTGCTTATCCCTTGAAAATGGTGCTTTTGGAGCAAAGAAAAATATCTCTGGGTAAATAAGAACGGGTTTTGATCTCTTTGGTAACAAGTTTAACAGAGCCTTTTCAGAGAAGTTCTTTTTTAACTGCATTTGTTCAATTCAGCCGATTTGGTTGACTTTTCACCACACGTGAGCCTTCCTTCCTTGTGGGCTTTTCTTCTTCTCTTCCTTTTTAAAAGGTTGCCGGGCTTATTTTGGTTTCAAGCCCAATTTCCTTTTTGGTTCTGATTGCTTTCCTGCTTGGGCCAAGTGTATTGCTTCGGCCAGTTCATTTTGATAAATGGGCTGGGTGCGTTTGATGGACGGAGGACATTTAAGGACGTTATTTTTAGGTCCAAATTAGTGGCCCAAAATGATGTTGATTTTTATCTTTGGGCCAGGCGCACCAAATTTAGGCCCAAACACCATGGTTCTTCATTGACATGAAACGAAATAGTACTTGTGGACAAGAAGACATAATACTTCCTCAGCATTAATAATATACTTATGACATGTAGAAGAAGAAGAACAAGAAATACAGAAATATAAGAGAAATAAGATTCAGATTCAGAGAGAGGAAACTCCAAACCAAGCCTCTCCATTCTTTCTCACTCTTTTTTTCTTCCTGGTCGTGCCTTCTTTTTTCACTCGAGCCGCTTGCTTCATCTTATTTAGTTTTGCTTACTCACCTTTAATTTATATAAAAGGAGTAAAAGAAGAAGAACAAGAACAAGGAGAAATAAGACGGTCAACTTTTTGTTGTTCATGTTGCCAAAGCCGGTAATCCCAGAACCAATGCATCTGTTTAAATGAATAAAATTGTCATTAGTGTTGAAGTTTGCACCCAAAGCTCCATTCCCAAATCCGGATATCCCAGACTCCGAGCAATCTTGTCCGATGACTATATTCCCATTAGTGTGGAAGGTCTGGTTGCTTTCGTCTTCATTTCCAGAGCCACGATACGCCAAGCCGGGTCTTCTCCTCCAGTCCTTGAGCAGTTGTTCAGCTTGATCTGGATTCCAATCTTATACATATGTTAAGAGAAAAATGGAAAGGATGTTCAAATAAGTGGACTTTGGGCAAATGCTCCAACATCAGTTAAAAGAAATCTTTCAATTTGACCAAAATAAAACAGACAATGTTTCAATAAATGGAACTTCATTTTAATCAAATAAAAATATTAATCATAATAGTACTAGTACATACCTGCCATTGATGAAAGCTAAAAAAAAACGTCTTCTACTCTCTGTAGGGTTCTTATGTTCAACTAGCAATACGAAGTAGATGTTTTGAAAGTGTGTTTCTAAGAGAGCATGGATCTCTTTAAAAACAGTTGAAAGCTTGTGTGGAGAAGGTTCGAGATTTTCAAATTTTTTTCTTTCAAGCCTAGAAATTAAGAGCGTATTTATTTAAAATAAAATAAAATAAATTCAAATTAACAGTCCAAAAAGAAATTGGTAAAAAGGCTAATAGGAGGGTAAAAGTCAAAAAGGCTAAGAGCAACTCCACCCATTTGCTCTTTGCCGGGAGGAGTTAGGGCAGCCACTATTCATGTGAATAGTAGTTGCCCTTGCAAAAAGGAATGTGTGTTTCCACCCGTTACCATGGCAACCACTATTCACATAAGAAGATATGAAGAGAAGAATTTGTATAGATTTTTTATGTGGGAAGTAAAAAATATGCACTACTAAATTTTACTGTTTGCGCGATGAAGACAAATTTGTCGCGCAAAGAACAAAGCAGTCGCACGAAAACAGCGCGACAGTAATTGCGTCGCGCAAACTCAGTCGCGCGAAGTTCGTAAAGAAAGCCATTGCGCGACAAAACATAGGTCATTTCGTCGCGCAACAAACTTCGTTGCACCAACATTTCAGGGACGGCTACTCTTTGTCGCTCAAAATTTTTGCGGGACGAATTCATAATCGTCGCAAAAAAAACAGTGTGACGATTTACCGTCGTGCACACAGACATTTGAGAGGCGGCGACGATGTACTTTTGTCGCGCAAATACATAGCGACAATGTACTTTTGTCGCGCAAATACAGAGCGACAAAATTTTGGTCGTCGCGTTTACTTTAGGGGACGACAAATTTCGTCGCGCAAACGTAAATATATTGTTTCTCCATTTAATTATACGGGTTTGTATTTTCCTGTGAATAATTTTGCGCGACGACATCACGACATATGTTCGTCGTGCAAAATAGTAATTAAATTTTTTTTTTGGGAATTTTTTTTTGGTTTATTTATTTTTATAATTAAATGAAATGACAAGAAAAAAATGTAATTAAGAGAAAGTTTTTGTTATAACATAATATAGAGTCAAATACAAGAAAAATGTTTCAAATGCCATGAAGAAAGTAGAAAACTAATCAAACATTGTTTGATAATCTACTTGGTCTCCGATCTGGACATTATGGATAGGGGCATAGGTTTGGTGGCTATGCTCGGGTTGGATGGGCTCAGAGGTGGATGGAGTAACAAAAGACGGTACGGGAATGCCGACTGGGCGAGGGAGTGTAAGAACGAATCCATCTGGGACATCCGGGCTTCAAGCTCGCCCATCTGGGCCACCTTGGCTTCAAGCTCGCCCATCTGGGCCACCTTGGCTTCAAGCTGGTCCATATGGGCCACCCGGGCTTGAAGCTGGTCCATCTGGGACATCCGGGCTTCAAATTGGGCCATCATTGTTGTCATAGCACTGTTTGACTTGGACGATGAATGAGGTCTAGGTTCCCGCCGCCGGGCATTCCCCATCCCTCGACAGTATGTCCCTGACCGCCTCCCGAGAGTCTGATCCAAAGCTTCCATCAAGATCTAAAACCCCGCATTTGGTGGAGGAGCCACAGACTCAGATAGGCCTATCGGGAGGAAGCTGAGAGGCGGACTCCTGAAAGAACCAACTGGCTCTTCTCAATCATGGTCATCTATTTAACATAAAATATTATATCAATTAAAACATTCATATAATAAACATGAAACTTGAACGTGTAAGAGAATAATTATAATTAAAGACTACTTACATGAATGGACTTCGCCAACTCATTCCCAGGTCGAACATAAACGTCGCCAAAGACGTCAATCTCTGGGAATTTGGACCCCTCCTAAATTGAACAAGAGAAAAAAAAAATTTAGTACAAAAAAACAAATTAATATTAAATACATTAAAAAGTAAATAAAAATTATATTATTATTACCTGCCGCCGCGCCTCCATCCTATAGAAGAAGGGCCTGGCACCTGAATGGTGGAGAAGAGTCTTCTTCGCCCTATTGCCCTTATTTTCTTTGGCCATCTTCTGTTATACAAAAAATAAAATGTTTTAGTTGAAATTGAAATGACCACAGAATTCCTGAACTTAGTATAAAAAAAATACCACATAATCTGCCCCCTGAAAATGACCACAAAGCCACTCCCAACTATCCTCCTGCCCTCTCAAGCTCCTTCCGGCAACCCTCCCCAAAAGCGACCTGCGAATCATCATTTGCCTGAAAATGGTGGTACAGGTCGCTCTTCTCCTGCTTGTACCTATCCGCAAACAGTCTATTGATGTAGCCGAACAAATCGTCGTTGAGATTCTCTAAATTGTAGTTGATATGCAATAAATTAATTTCATGCATTAAGTACTAGAAATATATAAAATTGGAAGGGAAAACAATTAAAAGGTAGGATACATACCGACAGCTGTCCACGCACCTCCATTCTGCACCTCGTTCGGCATGGCCTTCAAAGACTTCCATTTCATCGGAAAATGGGTCCGAATGACTGAACCAACATCGTGGGCCAATGAGCTATGTTGGTCCGCGTAGGTGCAGCCCGATGACGCTCGTCGTATCTGATGTTGATACGAGTGTTGGTCACCCGAGTGAGCTTCGCCATATTCAACTGGCGACAAGGTCCCCGGTGTTCTTCTTGGCTGCAAAGATATATAAAATTAACGTTAATTAACAAATTATAAAAAAAATAATGGTACAAAACATCTGTAGGTAAAGGAAATCTTTATTTGGTTGAGAACCCGACGCACCAACAGGAGAGGTCGAAGCGGTGTCGATCAAGTGGGAAGGGCGATGATGCAGCCTGGCGCTGAACAGGCTACGCAACTGAGGACTCTGATGACACCGGTGCATGGGAGACGTTGGGAAAAGCTGGGATCTCGTTCAACTGTAATGGAGCAGTGACAGCTGACGTCGCAATTGGGGGAGGCAAACTATGAGGCCTCATCACCATCTTACGACGTCTGATAAGGTCCGACATCTGCACAACTGATAAGGTCTTAAAATTAAAACATCCTTGCCTAAAATGCTTTTTTATTTTTAAAAAAAAACAACCTCAACAACTAATCAACAACAAATTCAATATTTAGCATACAAACACACAGAAACATGTATTCTTATATATATATATATATATATATAAGAAACAGATGCACATTGTTTTAAGGCAAACAAAACAAAAACAGATATATATTAAAAATAACAGATGCACATTGTTTGCAAAAACAAAAACAAAAACAGATATATATATATATAAATAAATAAAAACAGAAACATGTATTCTTTAATAATAATAAATAAATAAATAAAAACCAGAAGCACATATTCCTGAAAATATCAAATTGCTGGCCAAATTATGAAAGAGTCGGTATGTGATTACAAAAAAGAGTTGAATAGATAAACCTTGTAATGAAAATAATAAAACAGAAGTAAACTATATCATGGTTTATTAAACAAGCTACCAAAGTTGTTGGCATATACACAGTGTAGATAACGAGCACAATACACGGACCACAAAAATCAGATATTCATCTCAACAAAGAAAAATTACAAAATTGGTTAGTTGCACATATTTTAAAGCTGAAAAGCAATCAAAATACAAAAAATAGAAAATTACGAAAAGCAATCAACATACAAAAAACAGAAAACAGAAAATTGTGCTCCAATCAAATCTGAAATCTGAAACCAAACCAAATCTAAATTGTGCTCCAATTCGAAACAGAAAAATACAAAATCACAAATCCAACACTATTTCAACACCTCCAATAAAATCTGAAATAAAAAATGCAAATCCAATACAAGAAGGAAATTGAAACGGAGCAATCCTAACCAACCACCAGACTAAGCAATTTAAACACTTACAAAATAAATATAGAAATTCAAACAGCAGAACATATATTTTAATCCACAAATTTCAGAAAAAAAAATCCAAAAACTTATAATTATAAATCGGGGCTAGAGTCGGGAGTTTCACTGTGTGGGTTTCCCAGGAGACCGGAGAGCACGCAAGTTCGGCGGTGGAGAGCGAGAGAGAGATCGAAGGGCCGTCGTCTGATGGAGGAGCAAGTGACTGAGAGCGGACGGAGGAGAGAGTCACTGAGAGGGATGAGTGGGGACGGAGGAGAGAGGGATTGAGAGGGATGAGTGGGGAAGGAGGAGAGAGTGACTGAGAAGGAGGAGGGGCTGAGAGGTTGCGAGAGAGACTGGCTGAGATATTTGAGGGTTCGAAGGAGAGAGACCGGGTGAGAGATTTTTAGGGTTTGAAGGAGAGAGAGATAGAGGGGCTGAGAGGTTGAACGTGAGAGAGACTGGCTGAGAGATTTGAGGGTTCGAAGGAGAGAGACCGGGTGAGATATTTTTCGGGTTCGGAAAAGAGAGAGAGAGAGGGCTGAGAGAGGTTGAAGGCGAACAAAACTGTGCGTTTTTTTTTTCAGAAAATGTTCACCGACTTGCGCGACGAAGAATATAATATGTCGCGCAAAGGTAAAATATCATACTTTGCACGACGGACAATAAAATCTGTCACGCAAAGGAATTTTAATACGCGGGATTAAAACCGCCAAAACTTTGGGCAACTTGCGCGACGACAAAAGTTGGAAATACGTCGCGCATACCGTAAACCCTAAACACTGAAATCCTTAATTACATTGCGTGACGGAAATAATTTATTACGTCGCGCTTAGAACTATTGCGCGACGACAAAGATCTTATTCGTCGCACAGGTCCAGTTTAATTTAATAAAAACTTAACAACATAAAAGCATGGAAATGTTAGTGACTATATTGTTTTAATGGGGCTACGCATTCTACAATACTAGTTTCACGGATCCAACCGTCAAATTTTTTTGTTTATACTTAGAGATCGTACACGCCAAAAATTGAAAAAAAATACACATTCATAGATGATGTTACCGAACCAAAATTTTCAACGGTTATAAACAAAAAATCACGATTTAGCGGTTATTTTAACTTCGATTTTGATGATATTTTACGGATGCACTCCTTTACCGTATATGAATACAATTACTGAATTTGATCTTCATTTAAAAATATTTACAGTAATGGATACCACAACATCTTATGTTATATTTAAAAAACGTACATCAACAACTCTTAATTTTTGTGAAGGCTTATTATCACAAAAGGTCCCTAAGGTTTACGAAACTATCAGATTGCATCCTTAATGTTTTTTTGTGTCATTGATGGTCCTCAAGGTTAGTATATGTGATCACAAATGGTCCCTGCCGTTAGGTTCCGCCAAAAACTCCGTTAGTTTGCTGATGTGGCATATATATATCACAAAACATCCTTGAAGTTTACACACCTATCACAAATGGTCCTTGCAAATTTTTAAATTTAAAATTCATAAAATTTTGGTTTTCTTTTTTAAATCTAATGAATTTTAAATTATTTTAAAATATATATTGTATTTTAAATACACATGACACTATATTATTTTAGATGTAGGTTCCACATATAGGCCACATCAACAAACTAATTGAGTTTTAAAAAAATAATTTAAAAATGAAAAAAACCAAGAGTTTAGGGTTTATAATTGGTCCTCAAGGTTAAAATCCTTATATAAATAGTTTTTTCATTCTTAAATTTTATGAATTTTAAATTATTTTAAAAAAACTTCATTAGTTTGTTGGTGTGACATATATGTGGAGCCCACATCTTCAAAAATATAGTGTCATATGTATTTAAAATACAATATATATTTAAAATAATATAAAAAAGAAAACCAAAATTTTATGAATTTTAAATTAAAAAATTAAAAAAATTCGTAGGGACCATTTGTGATAGATGTGTGAACCTCAGGGATGTTTTGTGATATGTATATATGCCACGTCAGCAAACTAAGAGTTTTTAACGGCAGGGACCATTTGTGATCACACATAGTAACCTTAAGGACCACGAGTGACACAAAAAAACATTGAGGATGCAATCTGATAGTTTCGTAAACCTTAGGGACCTTTTGTGATAATAAGCCTTTTTGTGAATATATAGTTTTGACGACATACGCATTCTACGAAACTATTTTCAATGATCCAACCGTCAAACTTGTTTCTTTAAACGTAGAGATCGTACTTACAAAAAGTTGGAAAAAATATACAGTCCTAGATGACGTAACGGGACCACAATTTTCGACGGATATAAATGAAAAATCACTATTTAACGGGTACTTTAACTCCGATGTTCAAGATTTTGTGCGGGTGCACTCCTTTATTATATATGAATACAATTACTGAATTTGATCTTCATTTAAAATCATTTACATCAATGGATACTTCGTTTAATTTCTTAACTACCATGCCATACAAAAGAAATAAAAATAAAAAAAATGGTTTGGGCGACGAATAAGAATTTTGTGCTCTGAAAGATTTGCGCGACGTATATAATTAATATTCGTCGAGCAAAGGTGATTTATCTATTTCGTCAAATTTTTTGCATATTTGGAACAATGCGCGACCGAATAACTTTCTCGTCGCGCAAAGCTGATTCGGTTACGTCATTATTATTGCATATTTGTTTTTTGCGTGACAAATGTATCCGTCCCGCAAATATAGATTGTGCGACGCGGTTTTTTACAGATTGTAATTGACTGATTTCCACTTCCAACCTCTTTTGCGTGACGAATGTATCCATCCCGCAAATTGAGATTGTGCGACACGGACACTTTGTTTCGTCGCGCAAAGATAAAGACCTTTTTTTACAGTTTGTATGTCCAAACCGTATGTCCAAATTTTATGTTATTTATACGGTTGAATTCAGCACAGAAAAACAAAGAACACAACGCGGACCGAATGTCAAAAACACACATTGCAAGGTTCCCCACATATATTTAAGGTTTGGATATACATTCCACAAATATTCGAACAATATTCAAACAGATATTTAAGATTTGGATAATCATTTAATATGTTTTACATGGCAAGTCGCAAATAAATTACATTATTCATCATCTGAACTATAATAATCTTCGTTATCGTCGCTATGATCACTTTCGGTCTCCCAATCATCCTCATCCTCCTCCTCCTCCTCCTCCTCCTCCAGAAGTACATCATCATCGTTGTTCGGGCCCACAGTTGGATCGTATCGCGGAAGATAACCGAGGTCAATTGTAATTGACTGAATCAGTATTTCTCTTGGAGACACTCCTTCAAGCTGAAACGGTTCTTGTACGACAATTGTATCTCGAAGTGTTTGTGCATCATGTTCTATGGAAGATTCGAAACGTTGGTCAGCAACGTCGACGTCGTTGTCATATGGATCTAGTTCTGGTATAGCATACATATTCCTCTGATCCATCTGCTGAACAACTTTCCACCCGCTCCCTGCTTTAGGGTCATCTAGATAGACAATTTGTTTTGCCATGGTTGCCAAAATGTAAGGGTCGTCATCATACCAAGTTCTGTTCATGTTCACAGATAGTAACCCATGATCGATTTTAATACTTCCCTGCCTATTTTGGTTCGTATCAAACCATAGACAATTAAACATGATAACTTTGTATCGGTCTTTGTAAAGCAATTGCACGACAGTGGTGAGTTTGCCATAGAAATCAATGTCCGTACTTTCGCCTCCACCTGGAACATGAACACCGCTGTTTTGCGTACACAACTTGTCATCTCGTGCACTCCCCAAAAATTTGACGCCATTAACATGGCAACCCGAGAACAATTCAGCCCGAAGTGGGCCAAATGCCAAGTTATATAACTCTTCACTGTAAGTGGGGGAATTCTCTGATTTCAACTTGGTCACCAAATATTATAAATAAAAAAAATTCAATAGCATGGAAATGTTAGTTTGACAATTTTAAATACTACAATATATATGTCAATTACAAAATACTTATAACTTACATATTGCAAGAACCATTTTGGAAATAATTCACGGTGTTTCTTGGAATACAAATGTGATGGATGTTCTCGCTTCATCATCTCTTCATGCTCATCTAAGTATGCCATTATCTCATCACAATTGTTCAATACGAACCAATGAGCTACCTCCATATCTTTTCAGGAAAATGACTCCCCTCGTACAAGATCTCCAAAGGGTCGTGCGCTTTGGGAAAAAACAGAAAGTTGCTCATTTCTCACACCTCCGTTATTATTGCGTTGAGGTCGATTGAAAGCCGTGTCCACATCTTTTAAATACAATCCACAGAAAGTTAGCGCCTCATATTGAACCTAAGCCTCTACAATTGATCCTTCGGGCTTCGCTCTGTTGTGTACGCTTCTTTTCAGCTCTCCAAGAAGCCTGCCAAAATATAATGAAAAGATGTAAATCAGGAAGTAGCAAGAATACGAACCAATGATGCATACAGAAATGATGCCAAGTTATATACCTTTCTACAGGATACATCCAGCGATAGTTGACTGGACCAGCAGCCAATGCCTCTTCTGGCAAGTGAACCATCACGTGGATCATACTTGTGAAGAAAGCCGAAGGGAATATCATCTCAAACTTGCATAGGACTTGGAAAATGTCATCGCGCAACTGATGAATGTCTGTCTTTCGCAATGTCTTTGCCGTTAGTTGGGAAAAAAATCTGGACAACAATATGATTGGCTTGACTACATTTTCCGGCAACAGGTGTCGAATCCCAACAGGAAGTAGGCGTTGCATAAACACATGGCAGTCATGACTCTTGAGTCTGGTAAATTTCCCCCCGTCAACATTCACGCAACGTGCGATATTAGAAGCATACCCATCAGGAAACTTTACATACGACACAAACTGTAGAAACTCTTTTTTGTCATTCGGTTTCATGGAAAAAAATGCAAGATCCCTTATAGCTTTATCATTGCCCCTTTTCAGCCATAAACCCCTTCGTATGCCCATTCTTTCCAAATCAAGACGAGCTTTTCTCGTGTCCTTTGTCTTGTCCTTGATAACTAGAATTGTTCCCATCAATGTGTCAAACACATTTTTTCTCAACATGCATAACGTCGAGATTGTGCCTCAATTTTAGTTTCGACCAATATGGGAGCTCAAAAAACATAGACTTGTGCGTCCAGTTCATATGTGTAGCAGGTCTGGTTCGACTAACTGTTTTCCCGAACAGAGCAAAATCCAAACAGTGAAGCTGTTCCAAGATCTGATAACCGGACGATTCTCTAGGTCTTGCACGATACTCTTTGTTCCCATCGAACTCTTTATCCTTTTCCCGCCACTCGTGATACCATGGCAACCATCTTCGATGCCCGAGGTAACACACTTTTCCAGCGTGCCAACCAGAAGTTACATCTTCCTTGCATACAAGGCATGCCATATAACCCTTTGTGCTCCACCCCGACACCATTGCATATGCGGGAAAATCATTCACAGTCCACATAACTGCCGCTCTCAAAGTGAAAATCTTCTCAGTGAATTTATTGTATGTGCGCACACCGTTTGTCCATAAATCCTTGAGCTCATCAACCAACGGCCATAAGTACACATCGATTGACTTGCCAGGATCCTCATTTATCAAAACAGTCATCATCATGTTCTCTTTTTTCATGCATTTCCAAGGCGGCAAATTATATGGGCAGTATGCGTCGACATATACAATCGCATCACATCGTCGTCTACCCGTTTTTCCTTATGCCATCTCATGTTTGTGGCAGTATGCGTCGACATATACAATCGCTGCAATCTTGGTTTCAGGGACAGATAACGCATGACTTTTTGTGGAACCTTAGTCATTCTATTCTGAGACGTCCTGTTTGAACCTCGACTCATTGCATATAGGACATGTATCCAATGATTCATACTCTTTGTAGAATAACATGCAATTGTTTTTGTAAGCGTTGATTTTTTCATAACCCAATCCAAGACTACTCAACATCTTCTGCGCCCGCCCGTGGTCTTTCGGCAAACAATTGTCCGTCGGAAGCATTCTCTTGAAAACCCCCAAAAAGTAATTGAAGCTCAAGTTCGACATACGGTACTTTACTTTTCCATGCATTAGCTCCACAATGGCCGTCAGAACGGAAAAGCTCTCGCACCCTGGATATAACTCTTGGTTGGCATTTCTTAACAGTTTTTTCATACTGTTCAAACTCTGCACTATCCGTTGGTGTAGGCACATCATCTTCCCCTTACTGATTGCTGCTCGTCGATGCAAATGGAAAAGCATCATTTATAATATCCATGACTTGTTCATTAGTGATGAGCACAAAATTAATACAAGTTTTATCCTTAAATTTATATTTGTTAGTATTTTCTTTTGTATTATGTAAATCTATTAGAGTATTTGTATTGGTTATTTCCAATCTTTGTTTTTGTATTTAATGAGTGGTTGTTTGTAGATATTAATTGTCTTCCACCAATGGCATGAGAAGGAGGAGAAATAGGCAATGTGTTGCAAAAAGAGAGAAGAACTCAAGTTGGATTTGATGACTTTGCCTTTTACAGCTCATGCTGTATAGTCCATTTGCAGGTCTGAAAACCGAATTCTCCCATGCTCAAATGAATAAATATCCTTCATGAAATTTGTTCATTAAGATGTCGACTAAGACATATCCAAAAATTGGAGCAATTGGATAAAAACTCAATCCACAGGCTGTCACACACCAAGACAGGTTCTAGAACTTTGCCTTTTACAGCTCATGCTGTACAGTCCATTTGAAGGCCTGCAAACCGAATTCTCCCATGCTCAAATGAATAAATATCCTTCATGAAATTTGTTCATTAAGATGTCGACTAACACATATCCAAAAATTGGAGCAATTGGATAAAACCTCAATCCACAGGCTGTCACACACCAAGACAGGTTCTAGAAGACAGCTTGCACATGCAGCTGGAATGAAAGGGACTTCATGCTTCTATAAATAGGCAGCAACTCAAGAGGGTAGGAGATGAGAAATTCAGAGGAGACACACGGGAAAGAGAAGGAAAGAAAGAAAGGAAGAGAAAGAGAGAGAGAAAGTGAGAAAGAAAGAGAACAATGATGGAAAGGAAAGAACCGAGAGCTAATAACTCTCTTAAAATTGTTCTTCACCTTTCTTAGTTCTCATTTAATTCATGTATTTTAGTTTCTTTGTTTTGTTTTAATTATTAATTATGTCTAGCTAAATTACTTAACTAAGGTTGGATGAAACACCATTATTAAATAAAGTTCTAGTTTTTATCTTCAATTCTCAAATATTGTGGTGTTCAATGATTATAATTTTCACTTCACATGATTAATAGATTAATCTTCTTTTCACCACTTCTATCATGTATTGTGACATATAACATGTATTTGTGGTAGTTAAGAGTTTGGATTAATCTATTAATTCATCCTTGGTTTATATTTCTAGTTTACAAATTTCTTTGATATTTTGTTATTCAAATAAACTTTTTCACATAGGATGCTTAGGAAACTTTGATCCTTTGTAGTTAAATAATTTTGTTTACATATTATGCTTAGAATTTTGTACTTATGAAGGGAAGGAAAATTTACTTATGATCTAAAGTACAAGCCTAATTGATAAATCTTGAGAAAGCATTAGATTGATTTCTAAATTGCTACTCCATGGGAATTGAAAGATAAATAATTAGGATCTTATGGAATAATGGTGTGGATTCTAATACCTTAGTTATTTTTCTCATAACTTTAAATCTTAATTTCAGTTTATTGTCATTTCCATATTTGTTTCATGCTTTATTAAATTTTCTTTATCAACAAACAAATCACCATTTGAATCAACTAGGTTGGAAATGAAATTAACTTTGGTATAATTGGTTTTCTATCTTTACACGCAATCCCTTGGGTACGATCTCGCTCTTACACGCTTATGCTATATTCGATTCGTGCGCTTGCGAGTTTATAAATTTTAAAAGACACCGCTTTTTGGTGACAACAAGTTTTTGGCGCCGTTGCCGGGGATTGCAACGGAAAACTGATCAAATTTTGGTTAATTAAATTCTTCCACTAGTTATAATTTAGTTTTGTAATATATATAAAACTTAAAAAAAACGAAATTATAAAATATATAATAAAAAAAAATATTTAGATTTTGTCAATTCTCTTGTTTTTATTGTAATATCATTGTGTATTAATTTTTCATTTCTTTGTTTCAGTTGTATCATCAAAGCTTCTTTTGGTGCAGCTTTGGACTTGGAAGAAGTTTCATATTTTATTTTAAGTATCATAAGATTTTATTGGAGGAGTGAAATTAAAGGTGCGTCTTGGACACCTGGTAAGAAAATTCTAACCCTTCTTTTAATTTCTTGCTTGAATTTTCTTTTTGTTTTATTTTTATCTTGTTTTTCTCGCATATAAGTAATTAGTAAATTTAAAATTTATAGGCCCTTCTTGAAAGACGTTAACTTGTGGTAACTTCAGTGAATAACTTCTAAACATTACAGTGTCTAGGAAAGTTCTTTAAGGAGGCACCTTCGGTGTTTAAGAAGGACTGGGTTTTAAGTGGGACCATTGTGACCCCTCCACCCTTCCCGGAAAAGACCTGGCTGTGATTTTTGGAAGCCTTTCACTAGTCATCCTTAAGTTTGCTCTTAAGAGAAGGATTTGTTTAGAGCTTTAAAATAAAATAAAAAACCTATAATTTTTGCTTATTTGTGTGGTCATTTTTGTATTTTCTTGTATATTTTAATTTTTGCTTATTTATTTGTGTGGTTATTTTTGTATTTTCTTGTTTATTTTATGTTTGGTCGTCGTTCTCAAAATTTAGACTTAGAGCCTTTCGACCCAGAAATTGAAAGGACGCTTAGGGAAGAACGAAAACCTAGGATTGTGATAACCAACCCTCTGTTTGAAATGGCAGCAATTGAGCCAGAAAGAACTCTGTTGGAGTGCTTTGCTCCTGTCACCACTAATTCCCCATCTTGCATAGTGTTACCTAACACCAATGCAACCAGCTTTGAGTTGAGAACTCAAGTCATTCAACTTTGGCCCAATTTCCATGGTTTATACCGAGAGGATCCTTACCTGCATGTCAAAGATTTTCTTGAAATTTGTTCAACATTCAAATTTCAGAACTTTTTGATGAAAGTGTCCGACTCCGTCTCTTCCCATTCTCTTTGAAAGATAAGGCCAAGTCATGGCTCAATTCCCTTCCTTCTGGTTCCATAACTTCTTGGGACCAACTTGTACAAAAATTATTGGCAAAATTTTTCCCCATGTCTAAAACCAATGGGCTTAGGAGAGAAATTTCTGAGTTTAGACAAAAGGAAAGCGAACAATTTTACGAAAGTTGGGAAAGGTTCAAAGACCTTATTCTTAAATGCCCCCACCATGGTTTTGAAAAATGGCGTTTGGTTCAATCCTTCTACAATGGGCTAACTCAGACTAGTCGCAATATGATTGAATCTATGAATAAAGGAGCTTTCTTACAACTTAGGGAAGCTGCAGCTTATGAATTCCTTGAGAACTTATCCGTGAATTCTCAACAATGAGATTTTTCCAACACCCCTGATAAGGAAATTAGGGAACCTAGGAAAGGAGGGATGTATGAAGTCAGAAGCGATTCTGATCTCGAGATTAAAATAGAGAGTTTGACCCGTAAAGTTGAGGCTATAGCATTGAGCCAAAACATGAACTCTGTCAACAAAGTCCACACTGAGATTTGCTCTATGTGTTGTAGCCCAACGCATTCAGAACAAACATGTCCTTCTAGTCATGGTTATGCCTGAGAACAATGAACAGGCAAATGCACTCAATTATTATAGGAACCAGTTTCCTAGTCCATTTTCTGAAACATACAACCCAAATTGGAGGAATCACCCAAATTTCTCTTGGAGGTCAAATCAACCTCAAAATTCTGGAGGAAACCCATCTCAAAATAATCAGTTTCGTCAACCTCCTGTCCCTCAGCCCACTCCACAGTTTGTTGCGACACAGCAACAACAATCATCTTCTTTGGAGGATTCAATCCAAAAGTTCATGCAATTAACTGGTCAGGCTATTAATGATGTCAAAGCTTCCACCCAACAAAATACTCAAGCCATTTCGAAGTTAGAACAACAAATGGGCCAGTTAGCAACTGTTGTGGGAGAGAGAGAAAAAGGTAAGTTTCCTAGCCAGCCTATTCCGAATCCGAAGGGTCAATTTGTGATTAATAACCCATCAAGTTCTCCAAATTCTAATGAACATGTTCAGTCCGTCACCACTCTTAGATCTGGGAAACAAATTGATAATCGGGATTTAGAGCCACACTTGAGGGATAAGAATGAGTTAAAAGATGTAGAAACACAAAAGTCTAATGAGAGTCATCCTCATGCATTATCATCAACTCCATCTGATCCTCCTTGGAATTTCATTCCAAAAGCTCCATTTCCTCACCGGTTAGCAAATTCAAAGAAGAGAGCACAATTTGGTGATATCCTAGAGGTGTTTAAGCAAGTTCAAATCAACATCCCATTCCTAGGTGCAATCAATCAAATTCCTTCCTATGCTAAGTTCTTAAAAGATCTTTGTACATTTAAGAGGAAGACAAATGTTCCAAAGAAAGCCTTTCTAACTGAGCATATCAATTCCATCATTGAGAATAGGATTCCTATCAAGTACAAGGACCCCGGTTGTCCTACCATTGCTTGCATGATAGGTGATCACCATATTGAAACAGCTTTGTTAGACTTAGGGGCAAGTGTGAATTTATTGCCATACTCAATATATAAGCAATTAGGCTTAGGAGAGATTAAACCAACTCGGGTATCTCTCTCTCAGCTGACAGATCTGTGAAAATCCCTATAGGCATTGTTGAAGATGTTTTGATCAAGGTTGATAAATTCTACTTTCCTGTAGATTTCATTGTCCTAGATACACAACCTGTTCCTTCAGGACAAAAACAAATTCCAGTCATCTTAGGCCGTCCATTCCTTGCCACATGTAATGCAAATATTAATTGTAGGAATGGACTCATGAATATCTCATTTGGCAACATGACTGTTGAGTTTAATATTTTCAACATCAGCAAGCAACCATCAGATGATGAAGATATTGGTGAGATCAACTTGATTGATACTATGGTGGAAGATTCTTTTCATTACTCTAGCATTAAGGACCCATTAGAAGCATGCTTAGCTCATTTTGGGGCTAACTTTGATTTCGAAAAATCTTTTGATGAAGTCAATGCATTGTTAGATTCTGTTCCGTATATTGAAACGCCCACTTGGAAACTTAAGGTTGAACCTCTTCCTCTTTCCACGTCACCCCCACTTCCTTCCATCATAGAGCCCCCTAAGCTGGACTTAAAGCCATTACCTGATACTCTCAAGTATGTGTTCTTAGAGTCTTCTGAAACCTTGCCTGTAATCATAGCTTCGGACCTTAATAACAAACAGGAAGGTAAACTTGTCAAAATGCTTAAAGAAAATAAGGAAGCCATAGGGTGGTCTATTGCTGACATTAAGGGTATTGCTCCTTCTGTTGTCATGCATAGAATTCACTTAGAGGACAATGCCAAGAATTCCCGAGAACCACAAAGGCGGTTGAATCCTATGAAGGATGTTGTTAGAGATGAAATATTAAAGCTTTTAGATGTTGGGGTGATATACCCAATTTCTCGCAGTAAGTGGGTGAGTCCTGTGCAAGTAGTGCCAAAAAAGTCTGGTATCACAGTTGTCAAAAATGAGAAAAATGAGCTCATTCCTACACGAGTCCGAACTGGATGGCGTGTATGCATCGACTATCGAAAGTTGAATTCTATCACGAGGAAAGACCATTTTCCTCTACCTTTCATTGACCAGATGTTGGAGAGGTTAGCTGGTCATGCATATTACTGTTTCTTGGATGGTTATTCTGGTTATAACCAAATTCCTATTGCACCAGAGGATCAAGAAAAAACCACCTTCACATGCCCTTTTGGAACATTTGCCTACAGACGCATGCCCTTTGGGTTGTGTAATGCACCTGCTACATTTCAGCGGTGTATGGTCTCTATATTCTCTGATATGGTAGAACGATTCTTAGAGGTTTTCATGGACGATTTTTCAGTATATGGATCATCGTTTGATGAATGTTTGCACCATCTTTCTCTGGTATTAATTCGTTGCAAAGAGAAGAATCTTGTGCTTAATTGGGAGAAATGTCATTTTATGGTGAAAAAAGGGATAGTGCTAGGACATGTAATTTCTTCTGATGGTATAGAAGTTGACAAAGCCAAGGTAAATTTGATTTCAAATCTTCCACCTCCACGAACAGTGAGAGAAATTAGATCATTCCTAGGCCATGCTGGATTTTACCGTAGGTTCATCAAAGATTTTAGTAAAATCTCTCGTCCTTTGTGTAGCTTGCTTGCCAAAGATTCTGCTTTTGTCTTCAGTGATGATTGCAACCATGCTTTTGAAAAACTCAAGGCACTTTTGACTTCTGCACCTATCATTCGTCCTCCAGATTGGAGTGTTCCTTTCGAAATCATGTGTGATGCTTCTGATTATGCGATTGGTGCCTCTCTTGGGACAGCGAATTGCCAAGCTTCCCCATGTCATTTACTACTCTAGTAGAACTCTTTCTGATACCCAACTCAATTATTCTACCACTTAGAAAGAACTGCTAGCAGTTGTCTTTGCCTTAGACAAGTTTAGATCTTATCTTTTAGGATCTAAAGTCATTATCTACTCAGACCATGCAGCGCTGAAGTACCTTTTGTCTAAAAAGGATGCTAAACCTCGTCTTATCCGTTGGGTTCTTTTGCTTCAAGAATTTGACATTGAAATTCGGGATAAAAAAAGGTTCTGAGAATGTTGTAGCAGACCACTTGTCTAGACTAATTGTTGAGTCTAGTGAGGATTCCATTCCAATCACTGAAACATTTCCTGACGAGCGCTTATGCATGTCTCATCCATTCCTTGGTTTGCTGATATTGTAAATTATCTTGTTACTAGTGAGATGCCCTCTCATTGGTCAAAACAAGATAAATCAAAGTTTTTAGCCATGGTCAAACATTTCTTCTGGGATGATCCTTATTTATTTAAGTATTGCCCCGATCAGATCATAAGGAGATGCATTCCAGAATATGATCAGACCAATATCCTATCCTTTTGTCATGACCAAGCTTGTGGAGGTCACTTTAGTGCCAAGAAAACTGCCGCTAAGATCCTACAATGTGGATTTTACTGGCCTTCTCTTTTTCGTGATGCTTATTCATATTGCAAAGCTTGTCAGCGTTGTCAACAATTAGGGAGTCTTTCTAGAAGAAACATGATGCCATTGAACCCTATCCTCATTATCGATGTATTTGATGTTTGGGGTATTGACTTTATGGGACCATTTCCTAACTCTTTCGGTAATTTGTACATTCTTGTTGGAGTTGATTATGTGTCTAAATGGATTGAGGCAGTTGCATGCAAAACAAATGATCATAAGGTTGTGGTCCGTTTCTTGAAAGAGAATATATTTTCTCGTTTTGGTTCACCTCGTGCTATTATTAGTGATGGAGGTAAACATTTTTGTAATAGGCCATTTGAGCAATTAATGAAACAATATGGCATTACACATCGAGTTGCAACTCCCTATCACCCCCAAACAAGTGGTCAAGTTGAAGTGTCAAATAGGGAGATCAAGCATATTTTAGAAAAGACAGTTAATCCTAGTAGGAAAGATTGGTCTTTAAGACTCACTGATGCTTTGTGGGCTTACCGTACATCATTCAAAACTCCCATAGGAATGTCCCCGTACAGACTTGTGTATGGAAAGGCATGTCATTTACCTGTTGAGTTAGAGCATCGAGCCTCCTGGGCTGTGAAGCAACTTAATTTTTCTCTAGATAAAGCAGGAATTCAAAGAAAACTCCACCTCAATGAATTAGAAGAAATTCGAAATGATGCATATGATTGTGCTAAATCATATAAAGCCCGGATGAAGGTGTTTCATGACAAACAAATTTTGCGAAAAATGTTTGAGAATGGTCAGAAAGTCCTTCTGTATAATTCTCGTTTGCATCTTTTCCCTGGTAAACTAAAATCTCGTTGGTTCGGGCCCTTTCATTGTTCGTACTGTTTACCCTCATGGAGCTATTGAGATTGAAAATCCCAAAAATGGAGACATATTCAAAGTGAATGGTCAAAGACTGAAACCATTTTTTGAGTTCAAATCCCCAGAAGTAGAGGAGATATTTCTTGACAAACCTGTTTATCACGAATTTATTATTCTGCGTGTCTGGATAGATTTTAGTTTTCTTTTTGTGTGTTTTAATTCATCTTGGTCTTTATTTATTTTTTGCTTGGATTTTTTATTTATTTATTTATTGTCTTTTATTCTGCAATGGATAAATACCAAAGGGATTGGCACGCATATTTTCCAGGTATTATCTTTCTATTTCATTTACCCTCTTATTTCATACATTTGCTATGATTTTATTCCGAATTTCTTGTTTCGCTTTGCTTTTATTACTGTAATTCTTTCTTTCTTTTACTTGTTTATGTATTTAATTTGTTGTTAAAGTTTGGGAAGTAGATTGCTTCATGATTGCACACACGGAAATTTGGCTCAAAATACTTATTCATTTCATAAACATGTGATTACATACACAAATGTGAAAATGCATACATAAAATTCTCAATCACATGTTTGTTTCCAGATTCTGAGCAACCTGAGGCATCATGCTAATTGCCTCTACTTGCTCTTACTTGTAGAACCTGCAAAAGTTCGACATGATCATTATTTCTCTTCTCCAGTGCTTCTACATTCTGGTTGGCCAAGTATAGCCGTTTCTGGAGTCCGCCACCAGAGCTTTCAAGGAGGCCACCTCATCACTCAGTGCCCCGCACTCTCGTGTTCTCGCCAGTAGGCGGCGCAGCCTAGATTTGTGGCGGAAACCGCATGTTGCACGTTTAGAGTCTGGGACTCCTCCACTGCCACATTGTCCGACCGCTGTGCCATATGCAGATGCACCGCCGGTGTGAGTCTTCTCAGGAATACCTTCCGGCACTACAGCTCTTATCGGCACGACCTCAGAGAAGTTGGAGGCCGAACCATGATGGTATGAGGAGTTTGGGAAAATAGGGTTTGAAGGAGCCCTTATCTGGGCATTTGGTGGTGCAAGCGACAACTCAAGGTTAAGGTCATCAATGGGAGTAGCTGAGGATGCCATTGATTTTTATGTATGGACTATTTGATGGTTTTTCTTGAGTTTGCAAAATGAAATGCAGGGTACTCCTCCTTTCAACCGAGAAGTGGTTTAAATAAGCATATGCTCATAAGGGAGCCGACACCACTTTGCATTTCTTGAGCAATTTGCGGTTGCGTCCAGAAAAACGGGAAGCATTTTTACTTTCACTTTACTTTCTTTTCCTCCCGTGTTTTCTGGTGCATTGTGTTTTGATTTCTTTTTAGTTTGTCGTCTTTGTTTTATTTCAATTGGGGAAGTGTGCTTTGTTTCTTTTTAGTTTGTCGCATTCCCTTTATTCAAGTTTGGGAAGTGTGTTTTGTTTTTCTTCTTTGTCTTTTGCAACTTTCTTTTCTTTTATTTCCGAAAACGAAAAAAAAAAATACACGGAAAGGGCAAAGACAAACAGGCACACCAATAATACACTAGAATCACTTTTTCTCAGTGCTCGGTGTCTCGACCATAGGACCTTTGAGTTTAGCCCTACGGCTATCCTCTTCCGGGCTTCAGGCACAGTGTCTTGGGGCTCATCACTCGAGCTCCCAAAGATTGCACTCTTAGCTTGAGCGTAACCACTTTTGCGGTCTGTTTTCTTGCGCTTACCCGGTCGGTCTAGGTCCTCCAGCTGCTTTCTCATGTCATGAGCGTAAAAACTTACCATCTTTGAAAGATTTTTGTTCTCTTCCCGCAACGCTTCCAGCTGGTGTCGATTCACCTCTAGTATCCTTGCCCTTTCTGTTTTTAAACTTTTAATAATACTCTGGCACTCTTCAACCATACTTCGCTCTGCCGCCAACTGACCTCTTAGCACCTCCACCTCATGGGACTTCGCGATTAGGCGATGACCCACACTTGCGACTGTTGCGCTGCTTCACGCTCAGTGCCAGAGCATCGCTCACGACCCGGTTGTCATCCCTTGCCCCCAGCACCCGTATATCCTTGGGAGTCACTAGATTTCTAGCAACTCCAAGGGCAACATCGTTGTCCAGCAGATCGGAGTCATTCACTGTCACGTGCCCCCGTGCGGAGGCAAAGTAGGGCATCCACACTGGTGCCACTGCTTGGCCCCCGAGTCTGAGTCGGTGGAGCTAGGTTGAGATCTAACGAAAATGGGTAGGAAGAGGCCATTTGAATTTTCTTTTCTTTTTTTCTTTCTTCTCTCTTTTGTGTGTTTCTGAGTTTTGTGTGTTTTTCCCCAACTCTTTCTCTTCTTCTTTTATAGAGTTAGTTTCTACGTAACCCTAGCCACTGCGCTTCTGGTTTGGCGTGGCCCTTGCGGCCTATCCCCCTCTATCGCCTCACCTGTCCCTCAATCCCTTTAATTGCATTTCCGCCTTTCAACGCTTTCAAGAAACGAAAGTCGTCACGCCTTCCTATGAAGGCAATAATTCTAGCTTGGGACCGTGAGAGAGACCTCTGCTTGTCGGCACGTCTCTCACTTTGTATCCCGTGACTCACAGGAGCCGAGACATCAGGGCCCACTTTTTTTTTTTTTCTGAGTTCTCGCTCTTTGTGCTTCTGACTTGGTTTCTTTGTTTTATATACTTTCTTCGCTCTTGGGCTTTCGTTTGGGTTGGGCTTTCATTTTGGTTTGTGCATTTCTTTGGGTTGGATTTCTGCGTGCGTAGGACTGTTGTTAGGCTTTACTGTTGTATTTGGTTTTGGTTTGTTCCGTTTGATTTTCTTTTGTTTTTGCAACTAAATTGCAGTTTTAATTGGTTTTGTTTCGTTTGATTTTGTTTTATTTAATTGTTGATGCCTCAATTCTTCAACATTGAGGACAATGTTTGGTTTAGGTTTAGAAGTTTTATTTTTAGGGTAGTTTTTTTTTTATTATAGTTTTTCAAAAAAAAAAAATGGTGTTATCTCTAGATTTTTATGCTTACTATCATCAAAACAGATTTAACACTCACGAATGATTTTTACGATTGGAAACATATGATTAAATTTTAAACCCATAATTTTAGTTTTTTCACTTATTTCTATTTAGTGGATAATTCATGAGTTATACTTTGAGCTCTCACATGCACATCAACACTTTAGTGAGAATGAAAGAAAAGATCAATTATAGTTAACTTTGTTGTTTTTAGCAGAGTTAGATGACATTGCTCTTGATTGACCTTGGCGTAAAAAAAAAAATAATAATAAGGTAAAAAAAAATAATAATAATAATAATGTTAATTTATCCAGAGTTTTACTTAGTAACCGGGCCTCTTGCCTAAACAGCAGCGAGTGTTCGCGTCAAACAGTAAAGTTTTAGGGTAAATACATTTTGTGACTAGTTTAGTTCTGTAGCCTTTTTAACTTCGAGTTAATAAGCCCTTAGGGGTGTTTCTACACCTAATGCCTTAAAACCTTTGGTTTGAGAGTCGTTGGCCTAAATCTCGCTACATGGGTTAATTAGAAAGCTTAATGGAACTAAACATTGCACAGTCACAATTATAAAAAATAAAAAAAAAAGTATATATATGCCTTGGTTAGTTATTTGCACTGAATTTTGATAATGATTGAAATAATGAGGTTACTGTGATTGAAATTAACTTTTGTCCCTAAAAAGTGTTGGTGATTAAACACCAAGGAAACAAATGGAAAATTTACTAAATGATTATAAGTGATCGTGACTCTATGTGGGGATTAATTTGAAGCGTGTTTGCTCTTTTAAAAATTGTTCATGAATTTTCAATCCAGTAGCTTTGATGATGGTTAAGCATTTGTTTAAATTTTCAATTTTGTTGTAGCATAATTTTTAATCTCTCATTTCGATGTTTGTGGGTATCATCATGAAAGCCCTCACGAGACTATACTCGTCCACTAGGGTAACCTAGGGGTTTAAAGGCTTGTTGCATATGCTAAATGCAATCGAGATCCCTGCGAAAGTGGCTTAGTTTTCTTTTCTACTTAGTTTTTATTTTCTTTTGCTCGAGGACTAGCAAAATATAGGTTTGGGGGTATTTGATGAGCACAAAATTAATACAAGTTTTATCCTTAAATTTATATTTGTTAGTATTTTCTTTTGTATTATGTAAATCTATTAGAGTATTTGTATTGGTTATTTCCAATCTTTGTTTTTGTATTTAATGAGTGGTTGTTTGTAGATATTAATTGTCTTCCACCAATGGCATGAGAAGGAGGAGAAATAGGCAATGTGTTGCAAAAAGAGAGAAGAACTCAAGTTGGATTTGATGACTTTGCCTTTTACAGCTCATGCTGTACAGTCCATTTGCAGGTCTGAAAACCGAATTCTCCCATGCTCAAATGAATAAATATACTTCATGAAATTTGTTCATTAAGATGTCGACTAAGACATATCCACAAATTGGAGCAATTGGATAAAAACTCAATACACAGGCTGTCACACACCAAGACAGGTTCTAGAACTTTGCCTTTTACAGCTCATGCTGTACAGTCCATTTGCAGGCCTGAAAACCGAATTCTCCCATGCTCAAATGAATAAATATCCTTCATGAAATTTGTTCATTAAGATGTCGACTAACACATATCCAAAAATTGGAGCAATTGGATAAAAACTCAATCCACAGGCTGTCACACACCAAGACAGGTTCTAGAAGACAGCTTGCACATGCAGCTGGAATGAAAGGGACTTCATGCTTCTATAAATAGGCAGCAACTCAAGAGGGTAGGAGATGAGAAATTCAGAGGAGACACACGGGAAAGGGAAGGAAAGAAAGAAAGGAAGAGAAAGAGAGAGAGAAAGTGAGAAAGAAAGAGAACAATGATGGAAAGGAAAGAACCGAGAGCTAATAACTCTCTTAAAATTGTTCTTCACCTTTCTTAGTTCTCATTTAATTCATGTATTTTAGTTTCTTTGTTTTGTTTTAATTATTAATTATGTCTAGCTAAATTACTTAACTAAGGTTGGATGAAACACCATTATTAAATAAAGTTCTAGTTTTTATCTTCAATTCTCAAATATTGTGGTGTTCAATGATTATAATTTTCACTTCACATGATTAATAGATTAATCTTCTTTTCACCACTTCTATCATGTATTGTGACATATAACATGTATTTGTGGTAGTTAAGAGTTTGGATTAATCTATTAATTCATCCTTGGTTTATATTTCTAGTTTACAAATTTCTTTGATATTTTGTTATTCAAATAAACTTTTTCACATAGGATGCTTAGGAAACTTTGATCCTTTGTAGTTAAATAATTTTGTTTACATATTATGCTTAGAATTTTGTACTTATGAAGGGAAGGAAAATTTACTTATGATCTAAAGTACAAGCCTAATTGATAAATCTTGAGAAAGCATTAGATTGATTTCTAAATTGCTACTCCATGGGAATTGAAAGATAAATAATTAGGATCTTATGGAATAATGGTGTGGATTCTAATACCTTAGTTATTTTTCTCATAACTTTAAATCTTAATTTCAGTTTATTGTCATTTCCATATTTGTTTCATGCTTTATTAAATTTTCTTTATCAACAAACAAATCACCATTTGAATCAACTAGGTTGGAAATGAAATTAACTTTGGTATAATTGGTTTTCTATCTTTACACGCAATCCCTTGGGTACGATCTCGCTCTTACACGCTTATGCTATATTCGATTCGTGCGCTTGCGAGTTTATAAATTTTAAAAGACACCGCTTTTTGGTGACAACAATTAGGATCCACAATAGGTTCAACATTGTCCACTCTTGTGGCCCTTGAAGACGAAGTAATGTCTAATTGTTCCCCGTGATGGTTCGAAGTGTTGTATGTCTCAATCATTCCATTCCTTACTAAATGCAATCGAACAGTTTCAATTGTCTCCCACAACATATTGTTACACTTCCTACAAGGACACCGGATTCTAGTTGCACCCGGGTTGTGTGACCGTGCAAAGTGAATAAAGTCCTCGATTCCATCCAAGTATTCGTCTGCGCACCTGTTAGGGTTCTGTATCCACCTTCTGCTCATAATTCGTGGAACCACAATCACAATACAACAATCATGTTGTATTCTTACAAAATCATAACGTCACCTTATGCCTCCGGTAAGGGCCCTATCCCATTCAGAAATGCATAGTCATGCCACGTAATTTACAACTATATGAGATTAGATTTCGACGTGAATGAATTTCGGCAGCATCTTAGTACAGTTCTTGAGGTGTACCGTAGATATAAAATACTTACGTACCACCCGAAGAACGTACCGAGATGAACACCGAAATCTCCATAATTGAAACCTAATCCTGTAGCTGTAAACTACGTGACACGACTATGCATTTCCAACCTGTCCAAAATATGGAACAATTCAAGAATTAATTGGACCGTAGTCGTGGTTTACCCACCCATGCGCGGTCCAACTAACCTGAAACGGGAACTAAGCTTTACAAAAATAAAATGTATGAAGTTAATTTCAATTAACTTCGTACATCAACGTGCATAACTGAACAACACAATATAAACATAATGTAATTAATTTTATATAATACCTTCTCAATCCTTCTCCAACAATCGCTAATCACATATATTATCCCTATATACAACGAAATTAATGTCGTTAGTATGAATTTATAGTAATATTTTTACACTAACGACAAAAAATACATAATCAATGAACGTACTGGAGGCAGAGATAGTTTAACTCATAAACGAAATGAAATTGATGCGTTTGCTTCGCCTATGACGTTCGAAGAGGAGAGAGAGAGTGGCTGAGGCAAGTTGCAATTTTTTTGCAGTTTGCCTTTGCCATGGTTTGCGGACGAAGAACATGTTTCGTCGCGCAAAGATTTAAGTCCTTGCGCGACAAATAAATATATTCGTCGCACATATTCGACACGCAAACGTATTTATCGTCTCGCAAAATTTGTTTGCCCCGCGCGCATAGTTCTGCCGACATCCATTTTTGCGCGACGTGGATATACTTTATTCGTCGCTCAAAGGCCACTCATCGTCGCGCAAGAATTTGGGGCCAAATGCCATTACCGCACGGTTTTTTTCCCACTTGTTCTTTGACCGTCGCGCATTATAACTTAGCGCAATTAAAACTGTCGTCGCGCAAAGTGGCGCCGTCAAATCCACGGTTTGGACCCAATTTTTGTCACTATATGCGACAATACTATTGTTTGTTGCGCAGAGTTTCTTTGCGCGACGAAAATTTCGTCGCTTTTTTTGGCGGTACGGTTTCATCTTTCCATGGCGCATACTTGTTGTTTTGCGCGACGATTATTATTCGTCGCGCAAATACAAAAATGTAGTAGTGATGACTTAGTATTTATTTTAAAAAAATTCTGAAATTTTTAGTATTTTTTTAAAATTTTGTTAGATTTTTTTTTTTAAATTTTTTTTGATTGCTGACGTCAACAAACCTTGGCTAGCACTTGGGCTGATTTTGCCCGGACAAACAAAGCCCGCTGGAACACCTTTTTCTTCTTGAAACCCCCCTAGCCCCAGGTTTGGGCGCACCGCTGCACTTGCTCTAGTAGGGGGAAAAATGTCAAAAAGGCTAATAGGGCTTAGCTGGACTTGAATTCTAGTACGATTAAAAAAGAAAAATGGCCTACTAGTACTTGATCTTGAAAATTAATGCACCCCAAACAAAAATGGGGTCGCACACACATGCCTATTTGCTTTTTTCGTGAGGGTAATGTGAACCCTTGGTACTTGCAGATAAGATCAATAATGACAGTATTCAAATGCAAGGAGGGGAGGAAAGCTCTTCAATTGCAAGGAGAACGCAAGCACAAGTCATAAGAAAACCTATCTCTTATACCATGTCAAACAAAATATGTGGGAATTTTCATATATATATATATATATATGTATATTCACAGATTGTAGATATTTGGATATTTATTCTTCTCCCATATGGAGGTATTTATAAAGAAGTACAAAGATGTGTTAACCCTAAACGCAATAGGAAATAAATCCAAACTACAATATGAAATAAATCTCAATTACAATAGGACTAAATAAATTGGTAAGTAACCAAAATCCTCATTAAGTAAGGAACCAAAGTCCTAACTAAGGACTTGCCAACAAGTCTTGTCCTCCATCCTACCATAGTGAGAGTCGATATCGGTGGTATCGACAATGTGGATATGTAACTTTTTAATCTTCACTATGATTAAATGAAGATTATGCTTATAATTCTCCTTCAACTATATAAAACTATTATTTGAGAGCTCGGAGGAAGAGAGAAGAAACAATCATGGGTTAGATTGAAATTGGTTCGTTTTAGGGTTTGATGTTGACAAGCCATAAACCTAGAGATTCATTTGGACCATTAAGCTTTCATAAACTGTTTGTTTTTAAGATTCAAAAAGAGTTATGCCAAAATAAAAAGGGATATGTACGTAATGCCAAGACACAGCAATGTCACAGATCAAACGATAGAGACCACTCTCTGGTTCACGGGCAGGTTTTCAAACCGTACCATATATGTATTTGAATACGTGAAGTGTGAACAAAACTCTTGTTCAAACTTGAATTCGTGGTGAAATATTGATCACAATATATGCACTTGGATGCCTGCACAATATTAATTACTGCAACAAAAGTTGCAGTTCTCAAATAGCCTGTCAACGACTTGAAAAAAACCCTACACACCGTACATCTAAAGAAGCCAGCATTTTAAACTCAAGGGCTCGATAGGTAAACCCTCTAAACAACCTCAGTTAGAAGCAAAAACTTCACCAAGATCATTTGGCCCTCTATCAACGTCAATACGCTTTCTTACAGTTGTAAGTTACACAAATCCTCGATGTCACCTCAAAATAGTGTCAAAACCCTAACCTCAATGCTGCCCATCTCCATTCGATACCTAAATTTATCATTTTTCCCCGAGCGCAAAGTTTTAACTCTAATCTTTTCTTCAAATTGAGAGTTAAGACCTAATTTCCTTAATGGCACGAGGCAAGTTTATAACTTAACGAAAAATTTGACACTATAGATAGATTTTGAACAATCATTAACCATTGTCAGGACTTTGCTCGAATTAATGACATATATAGGGACGAAAAAGTAATGCAGAAGCTAATAATAGTAATTCCTTGCGACGTTAGTTAACGGAAGAATATATCTTTAGATATTGAAAAAGCGTGTGAAAAGTAAGTGGCTCACAAGTAAAGAAGAAGGCAAGAAGGTGGGGCAGCTTGAATGCATTGCATCAAAGAAAAGTTATATGCAGCTTCACTTAGGGGTGGGCATCAATCCGGCCGATCCGGTTACACCGGCCGAACCGATTATATTGGTTTGGTTTGGTTTGGTTTTGACCAAAAAAAAAGTCAACAGTTTGAAAAACCGATCCGAACCGGTTTGGTTTGGTTCGGCTGCGGTTTGGGAGTTTTGAAAACTATCCTAAACCAAACCGGACCGATTATAAATCAATTTATTATTTGTTTAATTTAGTTGACATGTGGCAAGGCTTGAGTGGTTATTTGAAAGTGTACCATGTACCCTAGCACACCTGATTGGACTCCAAAACTAATACTCACGGACTCCATTCTCTCTCCCTTACATTTGCCTAAGCCTCTATCTCTTCTTCCTTCCATTCAACCCTAGCCGCAACTCCCTCTCATCATCAGTCTCTCTGTGTGTCTCTGCTCTCCAGGGTTTGTGAGAGCAGGTAATGCTGCACAAATTTATTTTTGGTGCAATAATATTACTTTTAATTGTTCGAGTTTGTTTTGGTTATATTGATGTTGCAATAATTTTATGATGTATATGGTGTAGGTATTTTATACTTAATTCAACGTGAAAATCATGGTAGATTGATGGCATACTTGTTCAAGATTCTCATACTTTTGATATCAGCTACGCAGTATGAATTCTCCTCCCCAAAATATCTTATTGTTAAGGATTGTTCTTTTCTTACTGGTTTTGTTTTAATGTGATTTAGTATTTAATCCATTGTATCTTCTTATGTTGCTTTTTTAAAAGCTGTATTCAGATTTCGAAACCTCTAATGTTAGAACAAACTTTAGTGTCTACTTTTCATAATTCAATTCTGAAATTGGGCACAAGTGATATGGCTTACAGCTTTAAGTGCATTGATATTACCTGTTTCTATCCTTGCTATTATGCAGAACAGCATAAGGCAGTAATAACCATATTATTGTGCTTTTTGGTATTCTTTTTTTCGATCTTAGATTTGGATTTCAGTTTGTCCTATGTATGTGATCGGTGCATAATTACATATCATTTTGTACCTTTCTAACTTATGATTTGGTTATGTTTTTGAGTTAAACTTGTGCTTTTAATAAGTTTTGTGTTTGTTTCAGTGTAATAAGCTTGAGACTCACTAATTGCATTTTGGAGACAAATTAGCTCAAAACGGTGTCTGGAGATCAGTCAACTTCACGGATTGGACTGTACTTGCTCAAGAAGAACCAGATGATGAGCCATATATCATTGGAAAGATACGGAAGTCTATTTTCTGTAGAATTTACGGTTCATGATTCCGAGTCTTCTAGGGAAAGTTATACATGTTTTGGCAACTTAAGGTCAAATTCGACAGCATCTGCGTTACTGGGCCAAAAATCACATTTGAAGGCCTTCCCGATTTTTCCTTGAGTTGGGCTGCATATTTTTGGAAAGATAATTCAAAGAGCTTCAAGATCCATATTTTTCCAGATTTTTCAGGATGGAGCCACAAGCCCAAAACGAGCCCACAAGCTGGCTGCAATGCATTGTCATGCATGACATATGCATGATGATGTGTTGTTGATTGTGGGAAAGTTTGGTGAAGCATATTCAATACATATATTTGAGTGGAATTTTGCAGCAGCCAAATGAATTAATTGAAGTTGAAGTGGATAATGCAACACTAAGCTTAATGACAAGAAGAATTGTTTTCAAATGCAATAATGTGTTAGGTGAATTAAGTGTTGTAAGTTGGTGAATTAATTGTTTCCAAACACTTTCTTCTCCCTTCTCAAAGCTCTCAAACACATGCTCTTCCAAAATCCACAAAGTTCTCAAACACCACTTTCCTTTCTTCTCCAAAAGTCTCCATATTCTCAAACACTTCCCAAACACTTCTCCCATTCCTTCATCAAATTCTCAATGTTCCCAAACACTCCTCCCTTCTCTTTTTCAAACACATCTCTCCTCTCTTCCAAAAGTCTCCATGTTCTCAAGTGTTGTACAAAACCTTTTTGCTTCTTTTGTTTTCATTTCTGTTTTGTGTAGGAAAACTGAATTGGATCATTCAATCACCAATCCCTGTGGAATCGACCTCGCACTTACATATGCTATACTACCGAACGGCTCGTGCACTTGCGAGTATCACAAGTTGAGGATGCAGCTGAATCCATTTTGGTGTAGCTGAAATCTACACAACAAGTTTTTGCGCGCCGTTGCCGGGATCCGTAACATTGTTTGATTCTATTTGGTTTTCCTACTTTTTATTATTCTTATTTTTTGTATATAACTAGACAGTTTCATGTTTTAAAGTTAATGAGGTTAATTGACAAGTTGTGTTTGTAGTCCAACGGACAAGGACAATTGCCTGACAAGCAAGAGAACTGGGTTTGAGTCCCAGCTTACACAACACAAAAAAGAAAAGAAAAAAGGTTCAAGTAGCATGTTGATTATTTCTAGTTTATGGTTTCATTCACTTGTTCTTAATTAAATTTCTTTGTCTCTTTCTTTTTCCTTCTGCAACTTTACTCTTTTATTTCTGAAACAAAAATAACAAAAACAAAAACAACCAAAAAAATAAAAACAGTAGAAATCATTTCTTCACAGCGCTAGGTGTCTCGACCATAGGAGCTTTGAGTTTGGCCCTCTGGCTGTCCTCTTCCGGGGCTTCACGCACAGCCTCCTGGGGCTCACCACTACTCTCGCGATCTACTTACTTGCGTTTACCCGGTCGGTCTAGGTCCTCCAGCTGCTTTCGCATGTCACGAGAATACAACTCTACCATCTTTGATAGGTTTTTATTCTCGTCCCGCAATGCTTCCAGCTGTGTCTCGATTCACCTCCACTATCCTTGCTCTCTCCCGTTTCAAGCTTTTTATAGCACTCTGACACTCTTCAACCATACTTCGCTCCGCCGCTCACTGACCTTTCAGAATCTCTACCTCATGGGACTTCGCAAGTAGGCGATGACCCAAACTTGCAACACATGTTGTACTCTGCACGCTCAGTGCCAAAGCATCACTCGTGATCCGGTTGTCATCTCTTGTCCCGAACACACGTATATCTTTAGGAGTTACTAAATTTCTGCCAACTCCAATGGCAACATCGTTGTCCAGAAGTATTGAGTCATTGACAGTCACAGGCACCCTTGCGGAGGCAAAGTAGGGTACCCATTCCTGGTGCCGCTGCTTGGCCCCATGTCTAGTCGATAGAGCTAGGTTGAGATCCAACGAAAATGGGTAGGAAGAGGCCATTTGATTTCTCACTTTTTTCTTTTTCTTGCTTCTTTTCTCTTTTGTGTTTTTGTGTTTTTGAGTTTGTGTGTTTTCCCTTCTTTTTCCTTCTTATAGACATAGTCTTTGACAAACCCTAGCCATTGAGCGTCCTTAGCATTTTCCTGAATCTCCAGCAGTCCTTGAGTCCCACAACCTTCGTGTTTTCCAATTGTACCCAACTCAATTATCACGACTTTGCTTTGTCTGAACGGACGCGTTCAACAAAGTCTTTGCGCCTTTCCATAAGCCCGTAATTTCCGCTTGTAAAAAATACGGTGCTTCTACTTGTTAACACGTGTTTCGCTCTGTCGAAACATCAAGGACCACATTATCTGTTTTTAGAAATCTCGTCTTCGCGCTTCGAAAAATAAATAAATAAATAAATAAATGTAAAAATAATAATAATAAATAAATTGAATAGTGTGGGCTTCTGATTTCATTTTGGGTTAGGTTTTACAGTTGTTGGGTTAATTTCATTTTGGGCTGTTTTTGTTTTGGGTTTCAGTTTGCGTATGACTATCTGTTTAGGGCTTACTGTTTTGAGTGTTTTACTGTTTCATTTTAATTTTTATTTGTTTGTTTTTTTTAATTTTTATTTTTGTAATTATTGTATTTTATTTGTGTATTTTAATTCTTGTGTGTTTTATGATTTTTATTTACTTTAGTACCTTTCATTTCTTGTTATGACATTGTTTGTGGCTAATTTTTAAACATTGAGGACAATGTTCATTTCTAGGTTTGGGGGTATTAAAGTTTAGCAAATAAATTTGGTTTTTCCTAAATTTTTTAAAATTATATATATATAAAAATTTATAAAAAATTTAAAAAATTTATTTCTTGTTGTTCTTTTGAGTCTTGTTTTGTTTTGTTTTTGAGTCACTTTCCGAACACATATGATGAGATTGTGATAAATGTTGCATGACTTAAATGAAAATTGAATTTTATTTATTTATTATTTATTATTTATCTTTTTGTAACTTTTTATTGTAAAATAAAAAAAAACTTAAAAAAAAAATTAAATTTGGCATTGTTTTAGCATGATATGTTCGAAACCTTTGTACTTTTCATTTGTTTCATAAATTAGACTTATATAACCATATAATGTGAGCTTTTGAGCCTTGTACTTCATTTCATGAGTGTTATATACACATACTCTTAATTTCTTGTCATCTAAGTTGTTGTTTGATCTCATTATTCATTGATTTGGTTGAACACTTAAAACTCATTCATTCTTATGCAATTTGATTTCATGACATTTAAGAAATGATATTAGAGCCCTCTTTGGATCGTTTGTGTCTTTCAACCTAACCTTATGCATGCTTAATGATCGGTGCATAATTACATATCATTTTGTACCCTTTTAACTTATGATTTGGTTATGCTTTTGAGTTAAACTTGTGCTTTTAATATATTTTGTGTTTGTTTCAGTGTTATAAGCTTGAGACTCACAAATTGCATTTTGGAGACAAGTTAGCTCAAAACGGTGTCTGCAGATCAGTAAACTTTACAGATTAGACTGTACTTACTCAAGAAGAACCAGATAATGAGCCATATATCATTGGAAAGCTACTGAAGTCTATTTTCTGTAGAATTTTACGGTTCATGATTCTGAGTCTTCTAGAGAAAGTTATACATGTTTTGGCAACTTAAGGTCAAATTCGGCAGCATCTGCGTTACTGGGCCAAAAATCACATTTGATGGCCTTCCCGATTTGTCCTTGAGTTGGGCTGCATATGCTTGGAAAGATAATTCAAAGAGCTTCAAGATCCATATTTTTCCAGATTTTTTAGGATGGAGCCACAAGCCCAAAACGAGCCCACAAGTTGGCTGCAATGCATTGTCATGCATGACACTTCTCTAGAGCTCTCAAGGGGGGGAGCTCTCAAACACTTCTCTAGAGCTCCCTTCCCTTCTCTCCCTCAAATTCTCTTAGTTTCCCTTTGTAGTTCTCAATTGTTGTAATAAGATCATTCTACTAAATTTTCTTTCTTCTAAATTCTCCAAACACTTCTTTATTCTCTATTTCAAATTCTCTAAGTCTCCATGTCTCAAACACTTCACAAACACCCTTCTCTCCCTTCCCTAAGTTCTAAAATTCTCCAAGTTCATAAACATTCTCCAAGTTCACAAACATTTTCCAAATTTCCCAAACACTTTCCTCTTCCTTCTCAAAGCTTTCAAACACATGCTCTTCCAAAATCCACAAAGTTCTCAAACACAATTCCCATTCTCTTCCAAAATCCTCAACGTTCTCAAAATACCTCTCTACTTTCTTCTCCAAAAGCCCCCATGTTCTTGAACACTTCCCAACCACTCCTCCCTTCTCTTTCTCAAACACATCTCTCCTCTCTTCCAAAAGTCTCCATGTTTTCAAGTGTTGTACAAAACCCTTTTTGCTTCTTTTGTTTTCATTTCTATTTTGTGTTGGAAAACTGAATTAGATCATTCAATCACTAATCCCTGTGGAATCGACCTCGCACTTACATATGCTATACTACCGAACGGCTCGTGCACTTGCGAGTATCACAAGTTGAGGATGCAGCTGAATCCATTTTGGTGCAGCTAAATCTACACAACAAGTTTTGGCGCCGTTGCCGGGATCGGTAACATTGTTTGATTCTATTTTGTTTTCCTACTTTTTATTATTCTTATTTTTTGTATATAACTAGACAGTTTCATGTTTTAAAGTTAATGACGTTAATTGACAAGTTGTGTTTGTAGTCCAACGGACAAGGACAATTGCCTGACAAGGAAGAGAACTGGGTTTGAGTCCCAGCTTACACAACACAAAAAAGAAAAAGGTTCAAGTAGCATGTCGATTATTTCTTGTTTATGGTTTTATTCACTTGTTCTTAATTAAATATCTTGTTCAAGTTTACATAAACACTATATGACTCTTGGACTGATTAGTGAATGAATGGGTAGATATTGAAGACAAACACCATGTTTAAATTCTACTTGGTTCTTTAATGTTCTTCTTGTTCTTAATGGGTTCGGAATTTGTGTTTAGACTAAACACCATAGCTAAATATTTTTTCTGAATACTTGATTAAAACCACACACCATATGGATAATCATATTTGAGAAAGAACGAACTCCATAAGCTAGTTTGATTTACTTTGTTGCTTGTTACTTTGAAACATGGAAGTGTTGATTTTTCCTTTTCATTTTTTAGTTTTTTTTAAATTTATTTCCTAATCCTTTTAATCCATTTCAAGTTTCTGTTTTTGCTTGTTCTATCAATTTAAATAGCTCAATAAAAAGGGAGAAAGAAGGCAACTTCAATGAGCCGTTTCTGGAAATCCGCCACCATAGCCTTCAAGGCAGCCACTTCCTCGCTCGCGCTTTGCACTCACGTGTCCTCGCCAGTAGTCGCATACCCAAATTGGTAGCCGAGACCGCCTGGAGCATGGTTAAATCGTGGGACTCATCCACCGCCATCTTGTCAGGACCGACGTGCAACATGCAGATGATCTGCAGGAGTGAGTTTACTGCCAATCAATGTTCCCAGCAGCACTGATCTGTTCGGCATTGCCTCAGAAAGGTTCGGTATTGGCTCAGCAAAGTTTGAGGCCGTGCCGTGATGATATGTGGAGTTTGGGAAGACAGGAGTTGGAGGAGCCCTTGTCTGGGCATTTGGTGGTGCAAGGGATAGCTCAAGGTTGAGGTCATTTAGGTGAGTGCATGAGGATGCCATTTGTTTTGCTTCTGAATTTTTTGATGTTTTTCCTTGAGTTTGCAGGAAGAAATGCTGGGTATCATCCGCTTGCAGAGGCGTGGTTTAAATAGGCATATGCTGATGAGAGTGCGCCAACACCATTTTGGATTTCCCGAGCATGCTTGACCTAATCGCTTCAAGGGGGAGCACCTTTACTTTACTTTACTTTTGTTTTTTTCCTCCGTGTTTTCTGGTGTTTTATGTTTTTGTCCGATACTTTCATTTTCTAGTGCTTTGTGTTTCTGCCTTTTCCTTTCGGCTATCTTTGTTTTATTTTAGTTAGGGAAATGTGTTTTCTTTTCTGTTTGTCGTCTTTGTTGTATTTTAGTTGGGAAGCGTGTTTTCTTTTTTTTTTTCTTTTTCTTTCTGCAACCTTACTCTTTTATTTCCAAAACAAAATAACAAAAAGAAAAACAACAAAATAAAAGAAAAACAACAGATAGAGCTGTAGAAATCATTTCTTCTCGGTGATTGGTGTCTCGACCATTGGAGCTTTGAGTTTGGCCCTCTGGCTGTCCTCTTCCAGGGCTTCACGCACAGCCTCTTGGGGCTCACCACTTGAGCTCCCAAAGATCGCAATCTTAGCTTGAGCATAACTACTCTCGCGATCTGCTTGCTTGCGTTTACCCGGTCGGTCTAGGTCCTCCAGCTGCTTTCGCATGTCGCGAGAATACAACTCTACCATCTTTGTTAGGCTTTTATTCTCGTCCCGCAATACTTCTAGCTAGTGCCGATTCACCTCCACTATCCTTGACCTCTCCCTTTTCAAGCTTTTTATAGCAGTTTGACATTCGTCAACCATACTTCGCTCTCCGCCAATTGACCTTTCAGCACCTCTACTTCATGGGACTTCCCAGTAGGCGATGTCCCAAACTTGCGATACATGCTGTACTCTCACGCTCAGTACTAGGGCATCACTCACGACCCGATTGTCATCTCTTGTCCCAAACACACGTATATCGTTGGGAGTCACTAAATTTCTACCAACTCCAATGGCAACATCGTTGTCTAGGAGTATTGAGTCATTGACAGTCACAGGTCCCCGTGCGGAAGCAAAGTATGGCACCCATACCTGGTGCCGTTGCTTGGCCCCATGTCTGAGTCGGTGGAGCTAGGTTGAGATCCAACGAAAACGGGTAGTTAGAGGCCATTTGATTTCTCACTCGCTTTTCTTCTTTCCTTCTTTTCTCTTTTGTATTTCTGAGTTTGTGTTTTTTCATCCCTTCTTTTTCCTTCTTATAGACTTAGTTTGCTAAACCCTAGCCATTGCAGCGTCTAGCATTTTCTGAATCTCCAGCATTCCTTGAGTCCCACAACCTTCTCGCTTTCCAACCATACCCAATTCATTTATCACGACGTGTCTTTTCTGAACGGACTCGTTCAGCAAAGTCGTCTTCGCGCCTTTCCATAGCGCCCGTAATTTGCTCTTGTGGAGTCTGCGGCGCCTCTACGCGTCGACACGTGTTTTGCCCTCTCAGTTGGTCCCTTACATTGAACCGAGACATCATGACCCATGTTCTTTTAAATAAAAAATAAAAAAATAAAAAAAATTGAAAAAAAAAAATAATAACATGTGGGCTTCGAATTTCATTAAGGGTCAGGTTTTCACCGTTGTTTAGATTTCAAAGTGGGCTAACTTTCTTTTGGGTTGAGCTTTGAATCGTTTGGGTTTTGGTTTGCGTAAGACTATTTGTTTGGGGTTTTCTATTTCGAGTGTTTTACCTGTTTCTTTTCTTTTTATTTGTTTGTTTGTTTGTTTTGTAATTTTTATTTTGTAATTATTTTCTTTCTGTATTTTATTATTTTTATTTGCTTTAATACTTTCATTTCTTGTTATGACATTGCTTGTTCCTAATTTTTAAACATTGAGGACAATGTTCATTTCTAGGTTTGGGGGTATTGGAGCATGTAAATTTGATTTTTCCTTAATTAATTTTTTTTATTTGCTTATTTTTATTTTATTTTGTTTGAGTTTTGCTTTTATTTTTATTTTTATTTTATTTTTTCATTTTGATTTTATTCACTTTCCGAACACATTTGATGAGATTTTGATAAATGTTTGCATGACTGAAATAAAAATTGAATTTTTATTTATTTATTTATTTATTCTTTTTTGTAAATTTTTATTGTATTAAAAAAAACTTAAAATTTAAATTTAAATATAAAAAAAATAAAAATTTGGCATTGTTCTAGCATGATATATTCGAAACCTTTGCACTTGCCATTTGTTTCGTAATTTTCCAATTAAAGGATTTGCATGACCCTAAGAATTGTATCAAGCATAAATTAGACTTATATAACCATATAATGTGAGCTTTTGAGCCTTGTGCTTCATTTCATGAGTGTTATACACACTCTTATTTTCTTGTCATCAAAGTTGTTGTTTGATCTCATTATTCATTGATTTGGTTGAACACTTAAAAGTCATTCATTCTTATGCAATTTGATTTCTTGACATTTAAGAAATGATATTTAAGGCCATCTTTAGATCGTTTGTGCCTTTCAAGCTAACCTTATGCATGCTTAAGCATGATTTTCCATTGTTTACCATTTTGAGCCTACATGTAAACCTTTTCTTTCATTTACCAATTATATTTCCTCGCATTAGCCCGAAAAACAAGAATTTACCTTTCTAAGGAACTCATGAGCTCTACTTCGGATGTATTTTTCATGCTAAGTTTGGGAAGAGATATTACATATAAAAAAAGAAAAAAAAAAGAAAAAGAAACCTTCACACAATTGGTGAAAGAAAAAAAAAAGTTGTGATTAAATGGTAGTTGATTGAAATTTCATTTTTGGGTTTCATTGGTATTTGGAAAGGAGTTTAAATCATTGTAAATGAAGGTATAAGGATCATGTAAAAGAAAAAATTCTCATTGTGATGATTCGAAGTCTTGTAAACAATTGTTTTATGCTCTTATATTTTGAGTTCCTTGGACTTTGTTTTATCCATACCCTTCATTTCTTACTCACCTTACACCCTTGGCCCCATTACAACCTATAATAAAGACCTAAATTGATTTTAAATGTCATATGGTTGAATTGCATGCATTTTCTTACTTTTAAGTGTTTGGCATCCTTCTTGAGATCATATTAATGCAAGTTCTTCATCTTCCTATTTTGAGTTAAGTCCCTTATGGTTTAACGCTAATCTCCTGTTTATAACTGAGTGATGCATTGTAGCCCTCTTCTGAGTGATTTATTTGTGAGAGGACAACGTTGGTGAGATTTGAAGTTGCATTTGTGCTTGGTATGATTTTTGAAATTGTGTGAAAACTAAGATTGGAGAATTTGTTGCATTTGGCAATCACACTACTACACTTTGAGCATGTTGTGTTTTAAACTTTGCCACTTTGTAAATAATGTTCGGAAAATGTTCGGAAAGATTGTTTTGAGTTTTATTTTTTTTTATTTTTTTTATTTTTGTTTTTGTAATTATTTTTTATTTTTGTTTTTCTTTTATTTTGCTTAAAGACTAACAAATCTAATAAGTTTTCTAACCACTTTGTTTTGTAGAGTTAGTAGAACGTTTGTGGGTATCGTTTCTGTTAAACCCTCAAGAGACACAACTCCTCCTACTAGGGATGCCTAGAGGTTTAAAGGCTTGCTGCATATGCTCAATGCAATCGAGTTACCTGCGAAAGTGGTTTAGTTAACTTCTTCTTTTGTTTTTTTTAACTTTGTTTGTTGTTGTTTTGCTCGAGGACTAGCAAAATCCAGGTTTGGGGGTATTTGATCGGTTCATAATTGTATATCATTTTGTACCCTTCTAACTTATGATTTGGTTATGTTTTTGAGTTAAACTTGTGTTTTTAATTCATTTTGTGTTTATGTTTCAGTTAATTGAGATTTAGGTAACAATGATGACTTTGGATAGGAAATAATGCAATTCATGCATGTTAAGGGCTGATTGGCATAAGAAGAATATGATCTTAAAGACAAACATATTTTGGCTACAACCCATTTCCAGCCCAATTTCGTAGGTCAGCTTCATGGACTTGGATCAGCATGCTATGGGGCTTGGATGAGGTGAAGATCTTCATGAAACTTGTTCCCATGGGTGTCTACTACAACATATCCAAATTTCAGCCCAATTGGACATTTGTGGAGTGCTCACATGCTATGGGCCTTGGATGAGGTGAAGATCTTCATGAAACTTGTTCCAATGGGTGTCTACTACAACATATCCAAATTTCAGCCCAATTGGACATTTGTGGAGTGCTCAGCCCGTCCAACACTCAACCTTGCTCAAGAGGATTTCCAGCTGCCAGCTTTTTGCCATGTGCCTCCTTTTAGCCATGTGCCTCTCCCTAGCTATAATTGACTTTGTACTCAACATAATGAGTGAAGTGGAGAGGCATTCCAGCTATTAAAGAGAAAGAAAGAGCATATTTGTGAAGACAAAAATACATCATGGCAAAGGGGACAAGGAAGAGACAAAGGTTAAAGTGCCATGGTGGAAAGGAGAGAGAGAAGAAGGAGGAATGATGAGAGGTGTTTTGCTTCAGCCTTTGAACATGGGAATTGAATTGGTAGATCACTTTAGAGCTGGAGATCGGCTTTTGAACTACTAAAGAGAAGCATGTGCATGCATGTGAAGCAAAAGAAAGAAATGAAATGAAATGAAGTCAATTCCAGTCCCTGTTTCGGCAGCCAACTTGCAGTGGACAAAACGTACACTTCTACTGCTCCGATGCAAATACGTTCTTCAGAGAAGTTGTTTCAATGGGTGTCTAGTATAACATATCCAAATTTCAGCCCCATTGGATACGTTTTGAAACCTGTGGCCTTCCTACACCAAGTCTGATTCAGAAAACTCATTTTTTCAGCAACCAAAAGGCAATCACATGGGTTGGCAGCAAAAGAAGACCACATGGGTTGGCAGCAAAGGCAGCCACATCTGACCACCTTTGAAGCCATGTGATGAAAGCTTTAGGTGCAGCAAAAGATGAAGGATAGTGTGGGAATTCATCATGATGTTCCTCCCTCTTAGCCCTATAAATAGAGAAGCCTTCAAGCTTCAAAACACACCCCAAGGGGGGGAGCTCTCAAACACTTCTCTAAAGCTCCCTTCTCTTCTCTCCCTCAAATTCTCTTAGTTTCCTTTCGACAACAGGGATTAGATACATGCTTGGTTGTTTAAATTGTTCTTCTATGCTTAATGGGTTCCTAATGCTTAATTTTAGGTTAGACAACAAATGATCAAATTAGGGAATTAGGAACACAAAGTTTTGACCAAACACCATGGTTTAATCATACTTTAGCTAGAATCAATCCGTTAATCTAATTGAACTTGGGAACTTATTTGCTTGAGTTATTTCCTTTTTTTTTTTTTTTTATTTATTTTCTTTTTCATTTCTGTTTTGTGTAGGGGAAATGAATTGGATCATTCAATCACCAATCCTCGTGGGATCGACCTCGCACTTACATATGCTATACTACCAAACGGCTCGTGCACTTGCGAGTATCACAAGTTGAGGATGCAGCTGAATCTATTTTGGTGCAGTGAATCCGACACAACAACCTCTGTGCCACATGCAGATGATCTGCCGATGTGAGTTTACTGCCAATCATGCTGCCCAGCAGCACTGCCCTCTGTTCGGCACCTGCCTCAGAAAAGTTCGTTATTACCTCAGCAAAGGTTGAGGCCGTACCATGATGATATGTGGAGTTTGGGAAGACAGGGTTTGGAGGAGCTCTTATCTGGGCATTCGGTGGTGCAAGTGAGAGCTCAAGGTTGAGATCATCAAGGTGAGTGCATGAGGATGTCATTGTTTTATTTTTGGATTTTTTGATGTTTTTCTCCGAATTTGCAGGAAGAAATGCGAGGTACTCTTCTACTTCACCGAGATGTGTTTAAATAGATTTATGCAGGCGAGGGAGCCGAAAGCACTTCGGATCTCGAGGGTGCTATCTTGTACTCTTTTCTCTCGGATCCCTTCATTTCCGGCGCAAATTGCGAGCGCGTTTTTTAAAAAAGGGAGCATGTCTACACTTTCACTTACTTTTGCCTCCCCGTTTTCTGATGTTTTTTTTTCAGTTGTTATTTTATTTTATTTATTATGTTTTTTTTTCAATTGTTTTCTTCTTATTTGTCAGGTTTCTCAAGAATGTAATTGTAAGAATAGACAAAATTAAAGATGCGTCTTGGACACCTGGTGCAAGAATCCCAACTTTTCTTTTAAATTCTTGTTTGAATTGTGTGTTTATTCCAGTTGTTATTTATTTATTTTGTTTTTATTTAATTAGGTAGTATAATTTAAAACTCATAGGATATTCTTTGAATGAGCTAAATTTTGGTAACTCCGTGAGCAACCGCAGTCTATACAGTGTCTAGGAGTTCTTTAGGCGGCACCTTCGGTGTCTAAGAAGTTCGGGTTTTAGCGGGACCATTGTGACCCCTCCAACCTTCCCGGAACCCTAGCTGTGTTTTCTGAGGCCCTTAACTGGTCATCCTTAAGTTTTCTCTTAAAAGAAGAAGCTGTTATTTGTGTGTTTTCTTAACTATTAAATAAATAAATTTATTTATTAAAAAAAAAATCATGTTTGGGTCTTCGTGTTTTTGTTTGATTGTCGTTCTTTAAAATTAGGGTCAATCGTTTCTTTGAGATAACATAACGTTTTATTTCCCAATAAATAAATAAAAAAACGAATACACTATAAAATTAAATAATAAATAAAAACAGTAGAAATCATTTCTTCACGCGCTAGGTTTGGCCCTCTAGCTGTCCTCTTCTGGCTGTCCTCTTCTGGGGCTTTGAGTTTGGCCCTCTGGCTGTCCTCTTCTGGGGCTTCACGCACAGCCTCTTGGGGCTCACCACTTGAGCTCCCAAAGATCGCAATCTTAACTTGAGCATAACTACTCTCGCGATCTGGTTGCTTGCGTTTACCCGGTCGGTCTAGGTCCTCCAGCTGCTTTCTCATGTCACGAGAAGACAATTATACCATCTTTGTTAGGCTTTTATTCTCGTCCAAGTAATACTTCTAGTTGTTGTCGATTCACCTCCACTATCTTTGCCCTCTCCCTTTTCAAGCTATTTATAGCAGTCTGACACTCTTCAACCATACTTCGCTCCGCCGCCAATTGACCTTTCAGAATCTCTACCTCATGGGACTTCGTAAGTAGGCGATGACCCAAACTTGCAACACATGTTGTACTCTGCACGCTCAGTGCCAGGGCATCACTCGTGACCCGGTTGTCATCTCTTGTCCCGAACACACGTATATCTTTAGGAGTTACTAAATTTCTGCCAACTCCAATGGCAACATCGTTGTCCAGGAGTATTGAGTCATTGACAGTCACAGGCCCCCTTGCGGAGGCAAAGTAGGGTACCCATACTGGTGCCGCTGCTTGGCTCCATGTCTAGTCGGTGGAGCTAGGTTGAGATCCAACGAAAATGGGTAGGAAGAGGTCATTTGATTTCTCACTTTTCTTTTTCTTTTTCTTGCTTCTTTTCTCTTTTGTGTTTTTGAGTTTGTGTGTTTTCCCTTCTTTTTCCTTCTTATAGAAATAATCTTTGACAAACCCTAGCCATTGCAGCGTCTAAGCATTTTCTGAATCTCCAGCAGTCCTTGAGTCCCACAACCTTCGCGTTTTCCAATTGTACCCAACTCATTTATCACGACTTTTCTTTGTTCTAACGGACGCGTTCAACAAAGTCTTTGCGTCTTTCCATGAGCCTGTAATTTCCGCTTGTGAAAAATACGGTGCCTCTACTTGTCAACACATGTCTCGCTCTCTCGAAATATCAAGGACCACATTATCTCTTTTCAGAAATCCCGCCTTCGCGCTTCGAAAAAATAATAAATAAATGTAAAAAAATAAAATAAAATAAGAAATAAATTGAAACGTGTGGGTTTCGGATTTCATTTTGGGTCAGGTTTTACCGTTGTTGGGTTAATTCCATTTTGGGCTTTGGGCTGTTTTTGTTTTGGGTTTTAGTTTGCGTAAGACTGCTGTTTAGGGCTTACCTGTTTTGAGTGTTTTACTGTTTCGTTTTTTTTTTTAATTTTTTTAATTTTTTTTATTTGATTGTTTGTTTTGTAATTTTTATTTTTGTAATTAGTTTCTTTTCTTTTATTTTTGTATTTTGTTATTTTTTATTTGCTTTAATACCTTCATTTGTTATTATGACATTGCTTGTGGCTAATTTTTAAACATTGAGGACAATGTTCATTTCTAGGTTTGGGGGTATTGAAGTTTAGCAAATAAATTTGGTTTTTCCTAAATTTTTTTTTAAAAATTATATATAAAAAAAATTAAAAAAATTTATTGCTTGTTTTTCTTTTATTTTGAGTTTTGTTTTGTTTTATTTTTGAGTCACTTTCCGAACACATATGATGAGATTGTGATAAATGTTGCATGACTTAAATGAAAATTGGATTTCATTTAATTTTATTTTTTTTATAAAAAATTTAAATAAAAAAAAAGTAAAAATTTAAATTGAAAATAAATAAATAAATTTGGCACTGTTCTGGCATGATATGCTTGAAACGTTCTTTGCACTTGCCATTTGTTTCATAATTTTCCAATTGAAGGATTTGCATGATCTAAAGAATTGTATGAAGCATAAATTAGACTTATATAACCAACCATATAAAGTGAGTTTTTGAGCATTGTACTTCAATTCATGAGTGTTATATACACATACTCTTAATTTCTTGTCATCTAAGTTGTTGTTTAATCTCATTATTCATTGATTTGGTTGAACACTTAACAGTCATTCATTCTTATGCAATTTGATTCCATGACATTTAAGAAATGATATTAAGGCCCTCTTTGGATCATTTGTGCCTTTCAAGCTAACCTTATGCATGCTTAAGCATGATTTTCCATTGTTAACCATTTTGAGCCTACATGTAAACCTTTTCTTTCATTTAACCAATTATATGTCCTCGCCTTAGCCTGAAAAATAAATATTTACCTTTCTAAGGAACTCATGAGCTTTAATTGGGATGTGTTTTTCATACTAGGTTTGGGAAGAGGTGTTACATTTCAAAATATATATATATTCACACAATTGGTGAAAGAAAAGAGAAAAGTTGTGATTAAGTGGTGGTTGATTGAATATTCATTTTTGGGCTTTCAAAATAAATTAGTGATTGTTCAATAAAGGAGTATGAATGGTACATGAAGGTATAAGGAGTTTTGATCATGTAAAAATAAATTCTCATTGTGATGATTCGAAGTCTTGTAAACAATTGTTTTATGCTCTTATATTTTGAGTTCCTTGGACTTTGTTTTATCCATACCCTTCATTTCTTACTCACCTTATACCCTTGGCCCCATTACAACCTATGTTAAAGACCTAAATTGATCTTAAATGTCATGTGGTTGAATTGCATACATTTTTCTACTTTTAAGTGTTTGGCATCCTTCTTGAGATCATATTAATGCAAGTTCTTCATCTTTCTATTTCGAGTTAAGTCCCTTTTGGTTTAACTCTAATCTCATGTTTATAACTGAGTGTTGCATTATAACCCTCTTCCGAGTGATTCATTTGTGAGAAGACAACTTTAGTGAGATTTGAAGTTGAACTTGTGCTTTGTATGATTTTTGAAATTGTGTGAAAACTAAGATTGGGGAATTTGTTGCATTTGGCAATCACACTACTACACTTTGAGCATATTATGTTTTGAACTTTGCCGCCTTGTAAATAATGTCTAAATTGAGCTTTTATTGTTAAAACTTTTGAGTCATGTGCATGAGTCATTTCTCTTCAGAAATGTTCGGGAAGATTGTTTTGAGTTTTATTTTTGTTTTTGCTTTTATGTTTGTTTTTGTTATTTTGCTTAAAGGACTAACAAATTCTAATAGGTTTTCTAACTACTTTGTTTTGTAGAAATTAGTCAAACCTTTGTGGGTATCGTATATTGTTAAACCCTCAGGAGACACAACTCCTCCTACTAGGGATGCCTAGAGGTTTAAAGGCTTGTTGCATACGCTAAATGCAATCGAGTTACCTACGAAAGTGGTCTAGTTAACTTCTTATTTGTTTTTTATCTTTGTTTTCCTTTTGTTTTGCTCGAGGACTAGCAAAATCTAGGTTTGGGGGTATTTGATCGGTGCATAATTACATATCATTTTGTACCCTTTTAACTTATGATTTGGTTATGCTTTTGAGTTAAACTTGTGCTTTTAATAAGTTTTGTGTTTGTTTCAGTGTTATAAGCTTGAGACTCACAAATTGCATTTTGGAGACAAGTTAGCTTAAAACGGTGTCTGCAGATCAGTCAACTTTACGGATTAGACTGTACTTAGTCAAGAAGAACCAAATAATGAGTTATACATCATTGGAAAGCTACGGAAGTCTATTTTCTGTAGAATTTTACGGTTCATGATTCCGAGTCTTCTAGAGAAAGTTATACATGTTTTGGCAACTTAAGGTCAAATTCGGCAGCATCTGCGTTCCTGGGCCAAAAATCACATTTGATGGCCTTCCCGATTTGTCCTTGAGTTGGGCTGCATATGCTTGGAAATATAATTCAAAGAGCTTCAAGATCCATGTTTTTCCAGATTTTTCAGGATGGAGCCACAAGCCCAAAACGAGCCCACAAGCTGGCTGCAATGCATTGTCATGCATGACATATGCATGATGATGTGTTGTTGATTGTGGGAAAGTTTGGTGAAGCATATTCAATACCTATTTTTGAGTGGAATTTTGCAGCAGCCAAATGAATTAATTGAAGTTGAAGTGGATGATGCAACACTAAGCTTAATGACAAGAAGAATTGTTTTCAAATGCAATAGTGTGTTAGGTGAATTAAGTGTTGTAAGTTGGTGAAGTGAGTGTGGTTAGTGAACTCTATTGTATAATTCAGATTTTCACTTCCCCTAGGCCTATAAATAGGGAAGTTCTCTAAGCTTGTAATCACACCCCAAGGGGGGAGCTCTCAAACACTTCTCTAGAGCTCCCTTCCCTTCTCTCCCTCAAATTCTCTTAGTTTCCCTTTGTAGTTCTCAATTGTTGTAATAAGATCATTCTACTAAATTTTCTTTCTTCTAAATTCTCCAAACACTTCTTTATTCTCTATTTCAAATTCTCTAAAGTCTCCATGTCTCAAACACTTCACAAACACCCTTCTCTCCCTTCCCTAAGTTCTAAAATTCTCCAAGTTCATAAACATTCTCCGAGTTCACAAACATTTTCCAAATTTCCCAAACACTTTCCTCTTCCTTCTCAAAGCTTTCAAACACATGCTCTTCCAAAATCCACAAAGTTCTCAAACACAATTCCCATTCTCTTCCAAAATCCTCAACGTTCTCAAAATACCTCTCTACTTTCTTCTCCAAAAGCCCCCATGTTCTTGAACACTTCCCAACCACTCCTCCCTTCTCTTTCTCAAACACATCTCTCCTATCTTCCAAAAGTCTCCATGTTTTCAAGTGTTGTACAAAACCATTTTTGCTTCTTTTGTTTTCATTTCTATTTTGTGTAGGAAAACTGAATTAGATCATTCAATCACCAATCCCTGTGGAATCGACCTCGCACTTACATATGCTATACTACCGAACGGCTCGTGCACTTGCGAGTATCACAAGTTGAGGATGCAGCTGAATCCATTTTGGTGCAGCTAAATCTACACAACACTTAAGCATGATTTTCCATTGTTAACCATTTTGAGCCTACATGTAAACATTTTCTTTCATTTACCAATTATATTTCCTCACCTTAGCCTGAAAAACAAATATTTACCTTTCTAAGGAACTCATGAGCTTTAATTGGGATGTGTTTTTCATACTAGGTTTGGGAAGAGGTGTTACATTTCAAAAAATATATATTCACACAATTGGTGAAAGAAAAGAGTAAAGTTGTGATTATGTGGTGGTTGATTGAATTTCCATTTTTGGGCCTTCAAAATAAATTGGTGGTTGTTCAATAAAGGAGTGAATCATTGTAAATGAAGGTATAAGGAGTTTTGATCATGTAAAAATAAATTCTCATTGTGATGATTCAAAGTCTTGTAAACAGTTTGTTTCAGTGTAATAAGCTTGAGACTCACAAATTGCATTTTGGAGACAAGTTAGCTCAAAACGGTGTCTGCAGATCAGTCAACTTCACGGATTGGACTGTACTTACTCAAGAAGAACCAGATGATGAGCCTTATATCATTGGAAAGATACGGAAGTCTATTTTCTGTATAATTTTACGGTTCATGATTCCGAGTCTTCTAGGGAAAGTTATACATGTTTTGGCAACTTAAGGTCAAATTCGGCAGCATCTGCGTTACTGGGCCAAAAATCACATTTGAAGGCCTTCCCGATTTTTCCTTGAGTTGGGCTGCATATTCTTGGAAAGATAATTCAAAGAGTTTCAATATCCATATTTGTCCAGATTTTTCAGGATGGAGCCACAAGCCCAAAACGAGCCCACAAGCTGGCTGCAATGCATTGTCATGCATGACATATGCATGATGATGTGTTGTTGATTGTGGGAAAGTTTGGTGAAGCATATTCAATACCTATTTTTGAGTGGAATTTTGCAGCAGCCAAATGAATTAATTGAAGTTGAAGTGGATGATGCAACACTAAGCTTAATGACAAGAAGGATTGTTTTCAAATGCAATAGTGTGTTAGGTGAATTAAGTGTTGTAAGTTGGTGAAGTGAGTGTGGTTAGTGAACTCTATTGTATAATTCAGATTTTCACTTCCCCTAGGCCTATAAATAGGGAAGTTCTCTAAGCTTGTAAACACACCCCAAGGGGGGAGCTCTCAAACACTCCTCTAGAGCTCCCTTCCCTTCTCTCCCTCAAATTCTCTTAGTTTCCCTTTGTAGTTCTCAATTGTTGTAATAAGATCATTTACTAAATTTTCTTTCTTCTAAATTCTCCAAACACTTCTCTATTCTATTTCAAATTCTCTAAAGCTCTCAAAACACCTTCCTTTCTCTTCCAAATTCCCCATGTTCTCAAACACATCTCTCTTCCAAAATTCTCTAAAGTTCTCAAACACTTCACAAACACCTTTCTCTTCCTTCTCCAAGTTCACAAACACCTTTCTCTTCTCCAAACACTTTCCAAACACTTTCTTCTCCATTCTCAAAGCTCTCAAACACATGCTCTTCCAAAATCCACAAAGTTCTCAAACACCACTTTCCTTTCTTCTCCAAAAGTCTCCATATTCTCAAACACTTCCCAAACACTTCTCCCATTCCTTCATCAAATTCTCAATGTTCCCAAACACTCCTCCCTTCTCTTTTTCAAACACATCTCTCCTCTCTTCCAAAAGTATCCATGTTCTCAAGTGTTGTACAAAACCTTTTTGCTTCTTTTGTTTTTATTTCTGTTTTGTGTAGGAAAACTGAATTAGATCATTCAATCACCAATCCCTGTGGAATCGACCTCGCACTTACATATGCTATACTACCCAACGACTCGTGCACTTGCGAGTATCACAAGTTGAGGATGCAGCTGAATCCATTTTGGTGCAGCTGATATCTACACAACAGTATGTACGTTTTTACTTTCTATTAGTGTCAATTAAGGTATTTTTCTCATTAAAAAAATTGTTCCTGTCTTTGTAGTAGTTCACAGAAATGGATGAATTTGAGTCAGACTTTAAAGGTGGTGGTTGTTGCTGCAATCTGAAGAGAGTGCATCTACAGGAATCTGAAGAGGGTGCAGCATTAGAGTCTAAGAAAATGAGCCATAACACTCACATGGCTCTGATAAAGTTCTTAGAAAAAAAAACGATACGGCAGCCATTGAAGCTTATTTCTGGTTTGATTTGTATTAATCAATTGGCAGATTGAAGCTTATTTCTATTTGTATGGGATTGTATGTTGAACTTTGTTTTACTGGAAATTTGGTTAACTTTCATGTTACTTTGGTTTACTGGAAATTTGGTTAACTTTCATGTTAACTCTGCTTACTTTGGCAGCATTTGCATGTTACTGTAAGACATGTTGTTTTATGCCTAAACCGGCCGAACCGAAACCGCACCAAACCGGTGATGAATGGTTTGGTTTGGTTTGATTTTCATTTTGATTTTAAGTGAAACCGAACCACACCGAACCGTGAAAATTTAATTGATTCGATCGTGGTTTGATGATCAAACCGGACCAAACCGGACTGTGCCCACGCCTAGCTTCACTTAATCAATTAGCCACGAAATAATTGAGGCTATGAAATTTTTTCCGTCCGTAGCCTCACAGTCATCAACTTCTCTCAGTTCAAACCCCACACCTCACATTCATTTTCTGCTTTGTTAGTTCGAATTCAAACTAAGACCACCCAGCAGAGCACACAGTTGGTATGTGTGGGAGCAGATATTTTCGTCTCCAATTAGAGCACGCCACGTGGAAAAGAAGATTATCCCTTAAATTAATTAATTAAACCATTTATTATGATAATTAATTAATCAGGATAATTAATTAATTATATGGTATTATCTCATAATTAATAAAGATAATATCATTAATTGGGATATTATCATAATAAATGGATATTATCTAATAATTAATAGGATAATATCAATAAATTGGTTATTATCTTATCAAAGGGATAATATCCTAATTATTAGATATTATCTTATAATTAACGAGATAATTCAGATATTATCAAATCTAACCCGATCTCTACGAAACCCTAGCCCCGAGGCTCCTATAAATAGATGGGTTTATTCATTATTCAAGGGACTTCTAAAAAACCTAGCTCCTAAACCCGAAAAAATACCCGAAGCTCTCTCTCCCTCTCCACTCTCCATATTTCCTCCACACGGCTCCGGCCACTACACACGGCTACGGCCGCCCCGTTACACCATACAAACTTCGTACCCTTTGCTTAGCTATTGTTTTCCTACAAACACTCGAACTAACTTAGGCATCGGAGGGTCCTTGGCCAACACCCCCCGGGTGTGGTCTATTTACTCCAATCTGTTTTACAGGAATCGAGGAAGAGAGAGAAGGAAGATCAAAGGTTGAAGGATCTAGAAGCGAATATTCTCCCGTGAGATTATTTGCACAAACAGTATGTCTTTCCAATTATTTTCTTCTAATTAATCGTTTAATTTTTTAATTTATTACCTATGTCTTTCCAATTATTTTCTTCTAATTAGTTATTTTCTGATAGATTACAACAGTTAATTGCATGTCTTTATTTTTAAAGCCAATCTCATTACATCACAGCATGATTTCATAGGTCTGCTTGTACATCAAAGCCTCCTAAAGCAATTTTTTTATTAAAAGAAAAGGAAATCAGAGCCCAAGACAACTGAAAAACTTAACATGAAGAATACTAAAATTTACTCAATCAAAACAATAGCATTGTGTCGTGTAATGGAGGGTTTACTTGCAGCTTTATCATTAAATTTGACACACCCTAAGAGAAATATATCACACAAACGAATACCAAATTGAATGGAAACTAAGAAGTTGGGAAGCTAATTCACCAAATTTCATACAACAATCCTCCACTTTAACTGACTGTTTACTACAATTCTAGGAATATTTGGCTAAATTCATTCCACCAGTAGCCATATAATGGAGCAACGTAAAGCAACTCATGTTTCATTGAGTCACGTTAATGGGGTGCGAAGAAAGTGGGCGGAAATTGAAAGGAACTGCTTCTTTCACAAGATGAGGCCAAGTTTTTTAGGTTGCTTTTTTATTTGTTTTTATTTTTATTTTATCTCATTTCTTAGGATAATAAGGCCGACTTTTGTGGGTTGCTGTTTAGTTTTGGTTTTATTATATTGTGTATTTACTAAAATACCCATCTAAAGTATGAATAACAAAATTTGCTCAGCCGTTGGTTTTTTTGTTTCAGGGGTGTTTCTTACTAACCATGGTAATGAAGACAGAGAAAGAAGAGAGTTTGATAGAAGTTTCTAAAGAATAGAGGAGAAGTTGAATGATGTTTTAGTATATATTTCTAACTAACTATATATATATACTCAGTCTCTTTGCTTAATTAGTAAGTAACTGTGCAAACAACTGACAGCTAAGCTAACCACCAGTCTAACCTAACAACTCTAACCATTGAGTAAACATTTCTGTCCAATTTTTTTTGGCGAAGCATGTGACCCCAGCTATTGTTATGTTGTGAATGGACTTTGGATGTGTTTCTGAAGTTCCATTTCATATATAGTATTTTTATAATTTACGCTCCTATATTTGGTATAATAGTGAATCTCCTTACCTAGATTATAATCTTATGAGAAGAATTGCTGGCAATGATTGTGATGGGCCGTTGCCTACCACTTGAACACGCTTTTATCTTTCAAGACTTTTGCAAGCCACTAAAAATATGCATGTACTAACTAGAGAAATCTAAAAAAATTAGAAAAATTGTTGCTAAAAACAACTTTGGAAAAGTCAAACCAACTTTTCCAAATCAAGCTGCCGACATAGCAGCCTATATTTATCCAATCAAGGAAAGCTGAAGTCCCAGCCAACTCTTGTATCCAACTCTAAAGCCTTGTACCCTTCTTATTTCATTATTCTATGTAAACTTAGGGTTTCAGTGTACTTCGTACAAATTTAGGGCTTCGGTGGCCACTGAAATTGTTTAGGGTTTGGGGATTTAGAAGCACAGCATCTAAAGAGAGGGTGAGAGAACAATACTAACATAAGCCAGATTCGAATTTAGAGTAGATTCTTTTAGATTACATACGTGGTTCGAAGTTATAGGCCTGTTTTGTTTTGGCTGAGTTGTAATTGACTTCTTTGAATCGAAACTACAGACCCAGAACACACAGTTGGTAAGCCTTTCCAATTTTTCTTAATTTTTCTTTAATTTTTTTTTTTAAAAATTCTGCTTTCTTATGGGTTCCACCTTATCAAATTAGGGGCTTGGTGTACAATGAACAAATTTAGGTCTTGGGTCTTCATTGAATAAATTTAGTGTTGGGTATTTAGAAGCAGATCATCGATCCAAAAGAGAGGGTGAGAGAACAAGATTTTGTAAAAAAATTGCTTGAAGATGTCAATTTTATTCTTGTTAATTAATTAAATTGTAAGTAAAATTTTGTCTCGGTTTGATAATTCTTCAAATTTGGAAGATTTCCGCTCAGTTACTCATGGTTTTTATTTTTTATTTTTGAATGATTGGTTTGTCCATGAATCTGTTAGTCCTTGTTGAATCTGATTCCTGCTTTGTATGATTTTTGTAATCCGAATATCGGTTCTGTTCTTTTAAAATTTAAATAGAATTATGATTAAAATTTATCTTGTTTGTGTATCTGTTGCCTATTAAAAGCTCCAGCCAGTAATGGAAGAAAAAGACACCAGCAAAAGATATAGTGACAATACAATTACAAAACCCGATCACGCAGCTGTTGTTGGGATTTTTGAGCATCCCAACTCAGATGTCAACTGGAGCAACGCGGCCCAAGGCCAAGGTGGTGGAAGAGGAAAGAAACCCCAAGGTGAAGGTTACAAGATTTATGAAGAAACAATTACCGCAAATGGAGAGTCAAATGTTGGGGAATTCAGCTTTCACAACTTAGTTGTCGACTTCAGCAATGGCGGCCGAGGGCAAGGTAGGCGTGAGTTCGAAGATATCTGTCACAACATTCGTGGTAATAAAATTACTGCAAAGAGATCCACAGAAGTTGGGTTTGAAAACTTTGGCAACGTCAACTACAACTGCAAGACTACTAGTACTAAAGATCACGGCAAAGCAGCAGGGGCCAAAGCAGCAGGGGGCTCGAGCAGGAGCCAAGCCAATATTCTCATAAATGAAATTAAAGCAAGCAATGGATCCTCAAATGTTGGCATGTTCAACTTTCACAACGTGTACATCAATGCCGCCCGAGGTCAAGCTGGCTTCTTGAAACACAAAGGTATCAGTCACAACATTAAGGGAAATACTATTATGGCAGTTAATTCCAAAAGAGTTGGGATACGAGGCTTTGGCAACATCGAATACAACTGCGGGAATATTATAAGTGGATTATTGCAATTTTTCGGCTTATCATATTAATTCCAGAATTTCTTTAGCCATGTTTGGATATACCATATGAGAATTTGATGTTGCCATTTGTATAAACTCTTTGTAGTTATTGTAAAACCTATTAGACGGCGTACATGAGTAAAACTTTCTATTCTCCACCACAAGTCTCATTGTATATTCTGTTTTTGACATGCTGCGGATGTGATTTTGTCTGGCAGTTTTAATTACTTTGTTTGTATACAAGGAATATTAGGGATCAATCACCAAAGAATAATCGGAATATTAGGGATTCTTCCAACCCTGATGATTCTGAAAAACACAATGGACTTTCATGTTCACATCCTTCGCTCAAGCATGTTTTAATTAGGATTTTTTTACATTGCATGTAAATATATCAAATAGAATTGCATTAAAAGCATTGAAAATATAATTATAAATTCACGTTAAGAAAATTGCTAATTAGTAACAGATGCCATAAGATGATCAAAAGATTCAAAATCTCAAGGGGAGGGCTTTATTCCACTACTAGAATTGAAGTCATGCGAAGTGGGCCATCATTTTTTGTGAGTGTTGTGAGAGCAAATATTTTCATCTCCAATCACAAAACGCCACAAGAAGAATATTCTCTAGGTTAATTAATTGAGCCCATTTATTTGGCCAATTAATTAATACTAAAAATAAGGATAATATCTTAAATATGGGAGATAATACCACCAATTTAGATATAGGTGCTTTCATTTTAAGACACTATAATTTACTAATTTGGAAGATATGAATACAATTTCACCTAATTAGCATTAGGGGTGGGCATTGTGACTGAAAAATCAGAACACTGAACCAGACCAAATAGAAAAAACCAGAAAGAAAAAAAAAAACCGATTGACTAAAAAAGTCAACAAACTGGCATCAAACCGAACCGAAAGCGGGTGAAAACCAAAACGAACTGCTCCTTTCACGCGATGTGTCCGATTTGGGTTGCTTTTTTATTTTTTATTTTTTATTTATCTCCTTTCACAAGATAATAGGACCGACTTTTGTGGGTTGTTGTTAAGTTTTGGTTTTTATTATATTGTGCATTTACTAAAATACCCATCTAAAGTATGAACAACAAAATTTGCTGAGCCGTTGGTTTTTTGGTTTCAGAGGTGTTTCTGTCCATTTCTTTTTGGCGAAGCCTATGACGCCAAGTACTTTGCGCCTCCCTTTATAATAGTTGAGATAAACAACTAAAACACGAACCCCATCAAATTTCTATGTTATCTTGAAGTGCAATTATTAAACAGGTTCACACCCACATGAGCAAAAGACTTTTACTCACTTCTATTCTATTCTTTATTCAATACCACCTCGCCCGCCCTCTCATATTTTACTAGCCGACCACCTCACCCACTCTCATCTTCTTGTAGCACACCACCTCCCCCACCATGTACCCTTACAATAGTTTAATAATGAATTTTTATTTTAATACATATCATAAGTATAGAAAATATTTTTATAGAATTTTAAGGTGGATTTACTTTTATTATCAACTAGCTGCACGTGCTTCCGCATTTGCGAGAGGTTTTTTTTTTTAATTAAAATTTATTTTAGAATTAAAAAAGATAATGGGTAGTTGTATTCCATAAAAATAGGATCTATTATTTGATTTTTCTTTTAATTTTTTTTTAAATATGAAAAAGTATGAATTTACCTTATTATCCTCATTTAATTAATAATTTCAATTCTTAATATTTGTATTAACTAAGGGCATTTTCTGGTATTTTGAATGTTTCACCATTCTCTGCCTTTTGCTTTATATATATATATGAAATAATTATTTCCACTTGAAAAGTTGTAGTAGTAGGTTTTGAAAAAATAAAATAAACTATACTTTCTTCAAGGGCATTTCAGTAATCAAATATTTCTGAATTCCGAAATATATTAGGGGTTCAAGCTTGTACAGAATGACTAGTTTCATGTTGAATTTGATATGACTTAATGACCAAAATAGATAGAGACGGATGAACTATTTCATAAAGGATAACAGCATACAAAATTATATCATATAATAATTTTTTGAGCTTATACATAAGATTTTTTTAATTTTGAGCCAACTTTAACTGTTCAAATAGTTAGACATGTTTAAAACTTCCAATGATTTTCCAAAAATTTCCAAAAGAATTCCGAAATATATAAGTTCCGAATTTGAATGGATGTTGAAATTTTGAAATTTTGGGAACATAATTGGAAAAGAATTTTAATTCCGAAATTTTTTGGAATGGAATTGGAATAGCTGGACCATTTGTTTCTATGATTACCCGTTTGAAGAGCTGGATTATATAGTTGAATAAGATTCATAATTCTACTCAAGTGTTTGGTGACCTAAAAACAATATGGATTGGATAGTATCTAATCCTACTAGGCTTAAATGTAGAAGGATTATGAATTCTACCATAGGGTTGATTGGATATGTGTAATTCTACTAGATCGTGTAATAGTACATTTCAATTAATCTAACTGCTTAATCATGTGTAGTACCAAATACATCATGTGATAGTGTTATTCTCTCCAATCCAATATAATCCAATGCGATCTAATTCTATCACATCATCCAATCTAGCTCAAATCATCAAACATGTTGTGTATATATGTATTTAAGATGCAATTATCTTTTCTTAATATGGGAGATTATAATCTTCTAAGAAGAATTGCCGACAATGATTGTGATGGGCTCCGTTGCCCCTAGGGCTGGCAATGGGTCGTGTTCGTGTTGAACCCATTTATTTCTCGTGTCAATTTCGGGTCAACCCGCTATGACCCATTTAATAATCGTGCGGGTTTCGGGTCGACCCATATATTTCCCGTGCGGGTTTCGGGTTAACCTATTAACCCGCTAACAGCGCTAAGTAATAGCAAATTTAAAAAAATAAAAAATTCTAAATGTTGATAATTTAATCAAGTAATTATATTTTTTAATATATAAAATAGTTATTTCATTTTGCCTCTCTCTCTTTAAAACATTAAAACCTAAACCCTAGATACATAATTAACTCAAATTATAAGGAACAATTACTAACAAATATAAGTAACAGGTTCATAAATAATAACATGCATGTTACGAAACTCACAACTGAAAAAATTTAAATTAAAAAAAACAGAGAGAGTAGAGAAAATATAAGGAAAAGAAAAAAAAAAGATAGAGAGAGGAGAGAAGAGATAAGGAAAAAAAAGAAAAAAAATAGAGAGAGAGAGAGAGGAGAGAAGATTGAAGGAAAGAAAGAAAGAAAAAAGAGAGATGAGAGAAAACTAAAGAGAAGGAAAAGAAAGAAAAAAAAAGGGAGAGAAGAGGAAAGGAAAAGAGAGAAAAAAAAAAAGAGAGGAGAAAGAAGAAAGAAAAAAAAAAGGAGAAGAGAGACGGGAAAAGAAAAGGAAAACACAAAAGAAAAAGAAACATTATAAATATCAAAAGGCATACCATAAAATCACAAAGTTGTATGTAGCATGGTGGATAAGATGTTTGAGAGAAATGAGGGTGGTAGGGGTTCGAAACCCCTTGTGTGTGTGTTGAAGTCTCCATTTTTCTACATTTTTTAGCGGGTTAGCGGGTTGTACACGGGTTGACACGACCCGTGACACGACCCATTTAATAAACAGGTTAGATAGGTATTATAGCGGGTTAGCGGGTTGACCCGAAATTCACCCGTTTATTAAACGGGTCAGAACGGGTTAACCCGGAAATTGACCTGTTTTTTTATCGTGCGGGTTGAACCCGCTAATTTCTCGTGCGGGTTTCGAGTCGTGTAACGGGTTCAGTCGGAAATTGCCACCCCTAGTTGCCCCTACTACTTTGAACACCCTTTTATTCATAATTTCATTAATTAATTGTGGGTGCTTTGCCCCTTCTACTTTTCCTCTATTATATTTAGTAAACTAATAAGTTTTGTTCAAGTTGGAAGAAGGAAGGACCATATTTCCATCATTTCATCATCAGCTCTAGTCGAATCAAAACTACGGACCTAGCCAGAACACACGGTATGCCTTTCCAATTATTTTCTTCTAATTAATTGTTTCATTTTTGAGTTTATTACCTATGTCGATTTTCCTTGTTCTTTTTTGTTATTTTTATTCTGTGTTTTATTATGGCTTCCATTGTAAACTTAGGGTTTCGGTGTACTTTGTACAAATTTAGGGCTTCAGTGGTCACTGAAATTTTTTAGGATTTGGGGATTTAGAAGCACAGCATCTAAAGAGAGAAACAATACTAACATCAGCCAATTTTGCATTTAGAGTAGATTCTTTTTAGATTACATACGTGGTTCGAAGCTATAGGCATGTTCAATCAAGCTACTCTTAATTGCTCAAACCAAGTATGGTTTTGCTTGAAGTGATCAATTTTTGACATATGGGTCTGACAATTCTTCAAAAGAACAAGGATGGCATGTTCATTTTGAATCCAAATATGCCTGTTTTTTTTGGCTGATTCGTAGTTGACTTCTTTGAGTCCTTGTTGAATCTGAAATTGGCACATAGGTGACGAGGGGTAAAAGTAAATTATTGGATATTTAGGGCTGATGATATTAATTCCAGAATTTCTTTAGCCATGTGTGGATATACCATATGAGAATTTGATGTTGCCATATGTATAAACTCTTTGTAGTTATTGTTAAACCTATTAGACGGCGTACATGAGTAAAACTTTCTATTCTCCACCACAGGTCTCATTGTATATTCTGTTTTTTGACATGCTGCGGATGTGATTTTGTCTGGCAGTTTTAATTACTTTGTTTGTATACAAGGAATATTAGGGATCAGTCACCAAAGAATAATTGGAATATTAGGGATTCTTCCAACCCTAATGATTCTGAAAAACACAATGGACTTTCATGTTTTAATTAGGATATAAAATAAAATTTCATTAAAAGCATTGAAAATATAATTATAAATTCATGTTAAGAAAATTGCTAATTAGTAACAGATGCCATAAGACGATCAAGTGGAGATTTTTATGACACTACTAGAATTGAAGTCATGCAAAGTGCACATTTTTTGGAAGTGTTTTGCGGTAAATTGCAACAACATTACCAACCGTGTCGCTAGTCTCAAACCCAAAGGTCAATCACGCAGACCTGTAGGCCTCTTTTTATGTAATAATATTCTTCTTGTCATTGCTTCGAGTTTAATACCTTGTACTGTGCTATATGTTCGGACATTCGTTCTTCTACCATATTCATTTGGTGAGTTGGATTATATAGCAGGATATAGTCCGGGACGGAGAGGGAGCTAGGGCCTTGGGGGATCCTATGGCCCCCTCTCAACTTTCTTGAGACCTTTGTTTTCTTAACACAATTCCAAATCTTTATATATCTAACAAAGTACATTTAATTTGAGTCAATATCTTTTGCTAGTATTAATGATAAATAAATAGTGAATGTGATATGTAAAATAATAAAGTATAATAATCAAATTTAGGAATTTGGTATCAAGTAAAAAAATAGTTCAAATGTCACCGTAAGAAAAATATATTTTAATATTTGAGGTGCCTCTTCTATCAAAGGTTCTGGCTCCATCACTGTTTGCTTGTCTAATGGGTGATGCGTGCGATGGTCAATTTTTGTTAAAATGCATGTACCCGTCCCCGTCCCCGTCCCCACATCCCAACCTCTCCTACTCCAGCACTAGAATATTGGTCCCGGTGCTTAAGGATTATGATATGATTGTCTAATAGGCTAAAGGAGCTCCTACATGTCGATTTAGTTTATAAAGTTATTTAGAGAGTTTGTTGATGGCAAATTCTCAAGGTTGGCTGACTATACTGAGCTTCCTGCTCACGCTATTACGTTCTCAACGTCGGTCGAATAACTTTGGTTCATGTGTGTTTAAACCTGATGGTTTCCGTACAATTTTGTTTTGGTTTGAGGAGATAATTAGGAGAAATTCCATTGATCCCTAAGATATCATAAGTACCCAAATGCCCAAAGCAAGCCATAAACTCTTTTGACTCCACGGCCAACCAAAAAAATAAGGTCCAAGTTAATGTATTTGAATATTGTCGTCATTACATTTACCAACTAGTCTCCATTTACCAACCAGTAAACTATTTACTTACCCATGAAAAACTCCTTACCCCAGCACTCTCTCTCCTACTTAAAGTCCAAATATTCACACTCTCCTCACGCAAAAAAGGCAAATAGGCCCGTGATGCTTGGGTCCCTTTTTTTTTTTCTTCTTTTAACGGAATTTTTATTTTAGTTTTTTTTAATTCGGCATATTATTTTGACTTTTCAATTTCTTTTTAGGTTAGCTAACATGTGGATGAGATATTTCTTAGAATGAACAAGAATTCTTTGCAGAGATTCGCAACTTTCTTTTTGGTTTTTGTTTTTTTTATTATGATACTAGAAATGACTTTCAAGATATCAATATGGAAATATACATGCGATTCATATACATTTCAAGATATCAATCATTAAACGAGCGAAAACGCGCATATGATGACTACAATTTGTGTTTTATCCACTTTCCTTGATTGGGTTTCTATTCAAGCAATGCAGGTAAGGTACCGTAACATGCCTGCACCTTTTCCTTTTATAATTACACTACAGATTTTCTTACACAAATTAATGATGTGTTTCACAATAATGCTATTTGAACACACTTAATAAAAACCTTTATCTCCGCTCGGTTGCTCAAAACCATGGTTCTTCATTGACATGAAACGAAATAGTACTTGTGGACAAGAAGACATAATACTTACTCAGCATTAATAATATACTTATGACATGTAGAAGAAGAAGAACAAGAAATACAGAAGTATAAGAGAAATAAGATTCAGAGAAAGGAAACTCCAAAAACCAAGCCTCTCCATTCTTTCTCACTCTTTTTTTCTTCCTGGTCGTGCCTTCTTTTTCACTCGAGCCGCTTGCTTCATCTTATTTAGTTTTGCTTACTCACCTTTAATTTATATAAAAGGAGTAAAAGAAGAAGAAGAAGAACAAGAAGAAATAAGATGGTCGACTTTTTGTAGTTCATGTTGCCAAAGCAGGTAATCCCACAACTAGTGCTTCCGATTGAAACAATTGAATTGCCATCATTGTTGAAGTTTGCACCCGAATCTCCATCCCCGAATCTGGATATCCCAGACTCTGTGCTAGCTTCTGAGAAGATTCTATTCCCAGTATTGTTGAAGCTCGTGCTTTGTGCGCTGCGGCGGGGTCTTGGCCTCCCCTCCTTCTCCTTGAGCGGTTGTTTAGCTTGATGTGGATTCCAATCTTATATATATGTTAAGAAAAAAATGGAAAGGATGTTCAAATAAGTGGACTTTGGGCAAATGCTCCAAAATCAGTTAAAAGAAATCTTTCAATTCGACCAAAAAAAAACAGACAATGTTTCAATAAATGGAACTTCATTTTAATCAAATAAAAATATTAATCATAATAGTACTAGTACATACCTGCCATTGATGAAAGCTCAAAAAAAGGGCTTCTACTCTCTGTAGGGTTCTTATGTTCAACTAGCAATACGAAGTAGATGTTTTGAAAGTGTGTTTTTAAGAGAGCATGGATCTCTTTAAAAACAGTTGAAAGCTTGTGTGGAGAAGGTTCGAGATTTTCAATTTTTTTTCTTTCAAGCCTAGAAATTAAGAGCGTATTTATTTAAAATAAAATAAAATAAATTCAAATTAACAGTCCAAAAAGAAATTGGTAAAAAGGCTAATAGGAGGCTAAAAGTCAAAAAGGCTAAGAGCAACTCCACCCATTTGCCCTTTGCCATGGCAAGGGGGGGAGTTAGGGCAGCCACTATTCACGTGAATAGTAGTTGCCTTTGCAAAAAGAAATGTGTGTTTCCACCCGTTGCCATGGCAACCACTATTCACATAAGAAGGTATGAAGAGAGGAATTTGTATAGATTTTTTATGTGGGAAGTAAAAAATATGACTTAGTATTTAATTTTAAAAAATTCTGAAATTTTTAGTATTTTTTAAATTTTTGTTAGATTTTTTATTTAAAAAAATTTGGTTGCTGACGTCAACAAACCCTGGCTAGCACTGGGGCTGATTTTGCCTGAGGGCCAGCCCAGGCTTATGGAGCCCACACTCAGCCCGGACAAACAAAGCCCGCTGGAACACCTTTTTCTTCTTGAAACCCCCCTAGCCCCAGGTTTGGGGGCACCGCTGCACTTGCTCTAGTAGGGGAAAAATGTCAAAAAGGCTAATAGGGCTTAGCTGGACTTGAATTCTAGTACGATTAAAAAAGAAAAATGGCCTACTTGATCTTGAAAATTAATGCACCCCAAACAAAAATGGGGTCGCACACACATGCCTATTTGCTTTTTTCGTGAGGGGTAATGTGAACCCTTGCACTACAAAAAAAATGTCTTTGTATGACACAGATTTAATGACGCATCGAAAATACACGTCATTAAATGTGATAAACTATGACGTGTTTTTAAAATGCGTCATCGAAGTGAGTTTATGACACCGTTATCACGACATTTGTTTGACGTGTCATTAAAATCATTTTCAATGACGCAGGATGTGTGTCATTGATTTGAGTACATTTAGACGCGCCTATCATACGTCGTTAACATTGTGAATTTAATGACGTCTTCTACACGTCATGAAGTACTTATACAACGACGCAGGAGCTGCGTCATAAATGTACCATATACGACGACGTAGAACCTGCGTCATAGATTTTTCTTAAATTAACGACGTCTTCTACACGTCATGAAATACTTATACAACGACGGGGACATGCGTCATAGGTGTAAAAAGAATTTAACGACGTCTTCAACATGTCATGAAATATTTATACGACGACACATAATATGCGTCATAGATGTAGCCCAAAATTTTTCATCCTCTGCGCTTTAACTGAAATTCCAATGTTGAATGCCCTATGAAAATGGTGCTGTAGCTGTAACTAGTTTTTAGTAAACAGAGGTGTATATTATTAAACGCAATTAGTTTTTTTTTTAAGGCTTTAGGAAGACAAATCGCAATTTAATTGGTGGTTTATAAAGATTAAAACTTGATGGGATTCATAGCTTTACAAGCCAATCTTCTAGCCTATTTGGTGGTGATTTCCCTGTTTATAGAAAATTCAGAGCACATACTTGCTCTTGTAATTTCTAGACCTTCAGTCTCATCTTCCGATCTTGTGTTTTAATGCAGGTGTGGTTGTAATTATTTTAGTACCATTTACACCCACTTTTGGACATGAAGCATCACATCCTCTCAAACTATCATGGAGATAATCTTTTTGGATGCTTACTTTGTTTTGGATAGTGCAAGTATCAAATCTTCTCAAACTTTAGAGGATTGACTTTGTGGGATTAGTTAAAGACAATTTTAATGTATTAGAATCATTTTGAATAATAGAAATATAATTTAGAGTAGTTTGCCTCTGTGTCTTCATTTTTCCTTTTATATATTAATTTCTTTATGCATAATTAAAATGATGGGATATATATATATATATATTTAAAAAATTTATCAAAAAAAATTTAAAGAATTTCAACGACGTCTAAACCGTGTCATGAAAATTATATCAATGACGTCTCTTTAGCGTCGTTAAGTTCAATGACGCCTAGTCTGCGTCATTGAAACCCCATTCCATGACGCGGAACGGATGTCGTGTTTTGAAAAAGTTTCCACGACACGCTATCTGCGTCATTGAAACAATATTCAATGATGCGGAATAGACGTCGTGTTTTGAAAAAGTTTCCATGACACGCTATATGCGTCATGTTTTGAAAACATTTTTATGACACACTATGTGCGTCATAGATGTACCCCAAAAAATTTCATCCTCATTAAAAATTTCTTCATCAACGACGTCTCATCCGTGTCATGGAAAATATTTAACATGACGTTGGGTCTGCGTCATAGAAATAGAACTTCTCCGCCCAATTTTTTTTCGCCCGTGCGCTTTTTTCAATTCATTTTAATTTGACTGGCTATTTTTTTTTCAATATAACATTATAACTTAATGACATCTGAAACACGTCATTGATTTTCAGTTTTCAGGACGTGTCTTCCCCGTCATTAAATTGGGCTTCCACGACGCTGGTTCAGTGTCATAAATATATAATTCCCCCCAATTTTTTTCGTGCCGCTTCTTTTTTTACAGTAAATTCTAATTTCGCGCTTTATATTCCAGAGGCCTCATGCTACCTCAAAACCCTATCTCGACTCGACCTCTCCCTTCTCTCTCAATTGTTTTTTAATCAGCATCCTCTCGCTCTCTCTTACCCCAAACACTTTTTCATTCTCTCTCTTATAGGACTGGTAAGAGCGATCATCTCCTCAGGACTGGTAATACTACAAACTCTTCTTTGTTAAATTATCACTTGTTGTCAAATTTTTGGGAATTAGAAGTTAATTTCGAGCTTTCAAGATGAAGTAAAAAGGAATTTTGGTTTTTTTTGGTTAGGGATGGGAAAAGGAAGACATGGTTTCGAAGATTCCACTGGTTTTGTTGGATTGGATGCTTGAATGGTGTTAAATACGACATTGGTTTCTGAATGACTTTGTTGTTTAGGTAATATTCTTATTGCTAATATTTTTATATTTTTTTCCCTATCCCTCGTATATTTTCATTATCAGTTCTTACTCTTAATATTTTTGTGTATGTATGTATGTAATTGATTAATTGTTGTTGAGTGAGTCCTTGTTCTCCAGCGTAATTATTGTTGAGTGAGTCCTTTTTTCTCTTCACATCCTATCTTTTTCCAGTTCACCTTCTGAAAATTTTGTTCTAATTGGAAATCCTATTGTATTTCTGGTTTTAAACAGTGAAATATTGCCATCTGCTTGCATTAAATATTGCTACAGGTCATAAAAGATGTTGCACTTTGAGATATAAGACTGACGAATGAAAATCTAGAGCAAGTTTTGGCATGTTGTTGTTCTTTTGCATTGATATATTGAGTTGTTTCTGTTTTTGTTTATAGTATTTTTGTACATTGCATGAGCTAAGGGCAATTTTCCTTTTTCTAAATTGAATTGTATTGGTAATCCCTCTTTGATTTCTTAAGGATTCACTGATTTTGTTTTGATATCCAATTTGTGATATGTTTGTGAAATATTGACTTTTCAATTTATGCTTAAGTCTGAAATATTGGTTCCAAGAGGAAATTCTTTTGATGAACTCAACTTATTAAGGTATTTGGATTTGTTTCCTTTTCAATCTTTGAAATTCCAACCTGAAAAGAACCTATGTCTGACAACCATTTCTTTATGAATTGGTTTAAGTTGTGGGTTAAGATCGCATTTCATCAGTGTTACTTGATGACAATTGTTATTTTGCAGCTTTACCACCTCTGAGTGTGCTAGAAATTGTTATTTTTATAGCATTGAATTGTATAACTATTTATATAGGGTGGTTCACAAGGTTTGGGTCAGAAATTTTTGCATGTTTTTTAGTAATTTTGATCAAGTTTTTCCCTGTTTTTGTTTTTGTTTTTTTATGTGCAGCTCTTTTGAACTATAAGTTGGGTCAAAGTATTCCTTTTACTTGATCAAACAAGTCTCTTCCAGGAATTGCAGAAAAAAGAAGGTAATGGCTCTAAGCCTTAGGATATTGTATTGAAAGCCTACGATATTGTATTAAAGTATGGAATTCTGTATATAACTTGGTGTTCTAATATACGTATGTGGCTGAAAATCTATTTTTCTGCATAAAGTACTGACTTGAATTTTGAACTTGACTATGATATAGAAGTTGAATGACATGATATTTGTGTTAATAATAATTGTCAATAACAGTACAAATTTTCATTTCAGTTAACTTAAGTAGTTCTGCCAATGAAAATGAGTCCCAGAAAATTTGCCATCAACTCAACATAGCTGAATTGAGTTCTCATAGTATTCAAGTTTCTTCGTTACATTCAATTCATTCCTTAGTTGGTCTTTTGGGAATAAGTAAAAGAGATTTTGGAATCCTGTTTGTTATGAACTTGTGTTGTTTTACTCAAACAATATTTAAAAAGATGTGCTATGTATTGGTCATAATCTTGGTTTCATGCAGGGAAGGCCCTGAAAGAGATAAGGAAAAAGTTAGGCAAAATGCAGTGAAGGCATTGAAAGAGATGTGGAAAAAGCTGGCGAAGAAAGACTGGGATTTTGGGGTAAGAGAGAAGGGCATCGATTGAATGAAGGGGGTAAAGGCTTTGAGAGCTATGTCATATGTGACTGCACCTTCAACCACAATTTAGTTAAAGACAATTTACTTTCATTGTTAAACTTCTCATGATGTACTAGAATTGTTTTGATTAATAAAAATACACTGTAGAGTATTTGTTAATCGTATGTCTTAAGTTTTGCTTAATCTTGGTTCTTATATATATACATAAATATTGATTTCTTATTGCAGAATATACATATTATATTCCTAAAAAAAATTAAACAAATTTTTGACGACGTCTAAAGCATGTCATGAAAACTAATTCAATGACGCCGGTTAAACGTCGTGAAATTCAATGACGCCCAACTTGCGTCATGGAAAGCCCTAACGATGGCGTCTGATCCATGTCATATAGTTAATGACGCGTAAACAACGTCATAGAAAATATTTCCATGATGCAGCTAAGATGTCATTGAAAGTGAAAATAACGACGTGGGATGGCCGTCATCGAAAGCACCTTCCATGACGCGTTTCGCGTGTCATTGTTCAGAAAAAACTTTCCACGACCCCCCCATTAGACGACGCGTGGTGCGACATCTCATCTGCGTCATTAAAAGTCATCCATGACGCAGATCAGGTGTCATGGAATGGTTTTTTTGTTGTAGTGTTGGTACTTGCAGATAAGATCAATAATGACAGTATTCAAATGCAAGGAGGGGAGGAAAGCTCTTCAATTGCAAGGAGAACACAAGCACATGTCATAAGAAAACCTATCTCTTATACCATGTCAAACAAAATATGTGGGAATTTTCATATATATATATATATATATATATATGTATATTCACAGATTGTCAGATATTTTCGAATATTTCTTCTTCCATATGGAGGTATTTATAAAGAAGTACAAAGATGTGTTAACCCTAAACGCAATAGGAAATAAATCCAAACTACAATATGAAATAAATCTCAATTACAATAGGACTAAATAAACTGGTAAGTAACCAAAATCCTCATTAAGTAAGGAACCGAAGTCCTAACTAAGGACTTGCCAACAAGGCTTGTCCTCCATCCTACCATAGTGAGAGTCGATATCGGTGGTATCGAAAATGTGGATATGTAACTTTTTAATCTTCACTATGATTAAATGAAGATTATGCTTATAATTCTCCTTCAACTATATAAAACTATTATTTGAGAGCTTGGAGGAAGAGAGAAGAAACAATCATGGGTTAGATTGAAATTGGTTCGTTTTAGGGTTTGATGTTGACAAGCCATAAACCTAGAGATTCATTTGGACCACTAAGCTTTCATAAACTGTTTGTTTTTAAGATTCAAAAAGAGTTATGCCAAAATAAAAAGGGATATGTACGTAATGCCAAGACACAGCAATGTCACAGATCAAACGATAGAGACCACTCTCTGGTTCACGGGCAAGTTTTCAAACCGTACCATATATGTATTTGAATACGTGAAGTGTGAACAAAACTCTTGTTCAAACTTGAATTCGTGGTGAAATATTGATCACAATTTGAAAACCAAGAGCAGTATACGCACATGGATGCCCGCACAATATTAAGTAGGATGCCTGCACAATATTAAGTACCACTAAGATTCCCTAAACCACTAGGAAACAATGTTCACTATTACTACAGCAAAAGTTGCAGTTCGCACCGTACATCTAAAGAAGCCAGCATTTTAAACTCAAGGGCTCGATAGGTAAACCCTCTAAACAACCTCAGTTAGAAGCAAAAACTTCACCAAGATCCTTTGGCCCTCTATCAACGTCAATACGCTTTCTTACAGTTGTAAGTTACACAAATCCTCCCCTCAAAATAGTGTCAAAACCCTAACCTCAATGCTGCCCATCTCCATTCGATACCTAAATTTTCCCCAAGATCATTTTTCCCCGAGCGCAAAGGTTTAACTCTAATCTTTTCTTCAAATTGAGAGTTAAGACCTAATTTCCTTAATGGCACGACGCAAGTTTATAACTTAACGAAAATTTTGACACTACAGATAGATTTTGAACAATGATTAACCATTGTCACGACTTTGCTAGAATTAATGACATATATAGGGACGAAAAAGTAATGCAGAAGCTAATAATAGTAATTCTTGCGACGTTAGTTAACGGAAGAATATATCTTTAGATATTGAAAAAGCGTGTGAAAAGTAAGTGGCTCACAAGTAAAGAAGAAGGCAAGAAGGTGGGGCAGCTTGAATGCATTGCATCAAAGAAAAGTTATATGCAGCTTCACTTAATCAATTAGCCACGAAATAATTGAGGCTATGAAATTTTTTCCGTCCGTAGCCTCACAGTCATCAACTTCTCTCAGTTCAAACCCCACACCTCACATTCATTTTCTGCTTTGTTAGTCGAATCGAAACTACAGACCCAGCCAGAGCACACAGTTGGTATGTCTTTTCAATTATTTTCTTCTAATTAGTTATTTTCTGATACAGATACAACAGTTAATTGCATGTCTTTATTTTTAAAGCCAATCTCATTACATCACAGCATGATTGCATAGGTCTGCTTGTACATCAAAGCCTCCTAAAGCAATTTTTTTATTAAAAGAAAAGGAAATCAGAGCCCAAGACAACTGAAAAACTTAACATGAAGAATACTAAAATACTCAATCAAAACAATAGCACTGTGTCGTGTAATGGAGGGTTTACTTGCAGCTTTATCATTAAATTTGACACACCCTAAGAGAAATATATCACACAAAAACAAATACCAAATTGAATGGAAACTAAGAAATTGGGAAGCTAATTCACCAAATTTCATACAACAATCCTCCACTTTAACTGACTGTTTACTACAATTCTAGGAATATTTGGCTAAATCCATTCCACCATTAGCCATATAATGGAGCAACGTAAAGCAACTCATGTTTCATTGAGTCACGTTAATGGGGTGCGAAGAAAGTGGGTGGAAACTGAAAGGAACTGCTTCTTTCACAAGATGAGGCCAAGTTTTTTAGGTTGCTTTTTTATTTGTTTTTATTTTTATTTGGAAAAGTTGGTTCAAGCTGCCGACATAGTAGCCTATATGTATCCAATCAAGGAAAGCTGAAGCTACAGCCTGTCTAACTCCCAGCCAACTCTTGTATCCAACTCTAAAGCCTTATACCCTTCTTATTTCATTATTCTATGTAAACTTAGGGTTTCGGTGTACTTCGTACAAATTTAGGGCTTCGGTGGCCACTGAAATTGTTTAGGGTTTGGGGATTTAGAAGCACAGCATCTAAAGAGAGGGTGAGAGAACAATACTAACATCAGCCAGATTCGCATTTAGAGTAGATTCTTTTAGATTACATACGTGGTTCGAAGTTATAGGCCTGTTTTGTTTTGGCTGAGTTGTAATTGACTTCTTTGAATCGAAACTACAGACCCAGAACACACAGTTGGTAAGCCTTTCCAATTTTTCTTAATTTTTCTTTAATTTTATTTTTAAAATTTCTGCTTTATTATGGGTTCCACCTTATCAAATTAGGGGCTTGGTGTACAATGAACAAATTTAGGTCTTGGGTCTTCATTGAATAAATTTAGTGTTGGGTATTTAGAAGCAGATCATCCAAAAGAGAGGGTGAGAGAACAAGATTTTGTAAACAAATTGCTTGAAGATGTCAATTTTATTCTTGTTAATTAATTAAATTGTAAGTAAAATTTTGTCTCGATTTGATAATTCTTCAAATTTGGAAGATTTCCGCTCAGTTACTCATAGTTTTTATTTTTTATTTTTGAATGATTGGTTTGTCCATGAATCTGTTAGTCCTTGTTGAATCTGATTCCTGCTTTGTATGATTTTTGTAATCCGAATATCGTTTCTGTTCTTTTAAAATTTAAATAGAATTATGATTAAAATTTATCTTGTTTGTGTACCTGTTGCCTATTAAAGCTCCAGCCAGTAATGGAAAAAAAAGACACCCGCAAAAGATATAGTGACGAAAATGAAATCATCCCCAAACCCAGTAGCCGTGATGCTGTTGGGATCGAGCCCTCTCGCATCTCTGATGTCCACTGGAGCAACACCGCAAAAGGCCAAGGTGCCAGTGGAGGAACGAAACTGAAAGGTGACGGTCACAACTTGGGCAACGTCGAGATTAATGGTAATACAATTACCGCACCCAATGGAGAGTCAGATGTTGGGATGTTCATCTTTCACAACATCAACTACAACTGCGAGACTACTAGTACTAAAAATCACGGCAAAGCAGCAGGTGGCTCAAGTTCCGCCCAAGGCCGAGGTGGCGGTGGAGGAACCAAACCCAAATGTGATGGTTACAACATTCGTGGCAATAACATTAAAGGAGATGGAGTTCCGAAAGCGTATCACAACTTCGACAACTTCGAATGCAACTTGAAGACAACTAATACTGAAGATGGTGGCAGCACCAACCAATTCAGAATTTATAAAAATGAAATTAAAGCAGGCAATAAAGCCTCATATGTTGGGATGTTCAACTTTCACAACGTCTACATCAATGCTGCCCAACCTCAAGGTGGCTTCTTGAAACCCAAAGGTATCAGTCACAACATTAAAGAAAATACTATTATAGCAGTTAATTCCCAAAAAGTTGGGATACAAGACTTTGGCAACATCAAATACAACTGCGGGAGTTTTATAAATAGATTATTGGATTTTTTGGGCTCATGATATTAATTCCAGAATTTCTTTAGCCATGTGAGGATATACCATATGAGAATTTGATGTTGCCATTTCTATAAACTCTTTGTAGTTATTGTAAAACCTATTAGACGGCGTACATGAGTAAAACTTTCTATTCTCCACCACAGGTCTCATTGTATATTCTGTTTTTGACATGTTGCAGATGTGATTTTGTCTGGCAGTTTTAATTACTTTGTTTGTATACAAGGAATATTAGGGATCAGTCACCAAAGAATAATCGGAATATTAGGGATTCTTCCAACCCTGATGATTCTGAAAAACACAATGGACTTTCATGTTTTAATTAGGATATAAAATAAAATTTCATTAAAAGCATTGAAAATATAATTATAAATTCATGTTAAGAAAATTGCTAATTAGTAACAAATGCCATAAGACGATCAAGTGGAGATTTTTATGACACTACTAGAATTGAAGTCATGCAAAGTGGACATTTTTTGGAAGTGTTTTGCGGTAAATTGCAACAACAATACCAACCGTGTCGCTAGTCCGGGACGGAGAGGGAGCTAGGGCCTTGGGGGATCCTATGCCCCCTCTCAACTTTCTTGAGACCTTTGTTTTCTTAACACAATTACAAAGCTTTATATATCTAACAATGTACATTTAATTTGAGTCAATATCTTTTGCTAGTATTAATGATAAATAAATAGTGAATGTGATATGTAAAATAATAAAGTATAATAATCAAATTTAGGACTTTGGTATCAAGTAAAAAATTAGTTCAAATGACACCGTAAGAAAAATATATTTTAATATTTGAGGTGCCTCCTCTATCAAAGTTTCTGACTCCGTCACTAGTTGCTTGTCTAATGGGTGATGTGTGTGACTGTCAAATTTTGTTAAAATGCATGCCCCCGCCCCCACCTCCCCCTCTCCTACTCCAGCACTAGAATATTTGTCCCGGTGCTTAAGGATTATGATATGATTGTCTAATAGGCTAAAGGAGCTCCTACATGTCGATTTAGTTTATAAAGTTATCTAGAGAGTTTGTTGATGGCAAATTCTCAAGGTTGACTGAGCTTCCTGCTCACGCTATTACGTTCTCGATGGTTTCCGTACAATTTTGATTTGGTTTGAGGAGATCATTAGGAGAGAAATTCCATTGATCCCTAAGATAATATAAGTACCCAAGTGCCCAAAGCAAGCCATAAACTCTTTTGACTCCACGGCCAACCAAAGAAATAAGGTCCAAGTTAATGTAATTGAATATTGCCATCATTACATTTACCAACCAGTAAACTATTTACGTACCAACCAGTAAACTACTTACGTACCCATGAAAAACTCCTTACCCAAAACCATGAGATGTGGTGTGGTGGTAGCTCACCTCATTCCTTAACCACGTGGTTGGGGGTTCGATCCCCGTTCATGGGAATGGAGCACATTTCGTGGCCAGCCGTTTACCTCCATTGGGAGAGCTCTCGCTGCAAAAGGGATTAATCACTGCTTTCCCTCGTGGATACCCTTGGTCTCACCTAAAAAAAAAAAAAACTCCTTACCCCAGCACTCTCTCTCCTACTTAAAGTCCAAAGATTCACATTCTCCTCACGCAAAAAAGGCAAATAGGCCCGTAATGCTTGGGTCCCTTTTTTATTTCTTCTTTTAACGGAATTTTTATTTTAGTTTTTTTAATTCGGCATATTATTTTGACTTTTCAATTTCTTTTTAGGTTAGCTAACATGTGGATGAGATATTTCTTAGAATGAACAAGAATTCTTTGCAGAGATTCGCAACTTTCTTTTTGGTACTAGAAATGACTTTCAAGATATCAATATGGAAATATATATGTGATTCATATACATTTCAAGATATCAATCATTAATCGAACGAAAACGCATATGATGACTACAATTTGTGGCTTATCCACTTTCCTTGATTGGGTTTCTATTCAAGCAATGCAATAATTTTGGTATGCATTGCTTCTCACTCACAAATACTTTTGTGGGTTCATAAAAAAAATTTTAAAAAAACCAATTTTTTAAAGAAAGAAAAATAAAACCCTTCCTCTTCTGTGGGACTTACAACATGACAAAAGACCCACAGGTGCAGATGCATATACAACAATTTGTTGGGAGAGTTTTGACCATGTTTTTAACATTCAAATCACAACAGACTGGCATTTTGTGACATTCTTGCTACTCATGATCGATTTTAAGATTTCTATACATATAAAAGTTCCACACGACAGAATTAGAGAAATTAATGTCTCTTTCTATACTTTTGTCGGACTCAGCAAACATGACAAAAGACTTTCAAAAGTGTAATGAAAAGGAGATGTGATATTTCAGCTAAATATTTTGGATGCTTTCCTATGAACTTTTCCAAAGCATTGCAATTCGTTATATGACTTTTCGATTGGTTGTTTTATACAGGTACTGTAACATGCCTACACCTTTTCCTTTTATAATTACACTACTGATTTTCTTACACGAATTAATGATGTGTTTCACAATAATGCTATTTGAACACACTTAATAAAAACCTTTATCTCTGCTCGGTTGCTCAAAACCATGGTTCGTCATTGACATGACACAAAATAGTACTTGTGGACAAGAAGACATAATTCTTACTCAGCATTAACAATATACTTATGACATGTAGAAGAAGAAGAACAAGAAATACAGAAATATAAGAGAAAAAAGATTCAGATTCAGAGAAAGGAAACTCCAAAAACCAAGCCTCTCCATTCTTTCTCACTCTTTTTTTCTTCCTGGTCGTGCCTTCTTTTTCACTCGAGCCGCTTGCTTCATCTTATTTAGTTTTGCTTACTCACCTTTAATTTATATAGAAGGAGTAAAAGAAGAAGAAGAAGAACAAGAAGAAATAAGATGGTCGACTTTTTGTAGTTCATGTTGCCAAAGCAGGTAATCCCGCAACTAGTGCTTCCGATTGAAACAATTGAATTGTCATCATTGTTGAAGTTTGCACCCGAATCTCCATCCCCGAATCTGGATATCCCAGACTCTGTGCTAGCTTCTGAGAAGATTCTATTCCCAGTATTGTTGAAGCTCGTGCCTTGTGCGCTGCGGCGGGGTCTTGGCCTCCCCTCCTTGAGCGGTTGTTCAGCTTGATCTCGATTCCAATCTTATATATATGTTAAGAAAAAAATGGAAAGGATGTTCAAATAAGTGGACTTTGGGCAAATGCTCCAAAATCAGTTCAAAGAAATCTTTCAATAAATGGAACTTCATTTGAATCAAATAAAAATATTAATCATAATAGTACTAGTGCATACCTGCCATTGATGAAAGCTCAAAAGAACGCCTTATACTCTCTGTAGGGTTCTTATGTTTTGAAGGTGTGTTTCTAAGAGAGGAATGATATCTTCAAAAACAGTTGAAAGCCAGTTGAAAGCTTGTGTGGAGAAGGTTCGAGATTTTCAAATTTTTTTCCTTTTATTTATTTATTTCAAGCCTAGAAATTAAGAGCGTATTTATTAAAAATAAAATAAAATAAATTCTAATTAACAGTCCAAAACGAAATTGGTACAGGGGCTAAAAGTCAAAAAGACTAATAGGGGGAAAAATGTCAAAAAGCCTAATGCCGGCCTACTTCATCCTGAAAATGAATGCACCCAAACCAAACAAAAATGGGGTCGCACACGCAGGACTACTTGCTTTTTATGTGAGGGTAATGTGAACCCTTGGACTTTGAGTAGGAGAGAGAGCGTTCGGGTAAGCAATTTTTCTAGCAATTCATCAACATTAGAAGGGGTAAATGGGGTAAAATGCTTAAAATCAAGACTACTGTTGCATTCACTGGTTGCATTCATCCAGTCTATTAAGAGTATTGTCCCGCATTGAAAAATTATGCATCCTATAAAAAAAAACTGGGCTACTTTTTCAAACAGTCTATTAAGAGTATTGTCCCGCATTGAAAAATTATGCATCCTATAAAAAAAAATGGGCTACTTTTTCAAAGTCAATTGGCTTCGGGGTGAACCTCAACTTTCCTCCATGATCTAAAAACAGGCTACCTACCACGGTCCATGTGTTGGAGGAGACAATGGCCGCATGTGCTCCGCCAGTTGGTTGCTTTATTATCTTTCTATCTTCACTTTCGCCAAATGATAATGTATCTACTGTAACTGAAAGTGAGAACTATCAGATTCAACATGTCTACAGAGAGAAGAATTATCTAGCTGACTGTCTTGCAAGATGGAGCTACAATCTTGACTTGGGCATTTGCTTTTTTGAAAATACCCCCGTGTGGGCTAATGATGTACTCGTTGATGACTTGATAGGAGCCCCTCGGGCCCGTCAGATTCCCATTGATAAAGTTTAGTTGTTCTTTGGGGTTCCCCCCATTTCATCAAAAAAAAAAGAAGAGAGAGCTTGATTATTTATATTCTCACATCGTCTATTAGATAAAGAAGAAGAGTTCAGTTTGGCTTCACTTACAATTAGAAACAATAGTTACATTTTTTGGCACACAAGCAGCCAATTATTTGTACCTCCAGTCCCAGGAGGTGAAAATGTCTACCGGCTGGCTATTTCTGAAGCCTCCACTTGGTGATCATCCGAAAAAAGGTTCTGAGGATTCTTCTAAGGCGTGCACCGACCAACAAAACAGCAACAGCTCGAGATCCCCATCAATTAGCTCCAAAACTCTCCAACCAATGGCGGACCAAGACTTTCGTTCATCTGGAGGCTTAAAAAAATTCAACCAATATATAATCAAAGAAGAAATATTTCAAACTTTGAATATTAATGGCATTGTCTAATAAGTAAATTTACAATTGTCCTCAAGGACTTTTCATATTTTGAAAACGTTGTATATAAATAAGAATATAATGAAATTAGTTTATAAAAAATAACTTAGTACTAACCTGTAAAATCAATTGAAGTAGTGAGTTTGATTTGTTGGGCTGCAAACTTTTGTCAAATAACGAGTTTGGCGGCTGAGTTCTCCATAAAATTACAGAATGAGTGAACTTGGTGGGATTTCTATTCTTCTTTTTTAACATAGGATTTAGGGTTTTTCTTTTTTAATATAAGTTTTGGACTTAAAGTGTATATAATAAATGGGCCATGTGGGAGTTTCACTAGAGAAGGACCTAAAAATAATTAAAAATTGTGAATTTATGTGGGATTATATGGCTGAAGCTTTTTTTTCGTAAGTGTGAGCAGCCCACAAGGGTGGAAGAGACAATGACTTCAACATTGTTGGGAATAATATTACGGGGTTAAAGTCGGACAGAGTAGGAATTTTCGAGTTTGGCAACACCCACATCTATAAAGGCCACCGGAAAGGAAAACTAGTCAACTCTAGTACTGGAGAAACTGAGTCGGCCTCCAGTACTGAAGACCATGAAGCAATGAACTGACACTACTACAATTTAGTTAAACCACGACTCTAAATAGAAGACGGTACACTTTAAAATCGTGTTTTAGAAGATGAAGGTTTTACAAAACCGGCGTGGTATACCAACTTATACACTACTAAAACAGAGTTGCATTGGGTTGATTTTTAAAACACGATGCTTGTCAATTAACAAGCGTCGTCTTTTAAAACTCGCTAAACAAAAGAGGTCGCTTAAGAGAATTCGTTCTCGACCTAAAATTCAGATTTCCCCATGTCTGTGAAACCCTCCTGAGCTCCTCTCTCTCTTCTTGAAACCCTCCAAAGCTCTTCGAATCCCTCTCTCACTTCTCTACTCCTCATACATATCTACCAGCCACACCATCGATGTAGCGACACCATCGATGCCAGCGATGCCTCGAGGCCATCGAGGCCATTGACGCCGCGACGCCATCGAAGCCACAAAAGCCATCAACGCTGCGACGCCATTGACACCACGATGCCACCGATGCCATTCTTTCTCATCCAAGCCACCGACGCCATCGTCTTCTTCGCATCAGTCATCACCAGCCGCCAGCGATGCAAACTACTTATTTGGTCTCTTTCTTCTATTTGAAATCCTGAAACGACGGTGTTATATAAGCGACTGCAGAGAAAAGTCACAGCACAACTTAACAGTGGTTGTTTCAGACCTGGTGGCTGCCACTGTAGTCCGAAGCATCAAGCTTTTCAATCTGTCGTGCAATTCAAATGTTGTCAGAGTTATAGTGGCAGTGGGAGACCGCCATCGTCGGCACCGTCGCTGGGTTTTCCACCAATGCCGCGATGCATCCTCTGGATGCCCGTACAAGATTTCAATTCCACGATGGTCGAGTCTCCAATCTTCCAACTTACAAGAACACGGCTTATGCCATTTATGCAATTTCATTTGTTTTTTTTTTATAATTCCGATTTCACTTATGGGTCTTAGATTTATGTTGATTTACGAATTTTTGAAGTTTTCATTTGTTTTCCTATTACTGACTTAGTTTTTCTGTGCAATAAAGTTTCACATTGGCTTAGATTTTTTTTTAAGCGACACAGGTTGGTTGAAAATTAAATTCATTACTTCTGTGTTTTTCTGTTTCTATGGATTTTGGGGCTTTGGGGATTTTACTTTTGGGTTTTTATTTCATCAATGTTGTTCTATTCCTTAGTTTTGCGAATATATACACAAAATTTCTTTGGTTTGACATTTGCCGTAAATAGGTGCTTGGGAATCGAGAGAGGAACTCTGAATTTGGGAAAGACAGTCAAAACAAATGAATAAGAACAAGACTGTAAATTTCATCTTGTGTTATTCACAGTGCTTACCTCTTGTCTATGAGTGTAGTTATTTTGATTGTCATCGTAATACATTTCAGATTTAAGTATTTGGTTTCTTGAAACTTTGTTTCTAGTTATGGTTTCTGTTCTCTAGCCCATGTGTGATCTATAATTTCCTGATACTATGTGCATGCCTGCTTAAGACAGATAAAAGAATGTAAGTATAGGTGGGCGTGGGTAGTGGAAGATTTTGAAACTTTCAATTCTTAGATGACCCCTGAAGTAGAGTTTTCTTCCCCCTTCCTTAGTATTTTTTTATGTCTATGTCCCTGAATTTGGCTGACTTTCTTTTTCCCCTATTTGTTTTTTATGTGCAGCTCTTTTGAACTATAAGTTGAGTCAGATACTTTTACTTGATCAAATAAGTCTCTCCAGGAATTGCAAAAAAAAAAAAGAAAGGTAATGGCCCTAAGCTTTAGGATTTTCTATTGAAAGCCTATGATATTTGTTGTATTATAAGTCTGGAATGTATTGAACTTTGTGTTCTAATATAAGAATGTCACTGAATCTCTGTTTTTCTGCACAAAGTTCATTTCAGTTAATTTGAGTCCCCAGAAAATTGAGTTCTCATAGCATTCAAATTTCTTCATTACATTCAATTCATTTCTTGGTCTTTTGGGAGGAAGTAAGAGAGATTTGAATCCTGTTTGTTAATTACTCAAACAATTTCTAAATAGAAAGATGTGCCATGTATTGATCCTAATCTTGTTTTCCTGTAGGTAATTTCACAAGGTAATTTCATTTTATTCACTTAAGTATTTTTGTTATTGGGTGCTTTTTTTTGTGGAGCAGGAAAGGCATTGAAAGAGAGGGAAAAAGCTGCCGAACAAAGAATGAGATTTTGGGAAAGATACAGGAGAAGGGGCATTGGACTATAGCGATTGAAAGGAGGAAGAAAGGCTTTGCTATATGTTGAGTATAGAATAAGAAAGGAAAGAGAGAAGGTTAATATTAAGAGGCATGTAATTTAGGTATCATCTATGGATGTGGTAGAATTTGTGAGCAATCACATGTAGTTCCATTGTTTCTAATTCTATGTAATAAAATTGAATCTTCAAGTTTTATGAAAGAAATAATTTTTGAGTATATATATATATTCATTAATAAAGCGTTATAATTGATTTTTTAGTTAAAATCGTTGTATAGAATCATTGGAAACAAAAAACTAAAATATAACATATTGGGAACTTATTAGACGACATATTTAAAGAAAATAAGATGATGGTTTTATTGGAAAAACTGTCATTTGTACGTATAATTAATGACCATTTTTAACACAATACCGTCGTCTTTATATACAATCAATGACGCTTTTTAACAAAATACCGACGTCTTTACCCACAAATAACGACGGTTTTAAACAAAATACCATCGTCTTTTAAACAAAAACCGTTGTCTTTACCCATAAATAACGATGGTTCTTTAAAAAAACCGTCATCTTTATATCTAATAGACGCAGTTCTTTCAAAAAACCGTCGTCTTTACATCTAATAGACGACAGTTTTTAGTAAAAGCATCGTCTTTAGATAATAGACGACGGGGATTTACCGTCGTGGTTTTATGTATCAAAAGATGTCGGTCAATTTCACGACGGTTGAAAAACTAAATACACGACGGTGGATGGTATTATTGCGATTTTTGTAGGAGTGTGAATCACGGCGGACCCAGGAATTTTTCAGCAGATGTGCAATTTTTAAAAACTAAGAGCTCAAAAAAACAAAAAAAAAACGAAACATCCTTATCATTTAACCAATACTAATGTTATTCATAATTAATTAAAAAAATAACATTACAATTAACCTACAATTGTTGCCGACGAGGTTTCATATCATGAAAACGTAGCATTATATTTTCATTACTAATACAAGAAAAAACATCTTTCTCAATTTAAACAACCAAGCTATCACTCAACCATTGATTCCCCATTTTGTTACGCAATGGTGTTTTCACAATATTCATAGCTGAAAAAGCTCTCTCAACCGAAGCAGTTGCAACAGGGTAAAACTAAAGTCAATGTAACAAGTAAATACACATAGTTGTATATTCTACTCCTTCCTATATTCACCAATTTTTCGGCCAGATCAGTAATTCCGTTCAATGATGAAAACTCTTCCTGCTGCTCTGCATATCAACAATATAAAGCCCAAGTTGATCTTCAAGCTTCATGAAGTCTCGGTCATTAAATTCTTGTGGGTAAAATTTAGCAAAACGAAGTATTTTTTGTTTGTCAAAAGCTGCAAAATTATAAGCCGGACTCAAACATTCCATACAAATGAGCAATTCAGTATTTACCTTTGTAAAGCGATTATTCAATTCCACTAGTTGCTTATCAATGATAGTAAGAAATAGGTCCACATGATAATAATGGCGGTTTGTGATTTTCTGAGCTTTACGTCGTGATCTCCTTGTGGTACAAATAAATCATCCATGTTAGGAAAGTCAATATCATTGTTGCCACAAAATCTTGATACTTCACCAAGCAAATCATTAAAGTCATCATCCCTCACGGATTGTAGCTTTTGCTTACATCTTTGGACCAACATTATCGCATTCGCAATATCTTGATCTTTCTTTTATAATGCCTTTGACAAATCATTTGTGACTCCCAATATAAATCTCATCAAATATAGGTGAAACACAAAGTCAAAAGTTTGTATTTCTTTTAACAACCTATTTGCTTCACCTAAATTATCTTGGTTGACATCATCAACAATCCATTCAAGCACCTTCACCACGTGATGAAACATAGTATTAATACTAAGTAAAGTATCATAATGTGAGTTCCAACGTGTATCACAAGGACGTTTGAGAGTAGTCTCTTGATTTAACCCTTGCCCCGTTTCAAGATCATCAATTTCAAGAGCTTTCATAATATCTTTTTGTTGTTGCTCTCTAAGTGCATCACAACGCTTACACGATGCTCCAATAATATTAACGACACTACTAGCCGTTGTGAAGAAAGTAGCAATGTTTTCATTTCCCTTTGCCATGGCTACAAGACCTAGTTGTAGTTGATGTGCAAAACAATGGACATATTATGCTTGAGGATATTTTCTCAAAATCTGTGTTTTAAGACTATTGAGCTCACCTCTCATATTACTAGTACCATCATACCCATGTCCTCTGTTAAGCTCATATTTTCATACATATACATGCCCAATTTACTTACTCATTTTTCTTAGTTTCTTAGAATTTTGAGTTATTTACCTCTCTTTGTGTGTTTTGTAGGCCAATAGAGCAAGAGAGCATAATTCATGCAATTAAAGCATGTTAAGGCAGCAAGAGATCACTTTTGGTACAATTCATGCATATTAAGGGCTGATTGGCATGAGAGGAATACAACTTAAGGCATTTGAAGCAATATGGTGCAAAAACGTGCAAAAACTAGAGACTGAGGTAGAAGTTCATTTCGGCCTTATCTTCTTCAACCGAGCTTGGATTGGGCCAATACTTGTGTGGTTGGATCAGAGACATTCTGAACTTCACAATGGACATCTTAAAGTCATCATTTGATTCAGCCAAGCCCAATTCGTAAGCCCATGAAAATACACATCATGCTGACATAAGGATGAGCTGATGGATGCTTGGTCATGGTGAGCTAGGCATGAGGTATTGGTTTCTGGATGGATGCTTGGTCATGCTGACATATTGATGAGCTAGGGCTGCTGGTGGGAGTTATTGGTGAAGTGCAGCAACCAATTCTGATTATCTAAATACAAGTGTTGTATGCATTAGCCATATTAAATTCAGATTTATCACTCCTTTCTCCCTATAAATATCACTTCCATTCCAAATACTATCATAACTCATATCCTGAGATCCATCATTTACACTTCCATTGTACACAAAGAGAGGGAAAGTTGAGAGTCACAAAGGGAGAGAAGGGAGAAGGCAGCAGCTGGGAGGCTTTGGCCTCCTGGAGCCAGCAGAGATGATTCTTTTCCATCTCTAGCATGCTGTCCTTATCTTCTTCTCCTCCCTTTGTCTTTTATTTTCTTCTTGTATTTTCTTTGTTTTTCTGTTATTAGTTGTAATAAACATCTTGCTAGTCTTGTATCATGGTTTGAGTTTATAAAGTTTGATTTCATTCATGAATTCTTCTTCACTGTTTTAATGGAGCTGTTTTGCATCCTTTGACTGATCACCTAAGGTTTTATGCATTATGCTCTTGTTGGGAAGGTTTGGGGATCATCTTCATTCCATCCATTAGCAACTTATGTGATTTGGTTTCTAGGTCTCCTAATGTAAACACCATGCTTGGGGTCCTTGTGATGTTCAATACAATTTGATCCAAACACCATGGACTTATTTGTGAGCATCTTCATGAGTGAATCAATTTGTTTACTTGCTGCCATAACAGGATTAGAACAATTAGGGTGGATTCTAAAACCTCACCATCTTGTCTTAGTTCTTTTCTTTCTTCTTGTTTTGTTTCTTTTGTTTTCATTTCTGTTTTATGTAGGAAAACTGAATTGGATTATTCAATCACCAATCCCTGTGGAATCGACCTCGCACTTACATATGCTAAACTACCAACGGCTCATGCACTTGCGAGTATCACAAGTTGAGGATGCAGCTGAATCCATTTTGGTGCAGCTAAATCTACACAACATCCTCGTAGCCTGGACATACTCAAATTTGTTGAAGAAATCAACTGCTCAATTGCTTCTTTCAATTTGCTACTAGTCATATCAGAGACATATTGGACACCCACAAACCTTTCAATTACTTGCCCTTTTTTGTTCACATAACGTAACACCACCGTCATTTGCTCTCTTATTGAAACATCACGTGATTCATCTACCAATATAGAAAAGAATGCATCGTCCATATCACTAATAATTGCATCGATGGTTTCAGCGGCACAAGAATTGACAAGCTCTTTTTGAATTTTAGGAGCAATATACTTGAGATTCCTTGGAGCGTTCTTAAACACACAACAGCACGAACTTTCTCATTATGATCGGCAAGAAATTGCAAAAGCTCAACATAATTACCCTTATTCCTAGATGTTTCGCTTTCATCATGACCACAAAAAGGGAGACCTTGTCGCAATGAATATCTAGTGCAATCAAGTGCAGCAGTTAATAGAATGCGATAATTAATATGAGCTTGGTCTGTCTGCTTGATCTCAATGGTTTCAACGTGTTGCTTATGATTCATTAAATCTGTACAATGTTGTGTAGCTTTATTGTGAAGACTTCCAACTTGTCCAACATGGTCCCTAAAATTCTTGGGTCCCTTCCTCCAATTTTTAAACCCTTTCTCAGTGAAGACATCACTTCCAGCCTTTCCTTGTTTATCAAAGTCGCATTTAAAAAGATAACAATGAAGACAAAATGCAGCATCTTTCTCTTCACTATACTCCAACCAAACAAATGAATCAAACCAATTCACAAGAAAACGTCGATTACAAGGACCCATAAATGTTTGAGGCATGTCATTTTGGCTTTTAGGCTGACAAGGACCCCTTCGGAGATAGGCTCTTCGGATTTGTTCTCAAAAATTGGGATTATAATAAGTCATTGGAGGTCTAAGTCCAGGGTTTGCAGGAAGAGTAGCCAATATTTCATCCAACTCAATGACCTCTGATCGTTTTGGACTACCCGAATTTGATCAGTTCATAATTATATATCATTTTGTACCCTTCTAGCTTATGATTTAGTTTTGTTTTTAAGTTAAACTTGTGCTTTTAACCTCCTTTGTGTTTGTCATTCAATTCATTGAGCTCTAGGTACCACTTGAGGCATTTGAAGTGAAATGGTGAAAACAACGTGTAAAATCTGAAGAGTAAGTTACAAATTCATTTCGGACTTATCTTTTTCATCTGAGCTTGGATTGGGCCAAATCACTTGTGGTTGGAAAGAGGAGATTCTGAACTGCAAGATGGACTACTTAAACATATCAATGGATGAAGCTAAGCCCAATCCGTGAGCCCATCAAATTGCACACTATGCTCAGGTTTGCAGCTGCCAGCTGTTTTCCAGCAACCAAAAGAAAACCCATGTGAAGAAAGCTGGAGGTGCAGCAGCAAAAGAAGTATGGGATGAAAGTGATTCCAACCACACTACCATAGACACGATGAAGTGAGAGTTATGGGTTGTATTAAAGGAGGAATGGTGGTGTTGGAATTCATCATGATGTTCCTCCCTCTTAGCCTTATAAATAGAGAAGTGCACAACCCCAAACACCATCAACCTCCACACAATTCACTCCAGCCATCCTCCACACTTCCATCATTCCATCAACACATCCAGAAATCATCCCCAAACATTCCCACAACCCCAAACACTCCAGAAATCAACTCAATACTCTAAACTGCCCCAAATCACCAAAATAGCTCCAGAAAGCCTCCCTTCCATTTCCCTACGAATTTCCTCTTTATCAGTCATCATCACTCACCCAAACTCATCCCAAATCACCTACTAGTTGTCATACATCATTCTAGACGTGGGGAAGCTCTTGGAGAAGCATTCGATGTGGAGAAGCACTTGAAGAAGTCTTGTGGTAGAACTTCAGAAAAGAGGTTTTTCTACTCTTATTGCATTCCATATGTTTTCTCATTTCTATCTAAGTTCTTTTCCATTATGAGCAGCTAATTTCATAACTAGGGCTTTGATGTAACCTAACATGAATATTCTGGGTTTATAAGTTGAAGTTTGGAGTTTCAAGTTTGATTCATGATTCATGTTCTTATTCATTATGCTTATCAGTTAATGTGCTTGTTTGAATGATTGATCACCATTAGAACTTGTAAAGCTATCTTGGTTTGAATTAAGAGTAGACACCATGCTTTAATTCGAATTGAACTATGAATAGGAAGAGTATGTATGGACATTCGACAACAGGGATTAGATACATGCTTGGTTGTTTAATTTGTTCTTCTATGCTTAATGGGTTCCTAATGCTTAATTTTAGGTTAAACAACAAATGATCAAATTAGGGAATTAGGAACACAAGGTTAGGACCAAATACCATGGCCTAATCATACTTTAGCTAGAATTAATCTTTGAATCTGAATTAGACTTTTTACTTGACTTCTTATAACCCAAGATTGAATTGTTATGGTGATTCGAATGCCCTAGTCTCCAAATCTGTTTTTCAACCCTCAAAACCACTCTTTGTTACACTTGTTTACTTGTTTTCGTTTGCAATTTCAGTTTGCCCATTTCCTTTCACAATCACAATCACTCTCACTTTAAATTCTGTTTTATACTTAACTCTCTAGTTTCTAGAATTCGGTAATCTAAGTACATAACTAATTTTAACTTCTCAGTCCTCGTGGGTACGACCTCGTACTTGTCTTGCTATACTACTAATTGCCCCGTACAATTGCGAGTTAACATAATATTAACAACAGAATTATTCAAGGGAGGATGTGAAGTAGGCGGATTATTTGAAGGAGGGTTGGAAATAGCCGGATTATTTGAAGGTTGATTTGAACTAGCCGGATTATTTGAAGGAGGGTTGGAACTAGCTGGATTATTTGAAGGAGGATTTGAACTCTTTCTCTGAAAGTATCGTTCCATAACTGTATAGAGAGAGCTAAATAAGAAAAAAAAATTATTATGATGCACACACACTTTGATGAAATTGGGTGATGTTAAATTGGTCTTTTATAAAGAGAATTCCCAATTCTACTTAATTAAGGAATTCCCAAAACCCAATGGAATAAAGAAAACTCCCAATTAAATCCCATTTAAGTAAGGAAATAGAAGCCCTTTTGAAAAAAAAAACCCACAAAAAGCCCACACACAGCATCAGTTTCCGTTTTTTTAATTAAATTAAAAAACCCTGGTTCAAAACGACGTCGTTTTGGCCAGAACTTCGTTAAAACAAAAAAAGGAGAGCGCACAGCGCCCAGTGACTTGCGCATTTCGTCGAACACCTCATGTGCATTGCTGGTCTGAAGCAAAGGTGCAACTCCAGGCACCTGAATGGCGATTTCCGGCCGGAGGTGCGGGCGTGCCTCCTTGCGCCTACACTGGTCCGCCACCGAGTGTGATGACAATTCACTGAGGTCAGTAGCTAGCTACGGTCTCCTTCTTAATTATATGTAATTTAATTTGATGAATTTAATTACCCTGATATTTATTTTGATAATACAACTACTGTTCACAAATCTCAGCCAGCAAAACACAAAGCACATGTGAAACTCCGTATTTATAAAATTATATAGTTTGAAGATTTAATATTTTGCAAAGGTTTAACTCTAATCTTTTCTTTGAATTGAGAGTTAAGCCCTAATTTTCTTAATGACACGAGGCACGTTTACAACTTAACAAAAAATTTGACACTATAGCTAGATTTTGAACAATCATTAACCTTGTCACGACTTTGCTAGAATTAATGATATATATATATATGTATATAGGGATGAAAAAGTAATGCAGAAGCTAATAAGTAATTCCTTGCGACATTAGTTAACGAAAGAATATATCTTTACATATTGAAAAAGCGTGTGAAGTGGTTTGTGTGAGTGGTTCGCCACTCTCATTCCTTAAGAGAGGTCAGGAGTTTGATCCATGCTCTTGTACGGAGTCACCACTATGGCCAGCACTTTACCCCTTACGGGCCGACCCCGGTGTGAGCGGGGATTAGTCTGGGTTGTGATTAAGGCTTAAAGGTGACACCCATAGTTGGAGCCCATCTAGGATCACCTCGTGGTTCAGACAAAAAAAAAACGTGTGAAAAGAAAGAGTTTGAGCTCACGAGTGTGTATGAAAATCAAAATTAAAATAAAAAAGTTAAGGGCCAATGGTCATGATACAAATCAACTTTATATCATCTCAAGACAAAATTATTTACCAACAAATCGATTATGTATGATGTGAAGATGACTAATGGTGGCAAGCAATTAAATGTAAGAGCATCATCTGTGTTATAATCTCCAACCCACTCATACTTTTTTTCTTCGTCACCATATGCCCCACTTTTAGTTTAGAATCAGCTTGCAATCGAGCACTTGATGGAAAGGGTAGGCACTTAAACTCTTAAACCCTTACAATCATCCATGCTCAAGAGATGCTCTTAATGTAGCGATGGATCCTTTTAATTAACAGCCTGGAGGTGAGTGGAACACGGATGATGCATGAATTGGCACACCTGATTCACTGCAAAAGCGATATCGGGGGCAAGACAAAGTGAGGTACTGGAGGCCCCCCACCATGCTTCGGTACAGTGTGGGGTCAGAGATTGGATCACTATCATTTGCAGAGAGTCTGGTGGATTGGATCACCATCATTTGCAGAGAGTCTGGTGGAGGAGAGCATTGGTGTGGGACTTGGTTTACATGTTGCCATATTAAATTTGGTGAGGAGGTCAGATGCGTAACGAGCTTGAGAGATTGATAGACAGCCATTGGTGCAACAAACTTCCATGCCAAGAAAAAAATTGAGCTCTCCCAGCCTGCGACTATCAAAGGTTGAACATAAGTCATCAATGAATTTGTTAACTCAGGAAGAGTACTATCTGTGACAATTAAGTCATCAACATATACAAGGACATAAAGAGTATGAGAGGTTGTATGACGAATAAAAAGTGAAGCATCAGATTGACTATGGAAGAATCCTTGATGAATTAAAAAAGAATAGAGTGGATGAAACCATGCACGGGGGGCTTGTTTGAGGCCATAGAGTGACTTGTGGAGTTTGCAGACATATTTGGAGCGAAGAAGGTCAGCAAAACCTAGGGGCTGCTTCATATAAACCTCCTCATATAAGATACCATTTAAAAAGGCATTACAAACATCAAGTTGTTTCAAGGGCCAATTCCTGGAAAGAGCAATAGTTAAGATAGTGCGAATAGTAGCTGGCTTGACAACAGGACTAAATGTTTCATCATAGTCAAGGCCCTCCATTTGATTAAAGCCATTGGCAACTAAGCATGCCTTGTGTCTTTCAATAGTGCCATCGGCTTTCTGCTCTTGACTTTGAAAACCCATTTACCGCCCACGATGTTCATGGTTGGTGTATAAGGAACGAGGGATCACGTTTGGTTCTTTATAAGGGCCGTATATTCTTCTTGCATCGCTGCCTGCCAGTGAGGGAATTTAGAGGCTTGAGTATAACTTGTAGGCTAAATTGAGAGAGGATCCATAAGAGTTGCAGTTAAGGCATGGGGCAGAGGATGACGTGTGGAGTCGTAGACAAGATTATGAAGGTCTGAGAAACCCACGTGATGGTGGTGTAGTGGCTAAAGTTGTCGGAGATGACTCGATTTCTATTGAAGGAGGGGAAGTGCTTGCAGATTGATGAAGATGTTGGTCAGATGGAGATGAAGACAGAGTAGAGAGCAAAAGAGGTGTTGCTGGTGGTGAGAGCTAGCTATCCGTAGCAAGGTTAGAAGGAGGTGGAGTAGTTGGAGGACATGGAGATAAAGGAACATGAGGAGGCTCCAATAATATGGCTGCAAGAGGTCCTGACTTGTGATCATTAGAGGACTTGGATAGAATATTAGTGTAAGAAAAATCAGATTCATCAAAAGTAACATTCCTTGAAATATACACTATTTGATTCAGTCCCAATTAAATCAAGTAACTCCCAATTTAATTTAGTAACTCCCAATTAGGTCAAATAATCCTCAAATGAAAGGAAATATTTGACCTAGGGTTTTGCTATAATTTGGCTCCCACAGGTAGTCTAAAATATTTTCTGGAACTGGAAGTCACTCAATCTAAACATTTCTTATTTCTTTCACAAAGGAAGTATGTCATGAATTTACTTGCAGATATGGGATGCTTGATTGTAAACCAGCTGAGACGCCTATAGTATCGAATCATAAATTTGGGGTTTAGTTCCCTTACCTTCTAATAAGAATTTGGTGGGGGTATAATGGATCTTTCGATTGAAAAAGAATTCTAATCGAACTATTGCTCTCCATAAAGCTCTCTTATTAGTTGCAAAATGGTTTGGTAAGGAAAGCAGGGCCCGATTATGGGGAAACATTAGCTTTAGCTCCTCCAATGAGCATGTTACTCATAAAAGATATTCTTCTACAGTTTGTGTCCTCCAATGAGCAGTTGCAGACATTCTTACCAAAGGCCTTTCAGCTCCTCTCTTTCCTACTCACTCTCGCAATCTCATGCTTGGCTGCTCCAATCATGAGCTTGAGGGGGAATGTTAGAGTCATATATCAGACAGATCAGATTGTGCCAAGTGTCACAATCTAAGCTTAGTCAGTGTATTGTATGGTTGTCTGGGCTATTACAATCAATGAAATCATTCACTCTCTTGCTTAATACCATTGCTTGCATTATAGAGAAAAAAAAACAATCAATTAAAAAAGCATATATGAATGCGAAGAGTGCACAACCATGGCGATTGTAAAATATTTGATAACAGCAGCTTCACCTAATTCAATTAGCTACACTCCCCACCACTGTCTTATTTTCTTGTGTTCCCTCCATGCTGATCTTTGACTATATCTCTTTAGCATCTTTTTCATGAAGAATATCAACCACTTTGGTCAATGCTTGTATATCAACCACTTTGGTCATTGTTCTAAGTAAGCTATCTGCTTTCTTTTTTCTTTTTCTTTTGTTGTCAATGCTTGTATATCTATCTACTAATTAGCTTACTTAGGTCATGTTTGATGGGTTGGACTAGATTGGATATATCCAATTAAAATGGACATGAATCCAATCCGTTGTTTGGTGAGCTTAAGTGGATCATGGACCTGTTAGGATTCAATTATTTTTCCGGATAATAGTCCAGCATACGCTGGCTTTCAAAACCCACGCCAAGACATGGGTTTCGAAGACTAACGCGGAAACTAGCTATCGTCTTCTCTTCTCTCGCATCGTCTCCCTCAGCAAGTTCCGCATCGTCTCCCTTAGAATCCTTCGCGTTGTTCCCCTCAGCCTGCTTTGAAGTGCTTTATTCTCTTTTGTCCTCTCCCCTCCCTCATCTCTCCTCTCTTCTTCTTTCCTCTCTTCTCTCTTCTGGTTTTTTTTTTTTATATATAAAATGATTTCTCTGTTCTGGATTACTTGACTCTCTCTCAAAAGAAAATTTTCGATTTTATTGCTAAATATTGAGATGTTTTGATGATGGTTATCCATATTTTTTCTGGGTTAGATATTGAGTGATGTGGTTTTTTGGGTTTGATTTCTTTTATTAAAAAAAATCATTTCATATTTGTGTTTCCTTTCCAATATTGAAGCACTTTTCACTGAAGATCTTTCAGATTTGGTTTCCGTTCCAGAATTTGCATCTTCCTTCTTATTTTATTTTTTATTTAAGACTTTTTATCACAAATGGCCCTGTCGTTTGCAAAATTATCACCTTTCGTCCTAACGTTTTTTTGTGACACTAATGGTCCTTGAGATTACCCTATTCACATCAAAATGGTCCCTGCCGTTAGCTTGCTTCGTCAACTTTTCTGTTAAGTTGCTGACGTGGCACGTATGTGGAGCCCACACATCCAATAGTATAATACCACGTGGCTTTAAATAAAATAAAATATATTTTAAATATTTTAAAACTTAAATCCATAAAAAAGAAAAAGATAAATACCTGCACCCTGCATTCTCACTCTGCCTGCGCCCCCTCGCAGACCACCTTTTGCCTCTCTCTCCCTACTCTACTCTTCCTCCTCTCTCTCTCTCTCCTCTCTCCTCTCTCTCCCTCTCCCTCTCTCTGTTTTAAAAAAAAATTACTTTGTTTTGAATAAACGCTTACTTGCTGTGCAGCAGTCACAGAAGTTTCTCTCTCTGGTGTTCAAAAGGAGCAGACTTGCCCCAACCAGAGGCACATAAATAATGTTTACCATTGCCATGAGTTTTATAGTTGAGCTCCAAAGTTAGATGCCACTCCCAAGTAGCTGATCATGGATTCCACATCAAGTTAGCGCAAAACAGAAAATGGAGGGGTTACCAGCTCAAATTTTCATGTTGGCAGGGATAGTTCAGAACAAGTTGTAAAAGTTGTAAATGGTAATGGTGAGACTGAAGGTGAGGAAAGGTAGCTGTCTCCAATTTACACAGTTATACATTTCTAACGTGTAACAATCTAAAACTTTTTCTTGATTTTGAAATTGATTTTGCAGGGAAGCGGTGGGTCTGTGAGGGGGAAGCGCGTAGGGAGGAGAATGCGGGTTGCAGGAATTTTTCTTTTTCCTTTTTATGGATTTCAGTTTTAAAATATTTTTATTTTATTTTATTTTATTTAAAGTCACGTGGCGTTATACTATTGAATGTGTGGGCTCTACACATGTGCCACATCAGCAATTTAACAGAAAAGTTGACGAAAGCTGAACGGGGGGGACCATTTTGATGTGAATAGGGTAACCTTAAGGACCATTAGTGTCACAAAAAAACGTTAGGGACGAAAGGTGATAATTTTGCAAACGTAAGGGACCATTTGTGATAAAAAGCTTTTATTTAATGTTGTTTTGAGTTTGTATTTTCTTAGATGTAGAAGTACTATCCATTTTTTTCTTCTATTTCAAATTACCATTTTCTTTGGATAATTACAATCTTTTTTCTCTTGTAATAATCTCTTTTTTTATATAAATATTGTATAATAAAAAAGAGAGATTTTCTTCTTACAAGAAGAGAATGACCTTTTTTTCTTTTTCCCGAAAAAAAGATGAATTCGAATTTTCTTTGGATTATAAAATAAATAATTAAAAAAAAAAGGTCTTGATTTTGGAGTAAGGGAGCTGATTTTCCCACTCCCCTTTTTTCCACTTAAATCACCGTGTTGGTGGGGAATTGGGCGTTGCATGATTTAATTTCTATCAATCAAGACTGACATTGTGGAAGAGCCTTCACCACAACTCATAACTCTCTTGAATTGGAGTTTGATGCTGACCCAACCATTACGTACTCTGAAAGATGTCTGTTCTTATTTTATGCTAAAAACGAATACACAATGACAACCCATGACAAATTGCAATATGTGCATATATAAGTTTGGCTTAATCTGATGACAACACTCTCGGCCAGTGACCCTCTCCGTTGTGAAAGTTCCCTCACAGACCGTCTCTCAACTGGTGACTTTTTTTTTTTGGTAATAGGATGAGGGGCAGCGCCCCTGACAAAGAGAACTACAAACAAACTAGGCGGGGTTGAGCAACCCCTACAATATCATCCACTAGGATTGTTTCTGCCCAAGGAGGCACATTATCAAATAAGCATAATCCTAGATCTATATTATAACTCCAAGTGGCCAAGCAGTCCGCTAAGCGATTCTTCTCCATATAAATATGAGTGACATCACAGATATTCATCATATTCATGAGGCTTCTACAGCTAGCAATTAAGCCAGCAAGAGGATGCAGCTCATCAACAACAGTCTTATTGATTAAGTGAACGGCGATGACAGACTCCATCTCAACAACCAAAGTGGAAAGCCTTTTATCAACAGCCAGCTTCAAACCAAAGAACAGTCCCCACATTTCTGCTTCAAAATCTGACCAACAGCCAACTGGTGACTTTTTTTACTGCCCAACAGCCTCCTGTAATTGATTTATGAAGATATAATTGCCGAAATCTGATACTCTGCATAACCCAGCCAGGAAATGCTCCCTCTTTTCGATACTGGAGTCTGAAACAATCTTTTCAAAGACTTCCCTTCATTTATGGCTTCTGGCAGTACTTTGGGGGCCATGATTTAAGATGATGGGACCAAAATATAAGTGTAGGTAGGTCCCAGCAACTCAATGAACGAAATAAAAAATAAGTGCAGCTACATTAGCTAATTCCTCTCATAATCATGTAATCTTCAAAAATAATTGAGCTGCTTTTTGTTTGCATTAATTTATACTGTTATACAACAGTATAAATTAGCTATTGAATTCCAAACCTATTGAATTCCCATCCTCCAACAACCACTTAATGCCTTTTAGCAAAATAGGTCTAGAGTCTAATATAGCTTTCCAAGTTGCACACTAATAAGAGGAAGAAAGATTTAATTCTCAAGTATCCCAACTCTGATCACCAGCCACACTCTAATACCAAGACAACCCATATCTTTGGGTAAACAAACATGTTTCCAAGCTATAGGAGGGAAATGTGTCTCTCTGGCCTAGAGTAACTTCCTACATTACTTATCCATAACTAGGGATACTTTAGGGGGAAAATTAAAACAAGATAAAATATGGTTACTAGGTTTTGGATTCTATCAGTAAGGTCTTTAGCATTTTGGGGGCCCTTCCACAAGACTGCATTGTGGACTCCCAAGTGCCTAGCAATATTGGACTTATGTTGGATCTGAAGGATATTACTTATGTTGTTTTTGGTAGAACCAGGAACTCTAGAAAAGAAGAAGAGGGTCGAATGTTGAAATTAATTTGGAGACCAGAAACCTGAGAAAAGATCTACAGGACACTGGAGATTTTCCTAGCAACCGTAGAAGACGCTTTTGGAAAAATAAAGCAGTCCAAAGACTAGATTGGAGATCCAAATCCACCCAGGGGAAGAGAGTAGGCCAACTTGGTTTTTGGTGTTACTAGTGAAAAGGTTAAAGTGTCTGATAAAAGGTTCTACCAAGGTTTTAAATATCGGAGGTATCGAAAATATCGAAAGTCAAAAATAACAGGACCCGCCCAGAATTTCTCGAAATCCGAGACGAATCCTGTGGAATTCCCGACATCACCCGATGTCAGGCCTACTCATTGAAACTATATCCTCTTTTTCCAAAAAGGATTAAGGGCACGAGAGTTCCTACCGAAATTTCGGCAGAGTCTCCCCTGTAAATTGAACATTTCCCAAATTTCAACCTGCATAAAACACATTTTAAAACACCAACTGGCAGCATGCACAAATTAACAACATGCAATCACATAGTAGGCCTCTGGCCTTCAGATAATTGAAACAGAACCAATAAAGTTCTTAAGTCGGATACTTCATAAACAATACAATTAAAGATCTCAAACAACTTTATGAATACCACCGAAAACATCCAACCTGATTCAAATCCAGCAATCACATAGAAAACCACATCCGAAATGCAATCACATACACAGAATCGATCAGACCTTTTAAACACAATAATATTTCGCGGCTGCACCTGGTGAGACCCCAGGCTGCCTACGTACCCTTGGACAAGGGATCAAGCCACAAGCAGTTCTCATCTCAACGGTCACAACTGTGATAATAAACAATTATTTACAACGAAACCATCTATACATTTCAGATATGACACAATTCCAAATCCAACAAAAACACAATGAACACATTCTCGAATTCTTCATTTATAACAGTTCAATCCCGTAACCATACCATATCCAAGGCGTATGTACATTAAACACATCATCAATTTCTTCCATTTATATCCATTCAATCCTGCAACCATACCCTATTCAAGGCGTATGTTGCCGTACAACACTTCCCAATCCAAGGCTCAAACATTCATATATAAACAGGGTACTCAGAGAGTATAAACTTACGAATCTCAAATCCAGATTCAAAACCACATATACTTATATGTAATATGTATAACAAGAAAAGAATAAGTATATATATATAAATACACTGACCTCTCACCATCATAATGTACCAGGGGAAAACAATCCAACCGGGAATTGTTGACTAGCTCACACTTATCAGCCCTTAAACGGACTATGTAGCTAGGGACGAGCCGTCCAACTGGGGGACTAACTCTCAGCCAGCACGTACGAACAAAGAATCAAGACCCGTACGCCTGTAAACAGTCCTACGCGCGCAGACTACCCAATTAAGGGTTTAGCGACACCCGTTAAGGTATGCCGCGGGTTCCGTCATATCCAGACCATATCCATAATTTCCATGTATCAGTATCCAAGGGGAGGTACATGTGATGTTGTACATCATGTCCTGGGGGAAACAATGCAACAGGGGATTGTTGACTAACTCACAATTATCAGCCCTCAAACGGACTATGTGGCTAGGGACGAGCCGTCCAACTGGGGGACTAAACTCAACCAGCCCGTACGGACGAAGAATCAAGACCCGTACGTCTGAAAACAGCCCTACGCGCGCAGACTACCCAATTAAGGGTCTACAGCGACACCCCGTTAAGGTATGCCCCGGGTTCCGTCATATCCATACCATATCCACAATTTTTCCGGCATCCCACAATTCCGGATCCATGACCAAATAAGCCCACACGCCCGAAACCCGGCACGTGTGTGAATAGTATATCCAAAACATATCCATATATCCATTTCCATGTATCCCAGTGTTCATATCCACTGTTTCCAAATATCATCATCCAAGGGGGAGGTACATATGATGGTGGAGTTCATAATCCTTATATAAATATTATACAAATAATATTCTCATCCTTAGTTCAATTTTCCTAAAACAAAATACATATTCATAGTAGACAAATAATCCTCAAACATAAAACCCATAACCGGGAAAGTACCTAAGATAGTGTTTTCTCAAATATTATATATATAAACTCCAAGACCCTCGAACATATCAAATCCACAAATATCACAAATACTTTACAAAATAATAATATCGACTATTAAATATAAAGTGCATTACAATAAACCATTTAATTCATATGCATAACATTTCCATCTCAAAACCATGCCATTTATTTGAAAGCAATACCCATTCTCTTCCTAATAATCATAACCAAGTCCCAAGACTCACTTTCACATCTCTACAAATTGAGTATCCCATAATTATTCATTTCATAATTTCAATTATCAAATAATATCCAAGAATCCCATAAGATATTATAAACAAGCTTATACTCCCAATATAATCCAAATAATTCAAATAACAATTAAGACTCGTTTACAAGGTCATCCTAACACTTTTCGAGGTGTGAAACTACCTCCTGAAGACTCACGGTCAACCGAGGGTCAAACTTTCTAAATTTGGTCAATCGGGCCCGGGTCCCCATGACCTCCGTTTTACGATCCGAACGTCCCTAAGGGCTCCACAAGGTTTAATAAACCTATCCTTCAAGTTTGGTCCAAATCGGACGGTCGGATCACTCACGATCGCACAATCGGACGGTTATCGTAAAACACAAACTTTAACTATTTAAATCGGAACATCCGGGGCTCCGATTCCCGATACGCGAATTCCTACACGATCATAGAAATACCTAAATCAACATATATTAAATGGAAAGCGATCCAACGGTTCTAACATATCGAACCCGGAAATCACACAATATGTAAAATCCGTTCGGGTTCAAACGTTATCGAATTGAGATCCGTAAAATTCTACGCGCTCGTGACAACACAAGGATCATTCTAAGATAAAATGTGACATCTGCCGGACTGCCCACGCGCGCCCCACGCGCGGCGCGTGGGGTGGCTTGAGCACGATTTCGCGACCGGAAAAACATAGAATCTTGGCTCCAAACTCCTATCTTAGGTAATACCCCTAATTTGGAGTCACTTTTGTTCTTGGACTATGGCCAAAAAGTGGTCGGAAGTGGCCGGAAATACCAACTGAAAATCGGCTGAACCTTAACTTCAAATTTGACTTGTAAATTCTCAAAATTTCAGGAACCCAATTCAACAGACAGCTAGAGCACGAAGAGTAGATAGATTTTCATACCTTACTCGTCGAATTTGGTTGAGAAACGAGGGAGAACGAGCCACCCAAAGTTTCTAAAATTTCTGTCCAAAATCGCCTATTTCGTGGCTGTTTCCGGCGACCACGGCGGCTGATCGGGTCGGTGATGGACCGGAACTGGAAGAGGGAAGGGTGGTGGTCCTTTTGGGACCGGTGCCGCCCCAAGTGGCGGCGTGTGGTGGTGGCGGTGGAGGAGAGAAGTTGCTGCCATTCACAAGGGGGGGGGGGGGCTGTTTGGAGAGAGTGGAAGGGAGAGATCGTGAGGGAGAGAGAGAGAGAAGGAGAATCAGATTTATAAAAATCTGATTTTCCTAAATTACGAGTTTACCCCTCGGAGTATTTAGATCGTACTTTTCTCGTTATAACTCCGATTTGAGCCCACTACGTGTCTACGGACTCGTTTCGACGTGCTCTACACACCGGTACAACCGAAATTCCCAAATTCCTTCCCGAACTTAAAATGACCTTTTTGACCCTTTTTATATTAAATAATATTTTAAATTTTCAAAAACCTTAATTAATTCAAATCATTTTATTTTATTGTTTACTCCAATTTATTTCCTCTTAATTTAATTATTTTACTTATTTTTAGGCCGGGATGTTACAAAAAAACACGGAAATATCGCAGGAAATATCGGATTCGGAAAAAATTGAATAAAAACCACGGAAATTGTAAGAAAAACTTGGAAATTTTTATTGAAACTTTGCAGGATGTTTATTTAGTCAATTATTTATTAGTTTATCACAAAAAATTGGAAGGAAATGCATTGCATGATGGATTTAACTGATTTAAGTTGATTATATAGCGAGCTGGCAAACACCGTAAGTGTAGAAAATATGTAGTAATTAATGAAAGAAGATTAAACACACCATAATCATTTATATATAATGAATTACTACAATATTTTACACTTTATACATTGCATGGTAAGATACATGAGTGATTTAGTACCGCATAGAGTTCCTATGAGGTTCAAAATTTTCACTATCTTCATCATCTCTATGTGTAGAGTAAGTATATTTTGAAGAGTAGTCATCAAATGATAAATCCCCAAAATAGTTTTGCATGTAATTGTTAACATGCCACCCATATGGATCCGAGATTGGTTGACGTTGTCCATAAGCAAAATCATTTGAAGATTGAGTCTCAAATTCTTTCCATGAGTCACTTGATTCCATCCCAACAGGAATGAGATATGAAGGGTAGGGAAATGGTTGGTTATGAGCAAGGTATTAAATATCGATAATATCCCCGATATTATCCCGATAATATCTTATTTTTGGGGGTCCGATATTTTAACAACTAACCATAATGTTATCATCAATATATCGATATTATCCTGATATTATCCCGATAATATCGGGAAGATATTTTCAACATTTTTATGAATGATTTGGGCAATATATTCAAGATATTATCGATAATATCCCGATACGAAACCCAAAAATATTTATATACATGGTATTTGTGAAAACCATTTTACTCCTTTAACACCTTAACCACCATATCACTTATGTTTTTGTGAAAATACTAAATATTTTTATATATATATACATGGTTTTGTTTTGAATTCTTTTTGCAAGAAACAAATTTTCACATGAGATGAGTAGTAACTATGGTTATACTCATAACCAACCATTTCCCTACCCTTCATATCCTATTCCTGTTGGGATGGAATCAAGTGACTCATGGAAAGAATCTAAGACTCAATCTTCAAATGATTTTGCTTATGGACAACGTCAACCAATCTCGGATCCATATGGGTGGCATGTTAACAATTACATGCAAAACCATTTTGGGGATTTATCATTTGATGACTACTCTTCAAAATATACTTACTCTACACATAGAGATGATGAAGATAGTGAAAATTTTGAACCTCATAGGAACTCTATGTGGTACTAAATCACTCATGTATCTTACCATGCAATGTATAAAGTGTAAAATATTGTAGTAATTCATTATATATAAATGATTATGGTGTGTTTAATCTTCTTTCATTAATTACTACATATTTTCTACACTTACGGTGTTTGCCAGCTCGCTATATAATCAACTTAAATCAGTTAAATCCATCATGCAATGCATTTCCTTCCAATTTTTTGTGACAAACTAATAGATAATTGACTAAATAAACATCCTGCAAAGTTTCAATAAAAATTTCCAAGTTTTTCTTACAATTTCCGTGGTTTTTATTCAATTTTTTCCAATACCGATAATATCCCGATATTTCCTGCAATATTTCCGTGTTTTTTGACTTCCGATATTTCCGATACCTCCGATATTTAAGACCTTGGTTATTAGTATAACCATAGTTACTACTCATCTCATGTGAAAATTTGTTTCTTGCAAAAAGAATTCAAAACAAAACCATGTATATATATAAATATTTTAGTATTTTCACAAAACCATAAGTGATATGGTGGTTAAGGTGTTGAAGGAGTAAAATGGTTTTCACAAATACCATGTATATAAATATTTTTGGGTTTCGTATCGGGATATTATCGATAATATCTCGATATATTGCCCAAATCATTCATAAAAATGTTGAAAATATCTTCCCGATATTATCGGGATAATATCGATATATTGACGATAACACTATGGTTAGTTGTTAAAATATCGGACCCCCAAAAATCAGATATTATCGATATTTAATACCTTTGGTTCCACACATATGATGTACAGATAAGGGGACAAGGGGTCCCCTTGATGAATTGCTTTAAAAGGCTGGATGAAGCCCTTAGCAGAGCCATTAATGTCGGCAGAATAGGACACTGAGGTAATGCAGTCCATAATCAGAGAGATCCATCTCTCATAAATACCTGATTTAAGTAAGCAAGCTCTTATATAAGAATAGTCAAGCATGTCATAGGCCATCTCAAGATCAATTTTCACTGCCATGGCTCCGAGGGAGCCTTTTTTCCCCTTAAAGTCATTGACAAGTTCATGGGCAATTAAAATGTTATCAAAGATCAATCTACCTGGGGCAAAGACACCTTGGTTCTTTGAAATACACTTAACCAAAAGAGGTCTAATCCTGTTAATAATAATTTTGGTGATGATCTTGTAGGTCAAATTACATAGACTAATAGGTCTAAAATGGTGGATCTATTCAGGCTGATCCACTTTAGGAATAAGAGCAATGTTAGTGTGGCTAAGGGGAGCAAGGGCAATCTTATGGAAGAAAAATTCATGCACCAAAGTAGTAATAGCTTGCTTAGAAACCTGCTTCTGATAACCCTATTAGGACCAGGGGCCTGCCCGATGCTTCAGAGGGCTTGTTCAATCTCAAAATCAAAAAGGGCCCCCCATAAGTGCAATATTATCATGTTGTGAGATACGAGGAGATAAGACATTTATGAACTCATTACTAGTGTTCCTAGCTACCCAACCAGGTGCAGTAAATCTATCTTTAAATGCCTTAACAAAAGTCTCAACCATAAGCTCATTTTCCACCCAAATGCCTTGAGGGTTTCTAATTCTAGAAATATGGTTTCGTGTTTTTTTTTTCAACAAGCCTTGTGTATGGAAATATTTAGGAAATATTTAGTGTTTTTATCTCCCATCTGCTAGCTCTTTGGAGAAAGAAGGTTTCTTCTGGCCCAAGAAGAGCTTGGAGAGTCTGGTTTAGTTCTTGGTCTCGTTGAATTAGATAAGTTGAATGATGGTTAAGTCTTAATTGGGTTTGGATGTTAGCCATATCCTATTGGGTAAACTTAAGCTATTGGCACAAGTTTTGACACCAAGCTTGTTTGATGACCTGCATAAAATTAAGGTGGGAGAACCAAATTGCTTCAAATTTAAAGGATTTAGAAGGAGAAGTTGTAGGGGGAGCACGTCAGGCAAATAGGGCCATGATTTAATCTTTAGAGTGGCAAATTTTCCAACTTAAAGTTAGGGTATAAGGAGAGATAATTAGGTTTTGCAAGCACATGATCCAATCTTTAATAAATTACAGAGCCATGCTGATGTCTATTAGACGAAGTAAAAGGTACACCTTCAGCATATAAAGAGCAAGTACAATTATTAATGAACTGGTTAAAAAGATACATACAAGGAAGTGGATTTATAACTCCACCAATTTTTTCAAACAAGGTACAAATATTGTTAAAGTCACCAAGTAAAGCCAAAGGTCTCACACCCACTACACTGTAGGTTTGCCCTTGTCTTGTCTATCTTACCTTCCCAGTGTTGGAGGTAGTGGACTGAATAGTGGGACCCCCAATTTTGACACTCCTGGCTGCTTCCTTGAAGGACCTACCATCAGGCAGACTAGCTTTCCCTTTCCCTGTTTCGTTTGCCATTACAGTCCATCCATGAATACACTCACTTTCTTGGCTTATGTTGGGAGCATCACTATCACCTCTTGTGTCCGCACCAGCAGCAACTGTAGGGGCTCGTTTGGTATACGGGATTGGCTTGGACTGGCTTAAACTAAATTTAGTATCATGTTTGTTTTATCTAATCCTAGTCTTAGATGAGATTGCTAATACCGGACCCACCAAAAACACCTCCTTAGGAGGGGACTACTAATCCCATGTGAAATGAGAGGATTAGCTAGTCCCAATACTCACCAATGTATAAAATGCATATATTATATTGTAAAATTAATAACATATATTATTATTATTAAACTTACTTACACATATACTATAATGTACATATATACATGTATATACTATAATGTGTATATATATATACATACAAATATATATATAATATACATGTATATTATTATTATAATATACCCATATACACATATACATATTAATATTATAATAATAGCATACGTGTATATATGTAATATATATTATATATTATATAATATAATACATATATATACGTATATATACATATATGTGTATATATATTATACCCATATATGTATTATAGTATACATATACACACATATATACACATATACATTATATATGTATTATATATATTGTGATATACATATATACATGTATATACATGTATATATATTATAAAATACATATATATATGTATGTATTATACCCATGTATATATGTATATTATATATATACACATTATACCCATGTATAATACACACACATATATATATATATGTATATTATATATATATATAATATACATATATACATGGGTATATAATGTATGTGTATATATAATATACATATATACATGGGTATAATACATACATATATATTATATGTATTTTATAATATATATACATGTATATACACATACATGTCACATATATTATAAAATACATATGTACACATACATAATATATGTATTTATACATATATACATATACATAGATAGTTTTGAAAAAAAAAAAAAATCTAGTCCTAGTCCAAGCGAACACCAAACGTAGGATAAGTGTTATCCAACTTAGACCAAGTCAAGCCAAGCCAAGACAGTCCCTAAGCATAGTCCATGCCAAGACGGTCCTCCTGTGTACCAACGAACCTTAGGAGTCTTAGGAAAAACCAAGATAACATCCTCTGCCATCTCACTCTAAACCTCCTCGTCCACTACCATAGTAGTAGGAAAAATAGGTTCACTACTACAAAAAACGAAATAGACGATGGGGATCCACCGTCGTTGTAATGCTTTGAAAACGTCGTTAAATCGACCGCCATTTTTTTGGATGTCAAACTACGACGGCTTTTCACCGTCGTTGTTTATCTGTAAAGACGACGGTTTTTAAAGAAAATCGTCAATGTTTAGAGGTAAAGATAGTTAATTATAGGAGTAAAGACAACTGTTTTATTAAAACTGTGGTGGATTGTAGGTTAAGATGACGGTTTTTTATGAAAACCATCATGGATTGTAGGTTAAGATGACTGTTTTTTATAAAAACCATCATGGATTGTAGGTTAAGACGAAGTTGTTTTATAAAAACCGTTGTTAATCATCTATAAAGCCAACGATTGGTTTATGAAAACCGTCGTTAATTATCTGTAAAGACCATGATTTATTATGAAATACGTGGTCTAATAAGTTCCTAAACTGCTACATTTTAGTTCTTTTTGATTTCATATGATGCTATACAACATTTTAACTGGAAAACCAACCATAATGCTTTATTAATGAATATATACACGCAAAAATAGTTTCTTTCATAAAACTTGAAGATTCAATAGTTATTACATAGTTAACCAATCTTTATTCTACAACAAACATAATTCCTACCAATTAAATATAAATATTCAATTGATACATATGGTAATTATGTAGTACAATCTTTTCCTAACAAGACCTACGTACTCCTAATCCAAGCCTTCCTCATCCAAACATACAAAAGATGCACAACTGAAGTCTCCTCCATCATCCTTGTAAATAAATCAAAATGACAGAGAGAGAAAAAAAAAGCTAAGATTATAAACATATAAAATTAGGTGGAAGAGAAATTTTACCATTGGACCATATTTCCATAAAAAACTTGTAAAATGAGCATAAAAAAGACCATCAAGAACCTGCAAAAGGAAAAATATATAAATAAAATGATGGTGAAAAGAGAAGGTAACAAATTTTCAACAACAAAAAAAACATACGACTCACATAGAAAACCTACAAAAGAAAAAGTTATAAATCTACAAGCTTCCTCCTCATTTCAGGAGAACCAAATCAGAAAATCCAAAAAGAAACTAGAAAAAAAAAATGTAAACAAACTAGACAAATCGAGAGAGATAGAAAATCTGAAATATAAGGAGACAAAGAACATACCAGAGACGCAAAGAGACTAATCCAAAATTCACTAGCAAGATATAGAAGGGTATTGAGAGATTAGGTGACTTTCAAATCAAACCTTTCATGAGGGTGTTTTAGAGAGCTCAGGAGGGTTTCAAGGAGGAAGAGATAAGGTTTTCAGAGACGGGGGAAAATCTGAAAATTTGTCGAGCGCGAATTCACTTAAGCGGCCTTTTTTTAGCGTGTTTTAAAAGACGACGCTTGTTAATGAGAGATAAGGTTTTCAAAGAAGGGGGAAAATTTGAAAATTTGTCGAGCGCAAATTCACTTAAGTGCCCTTTTTTTAGCGTGTTTTAAAAGACGACACTTTTATATAAAAAAACCGTCATCTTTAAATATAATAGACGACCCTTTTTAAAAAAAAACCGTCATCTTTACTTCGTAATGGACGACCCTTTTTAAAAAAAAAACCATCATCTTTACATATAATAGACGACCCTTTTTTTTATAAAAACCATCGTCTTTACATATAATAGACTACAGTTCTTTAAAAAAAACCGTCATCTTTACATATAATAGATGACAGTTCTTTCAAAAAGACCGTGTCTTTACCAAAAAAAGGCCACTTGATTTTTAAAAGACGACGTTTGTCACTAACAAGCGTATGCTTTTAAAAATCAAGTGGCCTTTTTTTTGTTCAGCGTGTTTTAAAAGACAACGCTTGTTAGTGACAAGTGTCATCTTTTAAAAATCAATCTAACACTAGTAGTGTATAAGATGATATATAATGACGGTTTAAAGATGCATCATCGTCTACTTTGTGTCGTGGTTTAACTATTTTGTAGTAGTGGTTGTTCATTTTCAAGTCTTTCAACCTTCAAGAAATTCCTGTTAGTCACTTTCATAGGGCACACATGAACCTCACCCTTATTCTTTTTGTTGCCACATGTACAATAAAAACAGATTTTAAAGAGGACCTCGTAGCTAACAAAGCTCATGATTTATGCATTCCCATCACTAATCACCAGACATATTTTTAGATGACGAGCAAGGTCAAGCTCTAAACTTGAACAAACATTCCCTGAGTATAGTAAGAGAGGTTTCATCAATCATAAGAGGGTTTCCAATAATAGAGACTAGGTTCTGCAGCACCTTAGCGTCCCTATACTACAGGGGAGGAAAGGCTGACGAGTCCAACTCACAATAGAGTCAACAGAAGCATGGAATGGCGAAAATTCAGGTGCCCACCTTTTCAAAGCAAGTATTTAACCTTGAACAAACCAAGATATGTTCTCAAGTACACATTCAATATCTTCCTCAGAAAAAGAAGTCAACTGTGAACCACTCTCTACCCATATGATCTATAGAGAAATCCCCCTGGAGCATTTTCTAGTCAGTCCTAAACCAATGCAAGGAAAGAATTCGAACAGGCAAGGCCAAGCTAGAGGAAGAAAGCTCTCAGCCACCAAAGTCTATCCTAGACCTAGGAAAGCCAACCGAACACAAAACTAGCCTAGCAATACTGCACATGACTTGTTAACACGACACAAATTCCCACGAAATTATCAGTATTTGGGTTAGCTTAATGGGTTCGGGTTGAAAACCCGATGAACCCGTTAGTCACTCATTAAGCTAACGGGTCATGTCGGGTCAATTCACAAATATTCACATCCACTTGTTAAGGAGAGTAATTTGGTAATTTTGCTAAATATTTATTTAAAAAAATCCCAAGTCCCCAACACTATGCCTCTTTTTTTATTATTTGTTCTTTTTTCCTTTTCTTCTTCTTCTTCACATTTCCGTCATTCTCCATCTTTCATTTTTTTTTCTTCTCTTCTTATCTTGCTCTCTCGTCTCTCCCTCTCTATCTTTTTTTATTTTTATAAATAATCTAATCTAATCTAATCAACCAACTATTTTTTTTTTCTCTTCTTGTTTTTTCTTTATGCAAGTCTAATCCTAAACTTGTAAACTTGAATATTTGCAACGTATTGTCCCACTGGCAGCACAACAATTGTCATGAAAGATTTTTGGATGGAGTTTATGAGATGGAAATTGGGGGAAAACGGACAAAGAAGGGGTTGTTGGCTGTGTTTTTGTTATTTCTTTTTTTATAAAAAAAAATAGAAAAATTAGGTATTAGACATATTTATCCTTACCAATTAGTATTTGAGACAAACAATATTTCTACTTTGGTTTTAATACTTAGGAATTGAATTTTGTTTTGGATTTGGCTAAAGAGGAGGCCCAATTCGTTGGCCCACCTTACATTAATTATTGAAAAGACAATTATACCCTTTTTGTTTAAAAGCCTGACCCAAATTCATTGGTTTCCCTTCTGTTGATCAAATTAGATTTCTCTCTCTTGATCAAATTATCTATCTATCTCTCTCTCTCTCTCTCTCTCTCTCTCTCTCTAACCCCCCATAGCAACGATGACCACGTCGCCATGATCTGCGATCATTGATCCTAGAGACCGATCTGCGATGGAATTCTCAAGCTGCTTGATTCACAGCTCATCCCTTCGACCTTCACCGGCGACTCCAAGGTCTTCTAGCTCAAGATGAAGGGTGTAAATCGCATATCCTTCTCGTATAAGTCGGGTTGGGGCCTAAGTACGTATCCAATCTTGTGGTATGGCTGATTCCAAGAGGAGATTTGCACAATTGGAACAGGTCAGCAGAATAGGAGCGAACTGGGGTTGATCCCAGTTGAGCCCTCTCCGATTGATTAAGTCAGGAGTTGGTTTAAACTAAGGAGAATGGATGTAGGGTTTTCACAATCAGAATATTTATTACCTTTGTCCAGAGATTGGTGAGGGGTATTTATAGGGGGAAGGTAGTGATCAAGATATTTAGTGCTAGAGATCTTTGTCTTCTGGATTGTGTTACATTTAATGTTCTGCCTTTGAGTACTAATTTTAAACCAAGTGTTGGTTAGAATGCCTCAAGTATATATATATATATATAGATCTTTCAAAGTGTGTTTTTGTGAAGTTCTAAACTATTTCGATGTGATTTTTGTTTCGATTTCATTTTGGGGTTTTGTTACATCAAAATGAATATCTCAAGGGTGATTTCAAAGTTGGTTTTGTGCCATTTGAATTTAAATTGATTTTTTTGTGAAATTTCAAAGTAGAAACTATCCTGCTGGAAATTATTTTGATTCTGCTGCATACCCTGTTTTGAAGTAAGTGTTTGAAGACTTCCTAAACTTGGATTTTCATTAAATTTTAGTATGTTTTACTTTCTCGTATTGTCTTCAGATCTGGAAAGTTTTATCCAATTTGGTTGTAAATTGTAATTTTGGTGATTTTTCAAAGTAAAGTGTACAAACCTGAAAAAAAGAACGTTATGCAGCCTAGTCTGTTTTGGTTTCTATTTTGACATGCTTCCTTAACCCTAACTTTTATCAAATTTTGGCATCTTTAATGTTTCTATGTCTAGTTGTGATCTAGAAAGTTTTACATTATTTTGATTTAAACTCAATATTTAGTGAATTTTCAAAGTTAACGTGTTCCAACCCAAATGTTTAGCAAAACTGAAATTTTAGTTTTAAATTGATGTTTTAAATTTTCTTTATGAGTCTAAAGCCGAACCACCTGATTTTAAACATCCCAAAGAGTAGAACTATTATAGGAGGTGAATGGATTAGTTTTTCCTTAACGCTTGGTTCTATGCTTGCTTGGTTGTGAGGTTAAAGGAGTAACAATTTGGGTCAAACAACTTGTCAAGTGTTTTGTGGGGTTTTAGGTTTGTGTGAGCTACTAGGACACTCAAACTTGTTTCCTTATTTCTAGTGGATTTTAATCAGTAAATTATCTTAACTAGGTGTTCTCCTGTGCGTACTTTCGAGGACGAAACCGCACAAGTTTAAACTAGCTGGACTTGAGGTAGGGTTTCCTGATTTTCCTAATGATTGGGCTATATCACTTTTAATCTTGGTGCTTATATATAGTATTATAAATATGAATATTATTGTTGCTTTGCTCGATGAATATTATTTGATGTTATGTGAACATTATTATTGATGTTTATCCGTGAATATTATTTGATGTTATGTAAATAGTATTATTGATGTTTTTCCATGGATATTATTTGATGTTTTGTGAATATTATTATTCATGTTATTAAGCCTGATATATTATTGTTATTATCTGTGGCATTATTCAGCATAAATAAATGATGTTTGTGTTGCACTACATATGCATCAGAAATACAGTGGTGTTTGGAGTAGGTGTGTGTGTGTGTCGTTTGAGATATATCTAAGGGGTGGGAGAAGGCTTTAGATATATCTGAATAAAATGTGGAATATATTCAGGTGACGGGAGCAGAGCTTGAATATATTGAGGTGATGGGAGCAGGGCCTCTAATGATAAGTGAAAGTTGAGAAATTCGTAAGCAAAAGAAAATTGGGTTAAGGGACGGATGGGCGCTAGTTCATATTTTAGGGTATTCGGAGCCACAGTGGTAAAACGCATGGTATGGGACATGCAGGCTTGTTGCCCTAGGATATGAATTAGTGGGATTAGAAGGGAGTGAGTTCATGGCATCACCGCATATGCAAATTTATTTATCTGGTATGATTGCATAATTTGTATATCTTGTGTTGTTTGATGCATGACACTTTGATTAACTGTGATACCTGACTTTGAGGGGTTTGACGGTACTCTATTGGGCATTAGAATGTTCATATCCTAATAGATTGTGCAGGATTCAAAGGATTCAGGACGAAGTTTGAGGAAGCGGGTTTCAACTAAGCTGCTAGGATTTTGTTGTTGATTTGTGTAATTAATATTTATAAGTAGTCGACCGTTTGTTAAAGACCCTAGTGTGTAGTTAACTACAAGCTACTGCGACTTGATTTTGTAATGTTAAGTAAATTTGTATTATTTGTGGCTTAATTTCTTATCATATCATGGTTGTAGGATTTTATTCTTATGACTATGGTATGACTCACATCATGATTCGGGAATATTCATTATTTTCGAAATCGGGTCCGTGACATTTCTTTTCCAAACTTGTTTCTATTTTTGGCAAGCGTCATAAGTCTGTACATTTGGTTTTTGCTGGGTTTGGGGTGTGTGTTCGTCAATTTGTGCTTGTTTTGGTGTGATTTGATCCTTAGCCTCCGTACCTTGCCCCATTTGATTGTGTTTGAAGTGTTGGGAGCAGTAGGAAGATGTTGAGTCGATCAGATATGTCTGATTCACAACAAACACTTAGCAGTGGGTCGGCGTTTAGGGATGATAGGGATGGAGAGGATGTGGTGGATCAAATCTATGAGGACATGCCCATTGGCCTGGGCGGAACCTTTGAGTACCGAGAAGTTGAGGGAAGGGTGAGAAGGGGGGAAGAAACGGAGGGTGCTGACCAGGAGTGATGGAGGTGATGAGGAGGGAGACCAAGGGGAGATAACAATAGCCATGGCAAGGTTGAGTGGTGCAGGAAGAGAGGGTGGGGGGGATGCCAAGCGCGGGTGGAGAGAGGGTGGAAGCCAGTGATGTTGACACAAGGGTGGCCAGAGGCTCAGGTGGGGTTGATGAGCTGAGCACAGGAGTTGAAATGATTGAGGAGGGGTGGTCAGCTGATGAGCACCCAAGTAGTATGACGCAAGAGGTTAGATCGGTTGCGAGGCGAGTATGCCATATCGAGCAGCGTGATACTTAGAGCACCTCCTGGGGATGAGAAGCTGAGCACATCTCCCCTGGGATGGATAACATTGTGTGCTGACATGCTGAAGTAAGGGGTACGTCTGCCTCTATCACCATTTTTGCAAGAGTGGATGAGTCGGCTTGGTGTAGCCCCACACCAGATGAACCCCAACGTGTCCAGGACAATGGTAAGTCTCTAGGCGTTGTGGCGGCAAGTACATAATTTCAAGCCGGCCATGAACCAGGTGTTGCACTACTTTTTGTTAAAAAGGAGTCCACATCAAGTCGGGTTTTGCTATCTTCAAAGCCCGATGGGGAAAATAATTGAGAGCAATCTTTCCTCCTAGAAGACGTGGAAACCACACTGGTTCTATGCCTCGGGGTCATGGGAATTCACAGAAGGAGTCTAGCTGAGGCATCATAGGATACAGTGGAGCTTTAGAATGCTAGATCGAGCTAAGATGCGGGATTCGTCAATTGAGCCTGTTTTGCTTTCTCATATACATACGATGTACATATGCATATTGTTGCTCTTCTTTTGGTGGCCTTGCTCATTAACATAAAGTTTGTACACCTTTGTAGTTGAATTAGAGATTGCCAGCTGTCCACAGGTCGAACAAGAGCAGGTGGACCAGATACTTGCATTGCCTAGTACCTGAGAGGGCTGCAGATAAGCTTCTTGCGAGTAAAGGACTGATCAGCACCACAAGTGAGTTTTGCATCTTTGTAAGTGTAGTCAGGATGGTCGGTATTGCGGTTCGGAGACTTATTTGTTTCGTGTTTTAAACCGCAATGAGGCCAGGCGAAGTGACCCTGCTCAGGCAGGCTAAGTTGATAAAGATGGTCAAGGGTCCGTCTGGTGGATCAGCTGGGGTTCACAGCCAGCTCGGGTTGGGGCGTCTCCCCATATGTCCGTGGCTCGGAGCCAAGCACCCGTTACGACCGCTAGCCCTGCTCCTGGGGAGGTCAAAAGAGGCGGGTGAATGAGCAATTACCCCAAGATAAAGGAAAAAGGCAGGCTGAGGAAGAGCTGAAGAGAGACACTGGGAAAAGGCCGATGGGATCTGCCACCTCTGAAGGACCTAGAAGGGCGAGTGTGGATCCCATTAGTGGTCCACTAGAGCCATGGATGGACGGGGAGGTGGAGCTCAATGCGTACTAGGAGGTGGTAAGGCGCATTCTAAAGGTGAATGTGGTCGAGGGACTTTTCACTCAGGAGATGGGTTATAGTGGGATGACCATGTCAGCCCTGGAGGACCAACTTAAGGTAGGGTATTCTGTCTCTCTTCCCCTGTCCCCCTTTCTTTAATGATGTTAGTCCATTCCTTACTAGTTTCTTGGTATAGGCAACTATGAAGCTGTTTATCACCGCTCAGAATGTGGCTGCTCACTGTGAGTTTGACCGAGGCAAAAGGGACGAGCAAGCAGTGACAGTTGCAGAGCTGAAGCGAACGATAGGGGAGAAGGCAAAGGTAGAAGAGGATCTTGAGCAGGTGTGAGGCCTCTTGGAGGAGGAAGAAAAGAGGAATGCTGAGTTGTCCTCTTTGCTGGGAAAGCTTCGAGGTGAGAAGCGCGAACTGAGTTCGAGAGCTGACAGTGGTGAAGAAGAATGTAAATGAGGCGAAGCAAAAGATTGACACCTTTACCTCCGAGCTGCGCACATGCCATGACGATGCCATTAAGGACTTCATGGATTTTCCTACGAGTATCGGTAGGTTCGTTCTGGTAAGCCCTTGCATATATTTTTATGGCTCTATTTGAGTTGCCAGCCACAGTAGGTCCCATCGATATGGTAGATATGTATACACGGGACACCCCTAGTTTGTCATTAACCTCACTTCGTGCATGCCTGTCCATGGGTGTTGCTTCTCCTGTGATATATTCCTTCAATTTCCCCTGCCTTATGAGTGCCTATATTTCTTCCTTTAATTGATAGCAGTCATCCGTGTGGTGGCCATAATCATGGTGGTATTTGCAATACTTCCTATCATCATTCCTTTCACGGTAGGGGAATCTTATCCCTTTTGGGTTAGGGAGCTCATCGGCTATCACCGCAAATATCTCACCTTTTGATTTGTTCAATGGTGTATAATTTGTATATTGGTTATGCTTCTCCGATCTGACCTCGTTCTTCCAAGCTGAGGATCCCTTCTTTCTTTTTGCTGACCAATCGTAAGCGTAGTCATTGGGCCTCTTCTCCCTGGGCTGGTATGACGCATGGGTCTCCGAAGCTGACCCCGCCGTGGCCTTTCTTGCTAGGTTCAACTGCTCGGCTCGGGAGTAGCTCATGGCTTCTCGGAGTAGGTCTTTGTATGTTTTTGGGGGGTTCCTAGTGAGGGAAAAATAGAAATCTCCCCCCTGAAGTCCACCCATCAGAGCATTGTGTGTTGTAGCTTCATCACATCCCTCGCAACGCGCATATTCATTGTTGAACCTGGTGATATAGTCTCTGAGTTTCTCACCGAGCCGCTGCCTCACTGTAGACAAGTCATTTGTGGTGTATAGCCGATCAAAGATGTTCACATATCTCTCTGGGAAGACCTTCCTCAACTCGACAAAAGAGCTGATGGACTCAGGAGCGAGCCTTTTGAACCAGCTTGTCGCCGGACCCTTGAGAGTTGTTGGAAATAGGCTGCACTTAGTCGCCTCATTTGCGCCACGTCCTTCCATAGCATAGCGGAAATTGTCCAGGATGATCGTACGGGTCAGTCATCCCGTCGTATAAGGGAATTTTTGGGGCCTTCGAGTCCCTACTACCCGAGCATGTAACAAGTCCCGGGTATATGGTAACGGGATTTCTTCCTGGGTGAACTCTGGACCTCTTGGCATTTTAGATTTCTCCACTTGGCCGACCCGATCCCATACGCTCTTTAACTCGCTCGTGACCAAGTCTCTAAGTTTGGAGGTGATGCCATCAACATCTTCCTTGGCTTCCTCCTGAACCGACCCGATCTTTCCCTCTCTGGATTTCCTCCACTAGGCATTTGTTGCGCTCTCGCCAGGCCTTCTTCTCCTTCAGGATGTCCCTCGCATCGGATACGTTTCGCCCTGATGCCTCAGTTGCTCCTGATGAGGACGAGGCTTCATTGGTGTCTAGAGTCCTGGCCGGCTTGGATTCTTATTGTGCGTGCACCTGGTCCTCCAGCTTTGCGTGACTTTCCTGCAGTATTTCATTTTGCGTCCAGAGGTTGTTGCTGAGATTCTGTACATCTTTAACCCCCTTCAGGATCCGGTTCATCTTCTCCTCCAAACCCTTCAGACGACCCGATCTCAATTTCTCCCTTCTTCGCCTCTGGCATTCCTCCGGGCTGCGCTCGAGGAGGCCTTCTTCCTGAGGTGTTGATTTCTCAGCATATCTTGGCTAAGCTCACGTCGGTGCTCAGATGGGTGAGGGGATGCAGCTTTTGTTCTTAAAGAAGTAAGTTTCCCATGTACGACGCCAATGTAAATCGCGTATCCTTCTCATATAAGTGACAAGTACTCGAGCTGGGGCCTAAGTACGTATCCAATCCCGTGGTATGGCTGATTCCAAGAGGAGATCTGCACAATTGGAACAGGATCAGAATAGGAGCGAACTAGGGTTGATCCCAGTTGAGCCCTCTCCGATGATTAAGTCAGGAGTTGGTTTAAACTAAGGAGAATGGATGTAGGGTTTTCACAATCACAATATTTATTACTTTTGTCCAGAGATTGGTGAGGGGTATTTATAAGGGGAAGGTAGTGATCAAGATATTTAGTGCTAGAGATCTCTGTCTTTTGGATTGTGTTACATTTAATGTGTTGCCTCTAATCAACCTACTTTCTTGACAGGGGTCAGGTGGAGAAGGGACAGGTGAACATGGATGGAAGGTGTGTTAAATGCTCTCTCTCCATTTCCAGCCTGTCCACCTGGAGATCAAACGGTCAGCTGACATCTGGTCAAGAATGGGATGTGTGTCAACCGACCTTTCTTCCCCGCCAGGCTGTTTCATTAATGCCCTACTGGTTTGGGATAGAGAGCCACAGTGGTTGGGTCGATGACTAGACCTCCGATCACTGGTTCAACACCAGCTCCATCGTACCATAATGGTCGGTATATAAGTGACCTAGCCTACTTCAATCACATGGTGATTTGTAATAGGCTCGGCTCGTAGTGATGGTATGAGTTATCAACAAAGGGGAATTACGATTTCTATCTTGCTGAGTTCACGATTGATTGACTCGCGGCTCATCCCTTCGGCCTTCACCGGAGACTCCAAGGTCTTCTAGCTTGACTCGTGGCTTATCAATTTATGCCGAGGTTCCTTGTTTGGCCTGAATGTCCATTACAAACATTGCCATCCAATTTTAATCCAAAGGAACTTGTTAAATTGAATATGTCTCGTATCTGTTTGTCTCAACTTGGAGGGGGATTCAAGGTATGTTATCATTCATCACTTTACACTTTTGATCCCTATAATTTGAGCCATTTTCCACTTTCTCCATATACTGTTAGTTTTTACAATTTCAGCTTGTAATTTGCTAATCTTAGTTCAAGGCTAACAAATAAACTCATACAATATGAGAAAATCTGCTACATTTGCGGTTTGAATGAGGCATCGTCTACTGTTTTCAGCTAAGAGAAAGACATCGATTAGTGGTTTGAATTGGTAGAGTTATTTGAATCCGCTCAACTAACTCTGATGATAGTTTTATGTTATTGTGGTCCTCAGTATTGAAAAGATCAAAGATTAATCTGCTCCATTTGCTGTTCCCACTAACTACAATAAATAATTTTTGAAGGAAGCTTGAATGAGATATCTGCTTGTGAATGTTCATATGATCGAATGTCAAGTGTTCTATGAATTTCAACTGACATAGATGCACACATTAGACTTATATTCATTCCAGGATAGTTCATAAGATAAGAGAAGTTATGGCAGAAGTTAAGGCCGCCAGACGGAGACATACTTAAAACGAACGTGCAAGCATGGGCATATACCTGTGAATTGGGGCTTCATAAAATACTCTACTACTTAAAAAGTGTATCTGCTTTAGTCATGAAATCTCATTGCTAGTTAGGAGCAGATAAAAATGTAACTGGCAAGCAAGCTGTTTTCCTATTTTTTCAATCTCCGGATTGGTCATATCCTTCTCAGACAATTGCCTTTTCATACGTGCTTGTGGTTATGTTAGTCCCTTAATAAAGTATGATTTGTATTGCAGTTGGTAAAGAAGAACAACCACTGCCGTACCTATTATATCTACTAGGTGAACCTGCATTTAAGGCCCTCGACCAACCGAACCCAGTGGATGGATACGTAACATGTGAAGAATTTCGTGTTATATTGATGGATCAGGCATGGTTATATAGGCATATATTCTTACAAGCTTTTGTGAATATTTACCTCCTTATTTGTTATTCTCCTGCTTATCTACTTTTACTTGCAGCGAGGAACGGGTTTATTGACTCTTTTGACAGCTTCATCTATGTCGCAACTGAAGTCTGAAGTGGATCTGGCTGATTACTTAAAACATTTCCGAGGTGATAATATAGTAAATGACGCAGAGTTTATTCGAGTATGTCTTGTGCTTGATGCTGGGCCTTGGAAAATTTTGGGTCAGGTATTAATTGCTATTTTCTTTTAGTATTTATGTGTGCATGTAATGTTTCGACTATAGTGTGATGATCCTGCCTGCAGTTTCTTTATTTTACTAAGAAATACCTACTATGTTATCAAAGGACATTGTTAAGATCCAGAGCTCTTTCATAGTGCCAACTTCATTCTCCCTATGTCTGAAGTTGTTGTGTGTTGCGTTTTTTGTATCATAAAAATGTCTCTGTGTTAAGTCATTTCTTATGTTTTGCTTGTGGTGCACTATTGCCTGTGCAACTGAACTAAAATTGCAGCTTGTTCTTTTCCCTTGTGCAGAGCTTTGGTGGTTTTTTTGCAGTAACCTGTTTGAGTTTTGCAGCACAAGGACTAAAACAAGTCCTTTGAACTGGAGGAATCCCTCTTATAGGAAATGGATGCACTGCTCTGCAGATGCGGTGTATAAAGCATGCTTTGAATAGATTATACATCAGAATGAGAAGTACTACCAAAGGTATCCTCAAGATATTTGTCAAAATCCGAGGGAGGAGGGGTGAGGGTCTAGAACATATTATGAGAATGTTAAAGTCGAGGTTTTGAACTAAATTACTATTTAACTACTATAATTCTCCAGAGGGTTCAAGTCGAGGACTGAAAATCCTCAACTAGAAATAGATGCACAACTTTATAATCGGTTGTTGTCATGTTGACTCGTTTGGATGTTGAATAGGAATTTCATAAATTCTGCAAATCATGCACGAAATACACTCACGAGACAGATCTGGAAGATGTCGCTTCCGACCCGCCTTCGGCGGCGCCAGTCGCCCAGCCGATCGAAGGACCCTTTGATCCATCAATTCCCGTATGGACTCTCCATGTGGACGGCTCATCCAACCGACAAGGGAACTAAAAGCCCCTGATCAAACGACCATCGAGTATGCAATCCGATTCCAATTCCAGGCTTCCAACAACGAAGCCCTTTGGCAGGCCTTCGGCTGGCTAAGGAGATGGGGGCTAAACAGTTCAAGATATGCAGCTGTTGCGTAGATTTAGCTGCACCAAAATGAATTTAGCTGCATCCTCAACTTGTGATACTCGCAAGTGCACGAGCCGTTCGGTAGTATAGCATATGTAAGTGCGAGGTCGATTCCACAGGGATTGGTGATTGAATGATTCAATTCAATTTTTCTACACAAAACAGAAATGAAAACAAAAGAAGCAAAAAGAAGAAAGAATGTACATTACAAGAAAAATAAATTACAACTAAGAAAACATTAAGGAAACTAAGAGAACTTTGAGGAAGAAAGAAAGTGTTTGAGAAGTGTTTGGGAGCTTTAGAGAAGGGGGAAGAAAGTATTTGAGAACTTGGAGAAGAGAAAGGTGTTTGGGAAGCTTTGAGGATTTTGGAAGAGAAAGGAAAGTGTTTGGGAAGCTTGAGGATTTTGGAAGGGAATGTGTTTGAGAACTTGGGAAATTTGGAAGAGAAGGGAAAGTGTTTGGGAAGCTTGAGGATTTTGGAAGAGAAAGTGTTTGAGAACTTTAAGAATCTTTGTGAACTTGGAGAATTGAGAACTTAGGGAAGGGAGAGAAAGGTGTTTGTGAAGTGTTTGAGACATGGAGACTTTGATGAAGGAATGGAGAAGTGTTTGAAGAAATTTAGAAGAAGAGAAAATTTAGTAGAATGATCTTATTACAACAATTGAGAACTACAAAGGGAAACTAAGAGAATTTGAGGGAGAGAAGGGAAGGGAGCTCTAGAGAAGTGTTTGAGAGCTTCCCCCCTTGGGGTGTGATTACAAGCTTAGAGAACTTCCCTATTTATAGGCCTAGGGGAAGTGAAAATCTGAATTATACAATAGGTTTACCTACCACACTTACTTCACCAACTTACAACACTTAATTCACCTAACACACTATTACATTTGAAAACAATTCCTCTTGTCTTTAGGCTTAGTGTTGCAACTCCCACTTCATCATCTTTTGGCTCATTTGGCTGCTGCAAATTTCCACTCAAATATAGGTATTGAATATGGTTCACCAAACTTTCCCACAATCAACAACACTTCATCATGCATATGTCATGCATGACAATGCATTGCAGCCAGCTTGTGGGCTCGTTTTGGGCTTGTGGCTCCATTCTGAAAAATCTGGAAAAATATGTATCTTGAAGCTCTTTGAATTATCTTTCCAAGCATATGCAGCCCAGCTCAAGGAAAAATCGGAAAGGCCTTCAAATGTGATTTTTGGCCCAGTAACGCAGATGCTGCCGAATTTGACCTTAAGTTGCCAAAACATGTATAACTTTCTCTATAAGACTCGGAATCATGAACCGTAAAATTCTACAGAAAATAGACTTCCGTAGCTTTCCAATGATGTATGGGTCATTATCTGGTTCTTCTTGAGTAAGTACAGTCCAATCCGTGAAGTTGACTGATCTGCAGACACCGTTTTGAGCTAATTTATCTCCAAAATGCAATTAGTGAGTCTCAAGCTTATAACACTGAAACAAACACAAAACTTATTAAAAGCACAAGTTTAACTCAAAAACATAACCAAATCATAAATTAGAAGGGTACAAAATGATATGTAATTATGCACCGATCAAATACACCCAAACCTAGATTTTGCTAGTCCTCGAGCAAAACAAAAGGAAAACAAAGATAAAAATAAAATAAGAAGTTAACTAGACCACTTTCGTAGGTAACTCGATTGCATTTAGCGTATGCAACAAGCCTTTAAACCTCTAGGCATCCCTAGTAGGAGGAGTTGTGTCTCCTGAGGGTTTAACAGATATCATACCCACAAACGTTTGACTAATTTCTTCAAAACAAAGTAATTAGAAAACTTAAAAGATTGTTAGTCCTTAAGTAAAACCAAAACCAAAAACAAACATAAAAGCAAAATCAAAAATAAAAATAAAAACAATCACAGAAATAAAAAGAACTCAAAATAATCTTTCCAAACATTTCCGAAGAGAAATGACTCAAGCACATGACTTAAACGTTTTATCAATAAAAGCTCCATTTTAGACATTATTCACAAGGTGGCAAAGTTCAAAACACAACATGCTCAAAGTGTATAGTGTGATAGCCAAATGCAACAAATTCTCCAATCTTAGTTTTCACACAATTTCAAAAATCATACAAAGCACAAATTCAACTTCAAATCTCACCAAAGTTGTCATCTCACAAATGAATCACTCGAAAGAGGGTTATAATGCAACACTCAGTTATAAACATGAGATTAGAGTTAAACCATAAGGACTTAACTCGAAATAGAAAGATGAAGAACTTGCATTAATATGATCTCAAGAAGGATGTCAAACACTTAAAAGTAGAAAAATGAATGCAATTCAACCACATGACATTTAAGATCAATTTAGGTCTTTAACATAGGTTGTAATGGGGCCAAGGGTGTAAGGTGAGTGAGAAATGAAGGATATGGATAAAACAAAGTCCAAGGAACTCAAAATATAAGAGCACAAAACAATTGTTTACAAGACTTCGAATCATCACAATGAGAATTTATTTTTACATGATCAAAACTCCTTATACCTTCATTTACAATGATTCACTCCTTTATTGAACAATCACCAATTTATTTTGAAGGCCCAAAAATGAATTTTCAATCAACTACCACTTTTCTCTTTTCTTTCACCAATTGTGTGAATTTTTTTTTTTCCTTTTTATTTTTTTGAAATGTAACACCTCTTCCCAAATTTAGCATGAAAAACACATCCCAATTAAAGCTCATGAGTTCCTTAGAAAGGTAAATATTTGTTTTTCGGGCTAAGGTGAGGAAATAAAATTGGTAAATGAAAGAAAAGGTTTACATGTAGGCTCAAAATGGTTAACAATGGAAAATCATGCTTAAGCATGCATAAGGTTAGCTTGAAATGCACAAACAATCTAAAGAGGGCCTTAATATCATTTCTTAAATGTCATGAAATCAAATTGTATAAGAATGAATGACTTTTAAGTGTTCAACCAAATCAATAAATAATGAGATCAAACAACAACTTAGATGACAAGAAAATAAGAGTATGTGTATATAACACTCAAGAAATGAAGTACAAGGCTCAAAAGCTCACTTTATATGGTTGGTTATATAAGTCTAATTTATGCTTCATACAATTCTTTAGATCATGCAAATCCTTTAATTGGAAAATTATGAAACAAATGGCAAGTGTAAAGAAGGTTTTAAACATATCATGCTAGAACAATGCCAAATTTATTTATTTATTTATTTTCAATTTAAATTTTTACTTTTTTTTTAATAATTTTTTTTTAAAAATAAAATAAAATGAAATCCAATTTTCATTTAAGTCATGCAACATTTATCACAATCTCATCATATGTGTTCGGAAAGTGACTCAAAAACAAAACAAAACAAAACAAGACTCAAAAGAAAAACAAGCAATAATTTTTAATTTTTTTTTATATATAATTTTTTAAAAAAAATTTAGGAAAAACCAAATTTATTTGCTAAACTCCAACACCCCCAAACCTAGAAATGAACATTGTCCTCAATGTTTAAAAATTAGCCACAAGCAATGTCATAATAACAAATGAAGGTATTAAAGCAAATAAAAAATAACAAAATACAAAAATAATAAAAATTACAAAACAAACAATCAAATTAAAAAAAATAAAAAAATAAAAAAAATAAAACGAAACAGGTAAAACACTCAAAACAGTAAGCCCTAAAAAGGAAGGTCTTACGCAAACTAAAACCCAATTTTATTTTTTTGAAAGCCCAAAGCCCACAATGAAATTAACCCACCTTGAAACCCAAAAAACCGACCCAAAATGAAATCCGAAGCCCACACGTTTCAATTTTTTTTTTTTTTTTTACATTTATTTATTTTTATTATTTTTTTTCGAAACGCGAAGGCGGGATTTCTGAAAAGAGATAATGTGGTCCTTGATGTTTCGAGAGAGCGAGACACGTGTTGACAAGTAGAGGCACCGTATTTTTCACAAGCGGAAATTACGGGCTCATGGAAAGGCGCAAAGACTTTGTTGAACGCGTCCGTTCAGACAAAGTAAAGTCGTAATAAATGAGTTGGGTACAATTGGAAAATGCGAAGGTTGTGGGACTCGAGGAACGCTAGAGATTCAGAAAATGGTTAGACGCTGCAATGGCTAGGGTTTGTCAAAGACTACATCTATAAGAAAGAAAAAGAAGGGAAAAAACAAACTCAGAAAAACAAAAGAGAAAAGAAGCAAGAAGCGGCACCAGGATGGGTACCTTACTTTGCCTCCGCAAGGGGGCCCTGACCGTCAATGACTCAATACTCCTAGACAACGATGTTGCCATTGGAGTTGGCAGAAATTTAGTAACTCCTAAATATATACGTGTGTTCGGGACAAGGGATGACAACCGGGTCACGAGTGATGCCCTGGCACTGAGCGTGCAGAGTCCAGCATGTGTTGCAAGTTTGGGTCATCGCCTACTTGCGAAGTCCCATGAGGTAGAGATTCTGAAAGGTCAGTGAGCGGCGAAGCGAAGTATGGTTGAAGAGTGTCAGAGTGCTATAAAAAACTTGAAAAGAGAGAGGGCAAGGATAGTGGAGGTGAATCGACACCAGCTAGAAGACATTACCTGGACGAGAATAAAAACCTAACAAAGATGGTAGAGTTGTATTCTCGTGACATGAGAAAGCAGCTGAGGGACCTAGACCGACCGGGTAAACGCAAGCAAGCAGATCGCGAGAGTAGTTATGCTCAAGCTAAGATTGCGATTTTTGGGAGCTCAAGTGGTGAGCCCCAACAGGCTGTGCGTGAAGCCCCGAAGAGGACAGCCAAAGGGCCAAACTCAAAGCTCCTATGGTCGAGACACCTAGCGCTCTGAAGAACTGATTTCTACTATTTTTATTTATTTTTGGTTGTTTTTGTTTTTGTTATTTTTGTTTCAGAAATAAAAGAGTAAAGTTGCAGAAGGAAAAAGAAAGAGACAAAGAAAACACACTTCCCAAACTTAAATCAAACAAAAACGACAAACGGAAAAGAAAGCACACTTCCCAAACTTAAATAAAACAAAAATGATAAACGGAAAAGAAAGCACAGTTCTCTAACTAAAATAAAACAAAGATGATAGCCGAAAGGGAAAGGCAAAAACACAAAGCTCTAGAAAATGAAAGTAACGGGCAAAAACATAAAACACCCGAAAACACGGGGAAAAAAAGAAAAGGAAAAGTAAAGTGAAAGTAAAGGTGCTCCCCCTTGAAGCGATTAGGTCGAGCATGCCTGGGAAATCCGAAGTGGTGTTGGCTCTCTCTATCAGCATATGCCTATTTAAACCACATCTCTCCAAGCAGATGATACCCAGCATTTCTTCCTGCAAACTCAAGGAAAAACATCAAAAAATTCATAAGCAAAACAAATGGCATCCTCATGCACTCACCTTGATGATCTCAACCTTGAGCTCTCACTTGCACCACCGAATGCCCAGAATAAGGGCTCCTCCAAACTCTGTCTCTTCCCAAACTCCACATATCATCACGGTACGGCCTCAAACTTTGCTGAGGTAATACCGAACTTTTCTGAGGCAGTGCCGAACGGTGAGTGCTGCTGGGAACATTGATTGGCAGTAAACTCACTCCGGGAGATCATCTGCATGTGGCACAGAGGTCCAGACAAGGCTGCAGTGGAGGAGTCCCATAATTTAACGGTGCTTCATGCGGTCTCGGCTACCAATTTAGGCATGCGATTGTTGGCGAGAACACGGGAGTGTGCCGCGCTGAGTGAGGAAGTAGCTTCCTTGAAGGCTATGGTGGCGGACCTCCAGAAGCGGCTCTCCTGTGCCAATCAGCAAGTGGAAGCACTGGAGAGAAAAATGAGGACCATGTGGAGCTGCTGGAGATTCTGCAAGTGCGAGACAATAGAGGCATGCCATGAAGATGAAGAAGATGAAAATGAAGAAGAAGTTGTTGTTATTATTTTTTGTTTTTTATGTTTTTAATGCAGTGTTTGAAATAAAATAAAAATGTGTTTCTAACACTCAGAAATAAACTAACTAATCATACCATAAAAACAAAAACAAAATAAAAAAAACAAAATAAAACAACGACTAAACAAAATAAATACAAAAACTAACTTAACAAAACAAAAACAAAAAGAAAATAAAAACAAAGACTAAACAGAAAATAAAACAAACTTAGTTTAAAAACATATGAATATACAAGCAACTCACGGATGACCAGTTTAGGGCCTCAGAAAAACACAGCCAGGGGATCCGGGAAGGTTGGAGGGGTCACAATGGTCCCGCTTGAAACCCAAACTTCTTAGACACCGAAGGTGTCGCCTAAAGAACTCCTAGACACTGTATTGACGGAAGTGCTTACTGGAGTTACCATAAGTCAGCTCATATGAAAAATCTTTTTGAATTTTGAATTTTTAGTTTTTAAGATAAGAAAAAAAAAATAATAAAATGAGACAACAAACCATAAATGAAAATGAACTAAGTACTCTAAACAAACTCAAACAAATGACATAAATTGTTGTACTAAAAGAAACAAACCAAGAAATAAACAGAATTTAAAGAAGAGAAAGGATTGAAATGCTCCCCCTTGAAGCAATTAGGTCGAGCATGCATGCATTTGGAGGTCGCGACTTCTCCCACTGCTCCACACTTCCCATTCTTATGATTGAGGTTGCCATCTCTCTCCATTTTTATTAAGCTGTCATAAATTGCTAAAACAAACACACAAACTTGAAATGGAATTAAAATGGTTAGGAAATAAATAAATAAAAACTAAAAAAGAAAAAGGAAAAATCAACACTTCCATGTTTCAAAGTAACAAGCAACAAAGTAAATCAAACTAGCTTATGGAGTTCGTTCTTTCTCAAATATGATTATCCATTTGGTGTGTGGTTGTAATCAAGTATTCAGAACAAGTATTTAGCTATGGTGTTTAGTCTAAACACAAATTCCGAACCCATTAAGAACAAGAAGAACAATAGAGAACTAAGTAGAATTTAAACATGGTGTTTGTCTTCAATATCTACCCATCCATTCACTAATCAGTCCAAGAGTCATATGGTGTTTATGTAAACTTGAACAAGATATTTAATTAAGAGCAAGTGAATGAAACCATAAACTAGAACTAACCAACATGCTACTTGAACCTTTTTCTTTTTGTGTGTTGTGTAAGCTGGGACTCAAACCCAGTTATCTTGCTTGTCAGGCAATTGTCCTTGTCCGTTGGACTACAAACACAACTTGTCAATTAACATCTTTAACTTTAAAACATGAAACTGTCTAGTTATATACAAAAAATAAAAAAAATAAAAAGTAGGAAAACCAAATAGAATCAAACAATGTTACCGATCCCAGGCAACGGCGCCAAAAACTTGTTGCGTAGATTTAGCTGCACCAAAATGGATTTAGCTGCATCCTCAACTTGTGATACTCGCAAGTGCACGAGCCGTTCGGTAGTATAGCATATGTAAGTGCGAGGTCGATTCCACAGGGATTGGTGATTGAATGATTCAATTCAATTTTTCTACACAAAACAGAAATGAAAACAAAAGAAGCAAAAAGAAGAAAGAATGTACATTACAAGAAAAATAAATTACAACTAAGAAAACATTAAGGAAACTAAGAGAACTTTGAGGAAGAAAGAAAGTGTTTGAGAAGTGTTTGGGAGCTTTAGAGAAGGGGGAAGAAAGTATTTGAGAACTTGGAGAAGATAAGGGTGTTTGGGAAGCTTTGAGGATTTTGGAAGAGAAAGGAAAGTGTTTGGGAAGCTTGAGGATTTTGGAAGGGAATGTGTTTGAGAACTTGGGAAATTTGGAAGAGAAGGGAAAGTGTTTGGTAAGCTTGAGGATTTTGGAAGAGAAAGTGTTTGAGAACTTTAAGAATCTTTGTGAACTTGGAAAATTGAGAACTTAGGGAAGGGAGAGAAAGGTGTTTGTGAAGTGTTTGAGACATGGAGACTTTGATGAAGGAATGGAGAAGTGTTTGAAGAAATTTAGAAGAAGAGAAAATTTAGTAGAATGATCTTATTACAACAATTGAGAACTACAAAGGGAAACTAAGAGAATTTGAGGGAGAGAAGGGAAGGAAGCTCTAGAGAAGTGTTTGAGAGCTCCCCCCCTTGGGGTGTGATTACAAGCTTAGAGAACTTCCCTATTTATAGGCCTAGGGGAAGTGAAAATCTGAATTATACAATAGGTTTACCTACCACACTCACTTCACCAACTTACAACACTTAATTCACCTAACACACTATTACATTTGAAAACAATTCCTCTTGTCTTTAGGCTTAGTGTTGCAACTCCCACTTCATCATCTTTTGGCTCATTTGGCTGCTGCAAATTTCCACTCAAATATAGGTATTGAATATGCTTCACCAAACTTTCCCACAATCAACAACACTTCATCATGCATATGTCATGCATGACAATGCATTGCAGCCAGCTTGTGGGCTCGTTTTGGGCTTGTGGCTCCATTCTGAAAAATCTAGAAAAATATGTATCTTGAAGCTCTTTGAATTATCTTTCATACGCAGCCCAGCTCAAGGAAAAATCGGAAAGGCCTTCAAATGTGATTTTTGGCCCAGGAACGCGAGATGCTGCCGAATTTGACCTTAAGTTGCCAAAACATGTATAACTTTCTCTAGAAGACTCGGAATCATGAATCGTAAAATTCTACAGAAAATAGACTTCCGTAGCTTTCCAATGATGTATGGGTCATTATCTGGTTCTTCTTGAGTAAGTACAGTCCAATCCGTGAAGTTGACTGATCTGCAGACACCGTTTTGAGCTAATTTGTCTCCAAAATGCAATTAGTGAGTCTCAAGCTTATAACACTGAAACAAACACAAAAGTTATTAAAAGCACAAGTTTAACTCAAAAACATAACCAAATCATAAATTAGAAGGGTACAAAATGATATGTAATTATGCACCGATCAGGAGCGACTCGCAGCTTGTCGTTAGTCAAGTACTCACCGAGTTTGAAGCCAAGGACACTTCAATGGCCACTTACTTGACACAAGCCCGCCGATTGCTCCACCACTTTGCGGCATATCAAGTTCAACAAATCCCTCGGTCCGAGAACAACCATGTCGATGCCCTGTCACGCCTGGCTTCAGCAATCGACGACAACATCGGTCGCCACGTGCCGATCGAGGTCCTCGCTCGGTACAGCACTATTGAAACCGAGGTACATGCCATTCGACAGGACCCAAGTTGGATGGATCCAATCCACGCATACCTCACCAATGGGAAGCTACCCGATGACAAGGCCGAAGCTAAGATTCTCCACCACCGATCGGCGTGGTACTTTATTTTGAATCAGAACCTCTATCGGCGTGGTCACTCTTTACCACTACTTCGGTGTGTAACCCCACAACAAGGGGACTACATCTTACGGGAAATTCACGAAGGAGCCTGCGGTGATCATTCTGGCGCCTGATCTCTGGCCTTCAAAACCGTACGGCAAGGGTATTACTCAGCCGACCCTTCATGCCGATGCCACTGAACTTGTCCAGAAATGCGACCATTGCCAACACTTTGGCTCAATACCAAAACAGCCTACCGAGCCGCTCACCCCCGATTGTCAGCCATGGCCCTTCGCTCAGTGGGGTTTAGATCTTATCGGCTCTATGCCCCAAGGAAAGGGACAGCTTAAATTCGCCATCGTCGCGATCATCACCGACAACGGCAAACAATTCGACTCCTCTTAGTTCGGCGACCTGTGCCAACGATTCAACATCAACTTGTTCTTCGCATCACCAGCGCACCCACAATCAAATGGCCAGGTAGAGGCCATCAATAAGATCATCAAAAAGGACGCTGAAGAAGAAGCTCGGCACAGCTAAGGCGCGTGGCCCGATCTACTACCAGAGGTTCTGTGGGCCATCAACACCTCATACCGATGGTCAACTGGTGAAGCACCATTTTCCCTCGCGTTCATCCTGGAAAACTGTTGTACCCTTTAAAGTGAACGCACCCACGTGCCGAACGGCATCTTACACACCGGAGCAAAACTAGACGCTACTTACCTTGAATCTCGATCTCATCGAGGAACACGTTCAAACTCTCAGCTTCGGAATGCCGCATACAAGCAACAAATTTCACGATACTACGATTCGTGCGTTAAGTGCCGATCGTTTAAACTGGGGGGCCTGGGTCTTACGGAAGGTCTTTCTCACCACAAAGGACCCTAAAGTGGGCACCCTAGGTCCTTCGTGGGAAGGACCTTACGAAGTCGTCACGGTCTGCCCGATCCTGGACCTACTGATTACGCAGCACGACGGACAGACCCTCGGCCATCCTTGGAATGTAGAACATTTAAAATATTATTACAAGTAACTATACCTTGTAATCGGCATTCAGTCTCAACTTTCATATTTTATACATACGACATAAAAATTCTAGCACTATACTACGTACGACATGCACAGACATACTAGAATACGAAAGTTCAAAATAATACCGAATCAAAATAGACTTGAAATAAAAAGCCATGAAAGGCCACTTGTCTTAACAAATTGCCGTTCGGCAATATAAAAAATATTACAAACTTCAAAAGTTTTTACACAAATCTAGGAGGAGGGGGGATCAGCATCGGTCGCTCTGTTTCGGCACCAGCTGAGGCAGCCACCGGGACCGGTCGACGTTCGACGGCAGGCACGCTGGGCAGCTGTTGGCACGGGATGACCCTCTTCCTCGTCACTACTAGAGTCGGCATCATCGGTAGATTCCGCATCAGCATCCTCTCCTTTATAAGCCTCCACCATCTCTTCGGTCACCCCTTCGGGCCTCACACTGCTCCATCACCTCCTTATCCAGCATTAGAGTGAACTCCTCCGAGGATAGATAATCGGTGACGGCTTTCACCTTTGCTTCTCTCACCTCTTTGGTGTGCGACCGTTCGGCCGCACCCATTGCCACCTCCACCACCGCCTTGGCCTCCAGCGCCTCCGCCGATTCCTTTTGGTTGCCGCCAGCTTCCGGAGGAGAGCTCTGCGATCTTTGCAGCATTCTCTTCGGCACGTCGATCTGCCTCTTCCAGCGCGCGTCAGCTTCAGCAGTTTCGAACGGCTCTCCTCAGCCCTCTTCTGGTACCGTTCGGCAACATTTACAGCTTGCTTTACGCAGAGCCACATCTCCATATCAGCCTGCACAATAGCAATCCATCACGACCGATCACGACAACACATCGAACAAAAAGGACAAAGCAAACACATACCGCAGTCTGAAGCCGGAAAGATCTACCAGTCTGTTCGCGTAGCGTCTTCATCGACAGCTGTTCTCTCTCTGATAGCTCCATTTGAGCGCCATCGATCATGTTGTTGATGAACGGCACCGCCTTCCGAGGGCAAGCAATGTTCACCGGCCCCTCGCCCCCCCTCCTCGTCATCATCGGGAATTACCACGGAAGTCCCCTCGTTCGGGAGGTGGACCTCCAGGACGACTTCGGCTTCGGCCGCCCTCTTTCCCGCGACACTCGGCCACCGTCATCTCATCTCCCGACGCCGCAGTGGCCTTCCTCTTCTTCGGCAGGGGGAACTCACCCTTCTTCTGTTTCTACTCCCACCCGCCACTGCAAAACAACAAGTTAGATCAACAAAAAACATAAGTGAGAAAATGAACGGAAACGATTGCCGAACGACATCACTTACTCTGCCTTTTTGTTCCTCCTCTTCTTCCTTCGCCCTTCGGTCGTGTTCGGCCTTCCCCATCAGCCCTGCCTTGTACAGATTCCGGAAGTACAACAGCTCTTTAAACGAAGCGTTCTTGTTCAGCTATCTTCCCTCGAACCCGTTCGATCGCTTCTATTTCTCGGAATCGGTGTAGAAGGCCGTTTTAAGGACACTGCTAAACAGTCAACGGTTAAACGGTTATTTCACAATAACAACAACAACAACAACAACAACAAAAAACCGTTTCAAGCTGCTGCGAACGGTAGGGCTAGACCTACCGACTCGTTTGAAAGGTAGTAGGGATCCGCTCTCTACTATCACCCCTGGTGCTGATTCCCAATCACTAGAGACAATAACCCGACGCTTGCGCCAGGTCTTTTGGGAGCTCGGCACCCCAACCACAAAATGTCCACGTTGCCCTGCCGAAGGGCAGTTGGACTGCACCCACCCCCCCGATCGCCACTCTTCGCCCTCGTCACACTGTACAGTTGGGCGAACTGCTCATAGCTCGGCTCCCCCTTCCCCGCCAGGCTGAACGCAGTAATCGTCCCGATCAATGTAATCCAAAAGTTTGGATTATATTGCCCCGGCGCGTATCCAAGCGCCGCCAGGATCTTCTGCACCGAATGCGGCAACAGCAGCCGAAGTCCATGCTTGAAGGCATCAGTGAAAAAGACAACTCCTTTGTCATTATCACTTAACGACTCCAACGGCTCTGGGATCCGCATCCCTACCGAAGCCGGAATGTTACACTCGGCTCGAATCATGGCCAGCTGAGCCTCGGTCAAGACGTTCTCTCCAGATGATCTACTCCGAACACTAGCTCATTCGGCTTCGCCATCGGGATCCGCTTCCTACCCTTAACAACGGTCACCACCCCCTCCCCTGTCACAGCCACCACTCGACGCATCGGCCGCATCAGCTCCATGGCTCGATGTTGACGGCTTACGAAGACCACCACTGCCACCAGCCTCGGTGGGCACATCCATTTCTCTTGGTGCAGCATTCAGCGCATTACGCCCCTCGATCCCACCAACCGATGTCGAGTGCTCACCCACTTGAGAGGACACACGAGAAGTGCCCCGCCCCTCATCACACTCCTCTATTTCTCCCAGTACCTCTACACTTGACGACCTAGCAGAATCGGCCCTCTCACGGCCCTCAGGAGAGCTTCCCGAGGAAGATTCGTCCTCGAACGCCCTCGGACAACGCCTACTCTCGGATTCGGTATCAGACATCTAAAAACACAAACGAAGGGAAACTAAATGCCATGCGACAATCAAACACTTATCCTACACCCTAGAGGTTCATGTTCATCAACATTCATACATGTTCATGCACCCAATCAACAACTTTGATCCAACTTAAGATGAAATATAGCCACATACCTTGATTACACGGTGGTTCTCTATGCCAAAAATCGCCTCCGCCCTGAAACACCTTGTTGGAAATTGCCTTCAATGCCTTCGTACAATCGCCGGAAATCGCCCCTCACGAGCTCTGATTGCTCTCAAAAATTGCCAAGTGATTCAACCTTCATCTCTTTCTCCTATTTATTAGACGAACCTCCCATCGGGCTACGAAGCGACGCATCGGGACACGAAGCGATGCATTGAGACACGAAACGATGCGACCTCTCAGAGCGCCATGCCGCCACGTGTCACGCATGCATACAGAAGTCCAATCGTCAGAAGTACAATCGTGAGAAGTTCAATAGTCAAAAGTACAATCGTGAGAAGTCCAATCGTCAGAAGTACAATCGTGAGAAGTCCAATCGTCAGCAGGTCCAGCCGTCAGGTCTAATCGCGAGAACCTCGCGCGTTTCACTTCTCATGTGCTACAAACTTTCGATCAAGCTTTTCCAACACAAGTCCAATCGCGAACGGGAGGCGCACAGGAGTGAGTTTTCACTCACCTCTCGTGCCGAATGGCAGGCGCATAGTCATGAGTTTCTACTCACCCCCCTGTGCCGAACAGGAGATGCACAGGCGTGAGTTTTCACTCACCTCTCGTGCCGAACAGCAGGCACACAGTCGTGAGTCTTCACTCACCTCTCGTGCCGAACAGCAGGCGCACGTCGTGAGTCTTCACTCACCTCTCGTGCCGAACTTCTCACTCACCCCATGTGCCGAACGGCAGGCGTACAGTCGTGAGTCTTTGTTAAGCTCATAATTTCATACATATACGTACCTTATTTACTTACTTCTTTTGCTTAGTTTCTTAGAATTTTGAGTTATTTGCCTCTCTTTGTGTGTTTTGTAGGCCAATAGAGCATGAGAGCATTTGAAGCAATATGGTGCAAAAACGTGCAAAAACTGGAGACTGAGGTAGACGTTCATTTCAGCGTTATCTTCTTCATCCGAGCTTGGATAGGGCCAATACTTGTGTGGTTGGATCAGAGACATTCTGAACTTCACAATGGACATCTTAAAGTTGTCATTTAATTCAGCCAAGCCCAATTCGTAAGCCCTTGAAGCTGCACATCATGCTGACATAAGGATGAGCTGATGGATGCTTGGTCATGGTGAGCTAGGCATGAGGTATTGGTTTCCTGGATGGATGCTTGGTCATGCTGACATAATGATGAGCTATGGCTGCTGGTGGGATTTGTTGGTGAAGTGCAACAACCATTTCTGATTATCTAATGCAAGTGTGTTAGGTGAAATTTGTGTGGTTGGTGAACTTAATTGTATAATCTGATTCACCTAACCCTTGTGCCTATAAATAGGGAGTCTCTAGAGAGCTTAGAGAACCAGAATTTCATTCCATAATTTACACTTCCATTGTACACAAAGAGAGGGAAAGTTGAGAGTCACAAAGGGAGAGAAGGGAGAAGGCAGCAGGCTGGGAGGCTTTGGCCTCCTGGCAGCCATGGAGATGAATCTTTTCCATCTCTAGCATGCTGTCCTTATCTTCTTCTCCTCCCTTTGTCTTTTATTTTCTTCTTGTATTTTCTTTGTTTTTCTGTTATTAGTTGTAATAAACATCTTGCTAGTCTTGTATCTTGGTTTGAGTTTATAAAGTTTGATTTCATTCATGAATTCTTCTTCACTATTTTAATGGAGCTGTTTTGCATCCTTTGATTGATCACCTAAGGTTTTATGCATTTTGCTCTTGTTGGGAAGGTTTGGGGATCATCTTCATTCCATCCATTAGCAACTTATGTGATTTGGTTTCTAGGTCTCCTAATGTAAACACCATGCTTGGGGTCCTTGTGATGTTCAATGCAATTTGATCCAAACACCATGGACTTATTTGTGAGCATCTTCATGAGTGAATCAATTTGTTTACTTGCTGCCATAACATGATTAGAACAATTAGGGTGGATTCTAAAACCTCACCATCTTGTCTTAGTTCTTTTCTTTCTTCTTGTTTTGTTTCTCTTGTTTTCATTTCTGTTTTGTGTAGGAAAACTGAATTGGATTATTCAATCACCAATCCCTGTGGAATCGACCTCGCACTTACATATGCTAAACTACCAACGGCTCGTGCACTTGTGAGTATCACAAGTTGAGGATGCAGTTGAACCTATTTTGGTGCAGCTGAATCTACGCAACAAGTTTTTGGCGCCGTTGCCGGGGATTGGTAACATTGCTTGATTCTATTTGGTTTTCCTACTTTTTATTTATTTTTATCCTTTTTATAACTAAACAGTTTCATGTTTTGAAGTTAATGAGGTTAATTGATAAGTTGTGTTTGTAGTCCAACGGACAAGGACAATTGCCTGACAAGCAAGAGAACTGGGTTTGAGTCCCAGCTTACACAGCACAAAAGAGGTTCAAGTAGCATGTTGATTATTGCTAGTTTCTGGTTTCATTCACTTGCTCTTAATTAAATATCTTGTTCAAGTTTACATAAACACCATATGACTCTTGGACCGATTAGTGAATGGATGGGTAGATATTGAAGACAAACACCATGTTTAAATTCTACTTGGTTCTTTATTGTTCTTCTTGTTCTTAATGGGTTTGGGATTTGTGTTTAGACTAAACACCATAGCTAAATACTTGTTCTGAATACTTGATTACAACCACACACCGAATGGATAATCATATTTGAGAAAGAACGAACTCCATAAGCTAGTTTGATTTACTTTGATGCTTGTTACTTTGAAGCATGGAATTAGATGTTTGTGGTGAAGTTGAATCCCTAATCTTGATGTTTTAGTTTAGTTTATCATTTTCATTTAAGTTATGGTTTCCTAATCCAACAAATTTGAAATTTTGTTTCAAGTTTCCTTGTCTTTCTTTAAGCATTTCTGAAGTAACTCAGTAAGAAAGAGGGAAAGAGAGGAGACAACCCAATCCATAGAAACATGGAGTATGGAGCAGCGGAGAAGTCGACCTCCAGCTGCTATGGCCAACCACGCTCCAGCTATCACTTCAAGGGGAAGCATTCCAATCATATCTCTTTCATTCGTATAATAACTGCTACTCATTATTTGTTGTGTCTCATTTTCTGTTTTGTTTTTGTTAGGGTTTTCTTTTCCTTGATGTGGGAGAACATGTTGAGCAGCTGACCCAAATACTCAAAGAAGAACATGTGCTGCCATACTATGTGCATTACCCTCTCATTGTCTTCAAGGGGAAGTTCTAAACTCTATTTCTTTATTTCTTTCATTTCATTCCTTTACCATTGATTTTATGTGCATTGCATGCTTTATATGGATTCAAACATTAAGGACAATGCATCATTTAAGTTTTGTGGTGCTGGAAAGTTTTTAGTTTTTGTGTTTGTGCCTGAAAACGTAGGCTTCTTCATTGCTACAAATGTTTATTTTCTGCTACTGTTTTGAAAGTTTGGTCCACGTTGTGTTCTTCATTTTTTCATGTTGAATCCAACGACATAAAGAACGTTAAATTTGACCAAGTGGTTTGAAAGTTACATGTCAAAACAGATTAGATGTTGAAATTAAGCAAAACAGCAATTTGAAACCTAACGTTTTTCTTTTCTGTTTCTTTTTCTTTGAGTCATTTTCAGTTTTCCTTCCCACACCAATAATAAATCTTGAGTCTAACTTCTAATATGGCTCTTAGGAATTTGATAAGCATTGTGTTAGGTCTGAATCTTATTCTTTTGCTAGCTAAGTCTCACATAATTATTCTTGAGCTTTCTATGCACTTTAGCCATGATTATACACCTCTTGCATGTCTTACCCAATTGTATGCATTTTTGCTTGTGTGATTCACTGGAATGTTAAGTTATAACTAAGATATGATTTAGGCCATCTTTGTTAAGCCTCTTTCTTTTTCCTCCATCAACCCATACAATACATATTCCATTGTAAACCCCTTTTGTGACCAAACACTTAGCCATTTCTTTCTATCACCTTATCATCCATTAAACATCCTACCATCTAAGGGACTTGTAGATCGTGTTTGTATTTCATATTGTAATGCATTCAAGGCAACAAATGAGATGAAAAAAAAAAATTAAATAAAAAGAGAAAAGAAGTGTGGCCAATGTAGTCACGGCCAAAATCAAATTGTGAAGTGATTCAATTGCAAAATCTGGTGTTGTGAGCTTTTTAATTTCGGTGCCTTACATTTCAAACGTCCATGATCTTGTTTACATATCATGCTCTACTTTGTTCCTTAGACTTTGTGTTTTCATATCCATTCTTTTTCTAACCATTACCATAACCCCATTACATCCATGAGTAAAGTCCTACTGATCTTAGTTTAGCTTGGCAAACTTGTGCTCATTCTTGCAGGAATTCATATCGTTGTTTGAGAAGCATGAGTTGTATCTTCATGGCTATTTCACACACACACCTTGAGCATGATTTGTGTGAGATTGTGGTAGCACTTGAATAATGTTTAGAACTTCCTTAGTGCTTGTTTTGTTCCTTGTTGAGCCATGTCTATGAAGTTTACCATTTTTGACCGGTTGGAAGGTTAACGTCTTTGTTTTTGTTTTTGTTTTTTGTTTTGCTTAAGGACTAACAAATCTATTAAGTTTTCTAACCATTTTGTTTTGTAGAGTCAGGAAAAACGTTTGTGGGTATTCGTATTGTTAAACCCTCAGGAGACACAACTCCTCCTACTAGGGATGCCTAGAGGTTTAAAGGCTTGTTTTATACGCTCAATGCAATCGAGTTACCTACGAAAGTGGTCTAGTTAACTTCTTGTTTTGTTTTTATCTTTGTTTTTCTTTTGTTTTGCTCGAGGACTAGCAAAATCTAAGTTTGGGGGTGTGTTAACCTCATAATTTCATACATATACGTACCCTATTTACTTACTTCTTTTGCTTAGTTTCTTAGAATTTTGAGTTATTTGCCTCTCTTTGTGTGTTTTGTAGGCCAATAGAGCATGAGAGCATTTGAAGCAATATGGTGCAAAAACGTGCAAAAACTGGAGACTGAGGTAGACGTTCATTTCAGCGTTATCTTCTTCATCTGAGCTTGGATGGGGCCAATACTTGTGTGGTTGGATCAGAGACATTCTGAACTTCACAATGGACATCTTAAAGTTGTCATTTGATTCAGTCAAGCCCAATTCGTAAGCCCTTGAAGCTGCACATCATGCTGACATAAGGATGAGCTGATGGATGCTTGGTCATGGTGAGCTAGGCATGATGTATAGGTTTCTGGATGGATGCTTGGTCATGCTAACATAATGATGACCTATGGCTGCTGGTGGGATTTGTTGGTGAAGTGCAACAACCATTTCTGATTATCTAATGCAAGTGTGTTAGGTGAAATTTGTGTGGTTGGTGAACTTAATTGTATAATCTGATTCACCTAACCCTTGTGCCTATAAATAGGGAGTCTCTAGAGAGCTTAGAGAGCCAGAATTTCATTCCATAATTTACACTTCCATTGTACACAAAGAGAGGGAAAGTTGAGAGTCACAAAGGGAGAGAAGGGAGAAGGCAGGCAGCTGGGAGGCTTTGGCCTCCTGGCAGCCATGGAGATGAATCTTTTCCATCTCTAGCATGCTGTCCTTATCTTCTTCTCCTCCCTTTGTCTTTTATTTTCTTCTTGTATTTTCTTTGTTTTTCTGTTATTAGTTGTAATAAACATCTTGCTAGTCTTGTATCTTGGTTTGAGTTTATAAAGTTTGATTTCATTCATGAATTCTTCTTCACTATTTTAATGGAGCTGTTTTGCATCCTTTGATTGATCACCTAAGGTTTTATGCATTTTGCTCTTGTTGGGAAGGTTTGGGGATCATCTTCATTCCATCCATTAGCAACTTATGTGATTTGGTTTCTAGGTCTCCTAATGTAAACACCATGCTTGGGGTCCTTGTGATGTTCAATGCAATTTGATCCAAACACCATGGACTTATTTGTGAGCATCTTCATGAGTGAATCAATTTGTTTACTTGCTGCCATAACATGATTAGAACAATTAGGGTGGATTCTAAAACCTCACCATCTTGTCTTAGTTCTTTTCTTTCTTCTTGTTTTGTTTCTCTTGTTTTCATTTCTGTTTTGTGTAGGAAAACTGAATTGGATTATTCAATCACCAATCCCTGTGGAATCGACCTCGCACTTACATATGCTAAACTACCAACGGCGCGTGCACTTGCGAGTATCACTAGTTGAGGATGCAATTGAACCCATTTTGGTGCAGCTGAATCTACGCAACAGTCTTCACTCACCTCTCGTGCCGAACGGGAGGCGCACAGTCGTGAGTTCTCACTCACCCCATGTGCCGAACGGCAAGCGCGCAGTCGTGAGTCTTCACTCACCTCTCATGCCGAACGGCAGGCGCACAGTCGTGAGTTCTCACTCACCCCATGTGTCGAACGGCAGCACACTGTCGTGAGTTTTCACTCCCCCCCTGTGCCGAATGGCAGCCGAACGGCAGTTGCACAGCCATAAGTCTTCCCTCACCTCTCGTCCAAAACGGCAGGTGTTTTCATCACCTGCCCCACGCTAGCCTCGCATATCATTCGGTATCAGAGGCCGTCTATTTTCCAAGCTCACTCGCTCGGGTACTTGGGGGACTACATGCCACCATCGGCAATAACAAGACCATCGAGTCCGGACCAGAATGCCGAAGAGAGGTTCAAGTCCCCAACCAAGAAGTCGCTTCTCAATCGGTAACTTGGGGGACTACTATTTGTACCGTATCTGACTCTCCCCTCATCACCTTGACACGTGGATCAGAGAAGACTCCCAAACACCCAAGGCTCCGAACAAATAGCATCGCCTACCGATGGCGCTCTCTCAAAATCAGGAAACCATCACTACTCGATTCAACAAAAGTATACAATCGATATCCCCTACCAATCCTCCAGAAATCAACTTTGAAGCACCCGCCCGAAATATCTAAGGACTCGTGTCAACCTCAATGGGCCCTCCCACGAGTCCCACATCGAAATTAAGTACTAAAAGCATACAAAATGCCCTCTATAAATAAGCTCATTCACTACAATACAAGGGTAAGACTTTTCAGCTTGAATTTTATGCTAAATATATTGTCAACAAGCAAAAGCTCCTAAAAACAAACTTACTTTGGCATCGGAGGGTCTTAGGCTGGTTCCACACCGGTTCCATAGACCTTACGAGTCTCGGCTTCTTTCCATTCAGGATCAGCAGCCAAGGACGAGAAGAATCTACATCGAACACTCAATCGATCTATCAGATCGTCCACATCACCTGGAAGTTGCACTCATTTCTATCTGTTTAGTTTTAGTGCAAACAAAACTTAATCAAAATAATGTAATATGTAAGATAACTTAATAAACTTTTTGTTTTGTCTACACATGCTATGAATTAAATTCATTTTTTCAATGTTGTATACACATGCCGATTATGTAGCATAAATTAATAAACTTTTTTTTTTTGTTTTTTGTTTGGTTCTACACATGTTATTAATTAAGTTAATATTTTTAAAGTTGTTGACAAACTTGTAGTAAAAAGTTATAAAAGGCTTATAAAAACATTTTTTTAAATTAAAAAAAAAGGTCAGCCTGTCTAGGCCAATGGGAGGTCCGTGCCCGAACCAACCAAGAATGTTTAGGCCCGGCCCAGTGGGCGAGCTTGCGCCTTGACATTTGAAACCTCAACTAGACCCAAAAAATTAAAAAAGCTTGGTATGGGCCAATGACAAACCTTAGTTCTTCTTACCCTGTTTCTGGTGAAGCTGTGTTCACAAAGCTGTTCACTTTGGAATATAAATGGGAAAATTATTGAGGCAGAGATTTGCTTATGCTAGCTCACAGTCTTCATCTTCTATCTAATGCTACAATTTTGGAGGATTTCAAGTACAAGAGCATTGATGGTGATATGTTTGGTGTGGTTGGTGATTCATGGGAGTTGATATCACATAATGTTTCAGTCACTTGACACTCAATTGGAGGTATCAAACAAGGCTCATACCATGAAATTTTTTCTACTCTTTGTCTCATTGTTAAGGCTCTCAATTCGACGCCAATATGCATTGTCATACTTTTATGGGAAGTTGGTTGCCAGAGAAGCAAAGTTTGCTTTGATGTGGTTACAGCAATTAAGAAATTCTTAATGGGCGCAATTGTGATGGTTGGATGGTACTTGTAGTGTGAAAGGATTTCTGTATGATCCTAAATGTGGTGGACTTGTCACCCAACAATGCTCAACTAATCACGGTGCAAATTTTGGGTTTGGAGTTTATAATGATCACCAATGCACCATTACCATATGGGATATTTTGTGTATGGTATTTCAATGCTTGCAAAGCTTGACCCTGCATGGGGAATAGAGTACAAGCCTTAAGATTACTCTCTTGCAGTAGATTGCATCAACTCGGGCAACCAATCAAATTCCAACTATCCGTGGTTGAGATGCTTTGACATGTACAAACTCCACTCTTGAGCTGGAGGTCTGGTAGAATTTGGAGACGGAAGGGACCAAGAGAGGTAGTGAATGCTTACTATTAAGTTGCATTTATGGGCTTAACCTATCAAGTATAGGTGGTGTTGTTTGGGCCAAAAAAGAAATCAAGAGGTGTCAGCCTATTTTCGCAAGAAAAGGGCCACGAAAATAAAGAAGCGAAAAGATTCGGCTCCAAAATATCGAAGTATCAAACAGACCGGGCTGGCCCGAGCATGGCACGAGCAAGTAAGGCAAGATACGGTACAGCCCGAATCTTTGAACTGGCCCGAACAAGGTAATTTTTGGCCTACTTGGCCGACCCAGCCAATTTAAAGCCAATTCAGTATAGCCATACATTTTTGTTTACGACTTTTCCTTGAGAAAGAAGAAAGCAATTCATGACTTATAAGGATATTATCCTCAAGAAGACGACTTGGCAAAAGCATATGTTTATAAGAATTTTAGTAAGAATTTTTATAACATTACAAAGATTAATAGGCCGACAGTGTTGAAGATTGATGAGTTTTTCAAGGTAGCTAAACTTAAGGTAGCTAAACTTGGACTTGTTGTGCGTCAACCATTCTTAATTGTAGCTTGCGTATATATTTTTCCACACATTTATGAGTTTGGCTATTTTGAGCTGGAACAGCCTTTCTGATAATAATTGCACGACAGGTGATAAGTTCATATTTTCTCTATCTTTTTAATATGATTTTACATGGTTATTTATCATAGTTTGTTGATACCAAATACAAACATGGCTTGTTAAAAAATCCCAATAACCAACCCTTGTTACTTAAAGCCTTCTCCAATGGGAGTGGGTTAAACCTAATATTTAACATTTTAGCCTAAATCATTCTCCAACCATGTATACAAAGGGGCAATAAAACCAATCCAGGCAAAAGCCCAGGCAGAATAGCGCCCCTCCTATTGCCTAGATCCAAATTTTGTGTAGCCCACATACCAAAAGCAGCAGTCTAAAAGCAATTTGCAAAAGGCTTAACCTCTACTAGCCCTCATCATTTGGCCCGCGGGCTCATGGGCTTAGCCCGATTCGAACCCACTGGCTTTCTCAAGCCTAATGGCCGGGCTTGGGCTTTTAATTTTCTAAAAAAACCCAACTTGGGCAGACTCGGTATTTTCTCTCTCCTCTTTAAAGCCCGGCCCGACTCAGCCCAAGCTTATTAAATTTGGGCCGGGCTAGCTCGACCTGGCCCATTGACGAGCCCTAACTGCTACAATGCCCCTTGGAACATTGGTCAATTTTCACTTTACCCCCTCAAAGTTAAAGTGACCCACTATGTCCCCTTGACCAAGGTTTCGTGTGTCACTTAACCACTTTCGTATGTCTCCTCTTTAAAGCCCGGCCCCACTAAGCCCAAGCTCATTAAATTTGGGCCAGGCTAGCTGAACCCAGCCCATTGACGAGCCCTAACCTACAATGCCCCCTAGAACATTGGTCAATTCTCACTTTACCCCCTCAAAGTTAAAGTTACCCACTATGTCCCCTTGACCAAGGTTTCGTGTGTCACTTAACCACTTTCCGTCAACGTCATCCCAAGTTCCATTAAAATGATGACGTGGCAGGGGTATATTGGTCAATTCAATTGAGTTGGGATTTTCCCCACCAATATGAGGTTGTGACGTGTTCCTGTGGACCCCACCTCTAACGACTGATGTAGCTAAAACGATCGAATTGATTTGAGATCGCTGGCGAATCAAAAAACCCCAAATTGGCTTCCTCCTCCCATAGAAGAAGATAAAACCCTAGAAATCAGAGGTTGGGTTTCCATGAAAATTGAAGATGAAGTGTGAAATAATCTACGGAGGGGAAGAGTTGGATGTGGCGGCACCGCGTTGCTTTTGTGGGAAGATAGCTCGCTTACAAACTGTAGGGGTATTTTTGGTTACGACGGTTTAATGCGGACTTGGGCTGTCGTGGAGAGCTAATTGTGATGCCCCTTTACCTGAGTTCGGAACCAGGCCCCAAAACACTCCAAGAAAATGTAGATTTTCAGGGAATGTTCTGTTTCTTCCCACCAAGAAGGAGATGACCGTGATAAAAGAATTAGAAAGTTATTCTTGGCTTGAAAGGCTTGTGATGCGGGAGCTAAGTTTCCACAAGTTTAGCGAGAGAGAGAGAGAGAGAGAGATTGACAGGATTGCTGCTTGGGTTGGTATCAAAGACCTTGCTGGAAAGTTGGGTGATGGGATGAGATTTGGGACTTTTTGTAGGATATCATCACATGAGAAGATTAAGTTGGGTATAGATTTCTGGTTTCTGGGTGTTTTTCTTGTCGTCCCCGTCGTGCTTTCTGGTTGTTTCTCTTGACCTTTTATACACCTTGTGAGTTTACTTCCCCACACGCGTGCACTCCGGTATCAAGGTGGTTCGGCTTGCTCTCCGGCTTCAGAGGTGGTCCGACCCCTCTCTCCGACTTCGAGGTGTTTTGTTTCCTTTTTGTCGTTTTGCCTCCCAGCTGAGATGACATAACCTCTTCATTTCATGCAGTTGTAGGGTAAGGAGTTATTTTAGGTTGTTGGTTTTGCTGTCGTGCCTTTGTTTTGCTGAGGACCTTTGTTTTGCCGTAGGGCCTTTGTTTTGCTGCAAGACCTTTGTTTTGCTCCAGGACCTTTGTTTTGCCACAGGACCTTTGTTTTACCAGGACTTTTCTTTCTCTCCGCTTACCTATTTAATGACTCAAGAAAATGGGCTTGGCCTTGGTGCCCAGCCCAAAACCTCCATTTTTGAGCCACTAATAGGCCTTGTGTAACTTGTAACAATCTACACCACAAACCGATCAGCAAGCCCCAGTATGTAATTAAGTGTCTTAGGCCCACTTAGGCTTGTTGCGAGTTTTGACACAACAGGGAGTTGCTTGGCATTGCACGTTTATCATGTGCTTATGCTTGGGCTGTATCATATTGCAGTGGCTCGAGCTTTGTCTTAGATAATGCTTGACAGTGCAGTGGGCTAAGTGGGCTTGGGCCTACAAAATCTTGTAGTCCTTACAAGTTTGCATGTGAAAGTGGTAAACGCATACCACCACCTTCCCACGTGCCAAATTGTAGCCTTGCTTGGCATGGCATGCATGCATCGGCTAGGCTGTTGTTATAGCGTGATAGCGTATTGGGCTTTAAAATATGCATGGGCCTTTCCTATGATTTTTTGGGCCTTAACACAAACTTCGTGGACTAAGGCCAACCCACTTCGAAGATTCCATGTTTGTCCAAACTCATTAGGGGTAAGTTTTGTTGTTCAAAGTCTGTGAATTGGGTTAAATTTTTTTTATTAATTGCTATTAATGGTTGATGCAGAGGCGGAAAAAAGGATGTGGGTTTTTTGTTTGGGTGGATGTTGAATTTCCACCTAGAGAGTAGGCTCTAGTGAGTTGGCTACTTGGAAGATTGAAGGAACTTGAAAAGGATGTTGGGCGTCGTCAATCAAGAGAAAGAAAGTTAATGGGTTGGCTAATTCTTTCCTAGGGTTTAGTAATGTTGCTATTGTTTTGGCACTTTCTATAAAAGTTGCCACAAAATGTGGGCATTGTAATGGAGGAATTAGGCAGATTTTAGAAGTCTGTATTTTGCAACTGTATGTAAAATATCATGTATTGGTACGCATGTAATGATGAAGGAACATGGTTTGATTTTCCAATTGTATGTAACAATGTATTGGTACTTATCTAATGAATGTGGTTTTTGAAAACAATGTGTGAGTCAGTTTTTGGATTTTGGTACTTCTGTAATGGTATCAAAAGCATTACCAAAACAACAGTACCTCCAACACTTCCCAGAAGGTATGAAAAAGAGTATATAAATCAACTTATCTAATGAATACCTGAAAAGAAGTTCATAACATCAAAATTGCACCAAGCTAGAAACAGTTTATAACATTGATCAAATCCTTACAATTTATAACATCCATCAACTCCTCACAGTTTATATAGCATTACTTTCAATCAGGACCTAAGATCAAAATGAATACCAATACTTGATGCTATTGAAAGGGTTGTCCTTAACAATTGGACTTGCAAAATAATAGTTCAATCAAAAGCCCCATTTGAAAAGGTTGTCCTTAACACTTGTCCTTAACAGTTGGACTTGCAAAATAACAGTGGAATGAAAAGGTCTTCACAAGAGGCATTTTAACAAAACACAGAACACTTGCACGTCATCAGAATCTCCAAGGCTGATAACCATCCAACAAATCCTTTCGATTGGTAAATTTCATCCTCTTGGCAAAATATTTGAACCTCTTTTTGATTGTACCACTGGCAAAAGGGTGTGATGAGCTTACACTTGGTTGAGATCCATGCACAGTTTGAGAGGTTTAGGTAGGTTGAGAACATTGGCCAGTTTGAGAACTTGGACAAGCTTGCACATATTCACTTCCTTGAACAAATTGAGATCTTTGCACAGTTTTCGAGAACCATCCTTCCTTTCGGTAAATTTAATCCTCTTTGTGGGAGACTTGAACCTCTTTTTTTTGGCAGTTTGAGAAGCTTGGGTAGTTTTAGAAGCTGGGGTAGTTTCAAAAGCTTGGGTTGTTTCAGAAGCATGTGGAGTTTGAGAAGATTGGGCAGTTTCAAAACATTGGGCAATTTCAGAACACTGGCTAGTTTCCAACCTTCTTCTGACCTAAATATTGAAGCACAAGGCAATTTACATCAACTACATCCCATACCTCTTCCTCTAAATATGTATAAAAGGAAAGTCACTTACAGGTTGCTTGGCTCTTGATTGTCTTGTAACCCTTTTGGTTGATGTCGTGTCAATTGTTTTCTTCACATTTGGTTTAGATGGGACCTAACATAAGAAGAGAATCACTTGAAAATAAATAATAAAGATCCAAAACAAATAAGCATTGCCAATGTTTTTTGGGAAGAGACAAACCTGACTGGTAGTGCCTTCTTTTGCTTTAGGGCAGCTCATCCTATTATGGCCTCTTTGTCTACAAAGTGAACACTTGGTTTCCAAGTTATACCTCTGCAACTTGGTGGATGTAAGATTAGATTTGCATGGTTGTTCACCTGCTGACCTCATCCTCTTCTTCCTAGGTCCCCAGGTTGTTTGTGATAAAGTGGTGGCATCAAAGGAGGCCTATGACACTTAGGCCACAAGTCTTCACTTGTCATTGGGTGAACCATTGGACTGTAAGCTCTCATAAAGGCTTCCTTCTTGTAACAAGCATCAACATAAGCAATATGATCCCCCATTTAATTGCCCAATGGCAGCACAAGCATGCTTGCATGGGATCCCAGTGATATCCCATCTCCTGCATGAACAACTATGCCTTGCCAAATCAACCACAACCTGACTTCCATCATGGTTTTTGACCTCATATAAACTCTCCCCAGCAATCTTTGGAATGCACCAAGCTGATTCTATCTTCGTTTTCTCCAAAATGCCAAAAATCCTTGGACCAATGTCATGTTTCCATCTCTCACAATATGCTCTTCTAGTTGCCATCAACAACATAATATAGTATCTAATCCTCTCTAGCATGGTTAAAATGGGTTTGTCTCTAACTTCTACAAGGGCACCATTAAAAGCCTCACACATATTATTCAAAAGGATGTCACACTTGGAATGAGTTTTAAAGTGAGCTCTACACCACTGTGATGGATCTAAGGCCGCCACCCAATCAAATGCAGCGTGGCTCAACTGCTCATGTTGCATCGATTCAGCTGCACCAAAATGGGTTCAACTGCATCCTCAACTTGTGATACTCGCAAGTGCACGAGCCATTCGATAGCATAGCATATGTAAGTGCGAGGTCGATTCCACAGGGATTGGTGATTGAATGATCCAATTCAGTTTTCCTACACAAAACATAAATGAAAACAAAAGAACATAAAACAAGGATTTTGTACAGCACTTGAGAACATGGAGAGTTTTTGGAGAGAACGAGAGAATGTGTTTGAGACATGGAGACTTTTGGAAGAGAAGGGAAATGTGTTTGGGAAATTTTTAGGAGAGAAAGGAAACGTGTTAGAGAACTTTAGAGAATTTTGGAAGAAGGAATGAGAGAAGTGTTTGGAGAGCTTTAGAGAATTTGATGAAGGAAATGGGAGAAGTGTTTGGGAAATTTGGAGAAGATGGAGACTTTTGGAGAAGAAAGGAAAGTGGTGTTTGAGAACTTTTGTGGATTTTGGAAGAGCATGTGTTTGAGAGCTTTGAGAAGGGAGAAGAAAGTGTTTGGGAAGTGTTTGAAGAATTTAGAAGAAGAGAATTTAGTAGAATGATCTTATTACAACAATTGAGAACTACAAACGGAAACTAAGAGAATTTGAGGGAGAGAAGGGAAGGGAGCTCTAGAGAAGTGTTTGAGAGCTCCCTTGGGGTGTGATTACAAGCTTAGAGAACTTCCCTATTTATAGGCCTAGGGGAAGTGAAAATCTGAATTATACAATAGAGTTCACTAACCACACTCACTTCACCAACTTACAACACTTAATTCACCTAACACACTATTGCATTTGAAAACAATTCTTCTTGTCATTAAGCTTAGTGTTGCATCATCCACTTCAACTTCAATTAATTCATTTGGCTGCTGCAAAATTCCACTCAAAAATAGGTATTGAATATGCTTCACCAAACTTTCCCACAATCAACAACACTTCATCATGCATATGTCATGCATGACAATGCATTGCAGCCAGCTTGTGGGCTCGTTTTGGGCTTGTGGTTCCATCCTGAAAAATCTGGAAAAATATGGATCTTGAAGCTCTTTGAATTATCTTTCCAAGCATATGCAGCCTAACTCAAGGAAAAATCGAGAAGCCCTTTAAATGTGATTTTTGGCCCAGTAACGCAGATGCTGCCGAATTTGACCTTAAGTTGCCAAAACATGTATAACTTTCTCTAGAAGACTCGGAATCATGAACCGTAAAATTATACAGAAAATAGACTTCCGTATCTTTCCAATGATGTATGGCTCATTATTTGGTTCTTCTTGAGTAAGTACAGTCTAATCTGTGAAGTTGACTGATCTGCAGACACCATTTTGAGCTAATTTGTCTCCAAAATGCAATTAGTGAGTCTCAAGCTTATAACACTGAAACAAGCACAAAACTTATCAAAAACACAAGCTTAACTCAAAAACATAACCAAATCATAAATTAGAAGGGTACAAAATGATATGTAATTTTGCACCGATCAAATACCCCCAAACCTAGATTTTGCTAGTCCTCGAGCAAAACAAAAGGAAAACAAAGATAAAAACAAACAAGAAGTTAACTAGACCACTTTCGTAAGTAACTCGATTGCATTTAGCGTATGCAACAAGCCTTTAAACCTCTAGGCATCCCTAGTAGGAGGAGTTGTGTCTCCTGAGGGTTTAACAGAATTCGATACCCACAAACGTTTGACTAATTTCTACAAAACAAAGTAGTTAGAAAACTTATTAGATTTGTTAGTCCTTAATCAAAACAAAAAACAAAAACAATTACAAAAACAAAAAGAATTCAAAACAATCTTTCCGAACATTTTCTGAAGAGAAATGACTCATGCACATGACTCAAAAGTTTTATTAATAAAAGCTCCATTTTAGACATTATTCACAAGGTGGCAAAGTTCAAAACACAACATGCTCAAAGTGTAGTAGTGTGATAGCCAAATGCAACAAATTCCCCAAATCTTAGTTTTCACACAATTTCAAAAATCATACAAAGCACAAGTTCAACTTCAAATCTCACCAAAGTTGTCCTCTCACAAATGAATCACTCGGAAGAGGGTTACAATGCAACACTCAGTTATAAACATGAGATTAGAGTTAAACCAAAAGGGACTTAACTCGAAATAGAAAGATGAAGAACTTGCATTAATATGATCTCAAGAAGGATGTCAAACACTTAAAAGTAGAAAAATGTATGCAATTCAACCACATGACATTTAAGATCAATTTAGGTCTTTAACATAGGTTGTAATGGGGCCAAGGGTGTAAGGTGAGTAAGAAATGAAGGGTATGGATAAAACAAAGTCCAAGGAACTCAAAATATATGAGCATAAAACAATTGTTTACAAGACTTCGAATCATCACAATGAGAATTTATTTTTACATGATCAAAACTCCTTGTACCTTCATTTACATTGATTCATACTCCTTTATTGAACAACCACCAATTTATTTTGAAGGCCCAAAAATGGAAATTCAATCAACCACCACATAATCACAACTTTACTCTTTTCTTTCACCAATTGTGTGAATATATATATATTTTTGAAATGTAACACCTCTTCCCAAACCTAGTATGAAAAACACATTCCAATTAAAGCTCATGAGTTCCTTAGAAAGGTAAATATTTGTTTTTCAGGCTAAGGTGAGGAAATATAATTGGTAAATGAAAGAAAAGGTTTACATGTAGGTTCAAAATGGTTAACAATAGAAAATCATGCTTAAGCATGCATAAGGTTAGCTTGAAAGGCACAAACGATCCAAAGAGGGCCTTAATATCATTTCTTTAAATGTCATGAAGTCAAATTGCATAAGACTGAATGACTTTTAAGTGTTCAACCAAATCAATGAATAATGAGATCAAACAACAACTTAGATGACAAGAAATTAAGAGTATGTATATAACACTTATGAAATGAAGTACAAGGCTCAAAAGCTCACTTTATATGGTTGGTTATATAAGTCTAATTTATGCTTCATACAATTCTTTAGATCATGCAAATCCTTTAATTGGAAAATTATGAAACAAATGCCAAGTGCAAAGAAGGTTTCAAACATATCATGCTAGAACAATGCCAAATTTATTTTTTTTTTTTTTTTTTTCAATTTAAATTTTTACTTCTTTTTTTTTTATATAATTTTTTTTTAATAAAATAAAATGAAATCCAATTTTCATTTAAGTCATGCAACATTTATCACAATCTCATCATATGTATTCGGAAAGTGACTCAAAAACAAAACAAAAATAAAAATAAAAGCAAGACTCAAAAATAAAATTAAAATAAAAATAAAAACAAGCAAATAAAAAAATTTAAATTAAGGAAAAACCAAATTTACATGCTAAACTCTAATACCCCCAAACCTAGAAATGAACATTGTCCTCAATGTTTAAAAATTAGTCACAAACAATGTCATAACAAGAAATGAAAGGTACTAAAGTAAATATAAATCACAAAAAAAAAAAAATAGTTATTACAAAAATAAATTACAAAAACAAACAAACAAACAAACAAACAAAAAAATTAAACAGTAAACCCTAATTACACAATTCTGAAACCCAAAATAAAAAATAAAAAAATTTTGAAGCCCAAAGCCCACAATGAAATTAACCCACCTTGAAACCCAAACTAAAGTGAAACCCGACCCACAATGTGTTTTCATTTTCGGCTTTTTAATTATTATTTAGTTTTGTAAAACAAACTATCGAACCGTGAGTAGAAACACAAAGAGCGGGATTTTTTATTTTATTTTTAAACATGAGTTATGATGTCTTGGTTCAGTGTAAGGGACCAACAGAGAGGGCGAGACACGTGTCGACGCATAGAGGCGCCGCAGACTCCACAAGTCGTGATGACTTTCCTCGAACGCGTTCGTTCAGAAAGGTCACGTCGTGGTAAATGAGTTGGGTGTGGTTGGAAAGAGAGAAGGTGGTGGGACTCGAGGAATCCTGGAGATTCAGAAATGCTCGACGCTGCACTGGCTAGGGTTTGTCAAAGACTATGTTTATAAGAAGGAAAAAGAAGGGGAAAAAAACAAAAAACACAAACTCAGAAACTCGAAAGAGAAAAGAAGCAAGAAAAAGAAAAAGTGAGAATCAAATGGCCTCTTCCTACCCATTTTCGTTGGATCTCAACCTAGCTCCACCGACTCAGACATGGGACCAAGCAGCGGCACCAGTATGGGTACCATACTTTGCCTCCGTAAGGGGGCCTGTGACTGTTAATGACTCAATACTCCTGGACAACGATGTTGCCATTGAAGTTGACAGAAATTTAGTAACTCCTAAAGATATACGTGTGTTCGGGACAAGAGATGAAAACCGGGTCACGAGTGATGCCCTGGCACTGAGCGTGCAGAGTACATCATGTGTTGCAAGTTTGGGTCATCGCCTACTTGCGAAGTCTCATGAGGTAGAGATTCTGAAAGGTCAGTTGCGGCGGAGCGAAGTATGATTGAAGAGTGTCAGAGTGCTATAAAAAGCTTGAAAAGGGAGAGGGCAAGGATAGTGGAGGTGAATCGACATCAGCTAGAAGTATTGAGACGAGAATAAAAACCTATCAAAGATGGTAGAGTTGTATTCTCGTGACATGCGAAAGCGCTGGAGGACCTAGACCGACCGGGTAAACGCAAGAAAGTAGATCGCGAGAGTAGTTACACTCAAGCTAAGATTGCGATCTTTGGGAGCTCAAGTGGTGAGCCCCAGGAGGCTGTGCGTGAAGCCCCGGAAGAGGACAGCTAGAGGGCCAAACTCAAAGCTCCTATGGTCGAGACACCTAGCGCTATGAAGAAATGATTTCTACCTGTTTTTATTTTTTTGGTTGTTTTTGTTTTTGTTATTTTTGTTTCAGAAATAAAAGAGTAAAGTTGCAGAAGGAAAAAGAAAGAGACAAAGAAAACACACTTCCCAAACTTAAATCAAACAAAAATGACAAACGGAAAAGAAAGCACACTTCTCAAACTAAAATAAGACAAAGGTGATAGCCGAAAGGGAAAAACACAAAACACTAGAAAATGAAAGTAACGGGCAAAAACATAAAACACCCGAAAAACACGGAAAAAAGAGAGTAAAGTAAAGTGAAAGTTAATGTGCTCCCCCTTGAAGCAATTAGGTCGAGCATGCCCGGGAAATCCGAAATGGTGTTGGCTCTCTCTCATCAGCATATGCCTATTTAAACCACATCTCTGCAAGCGGATGATACTCAGCATTCCTTCCTGCAAACTCAAGGAAAAACATCAAAAAATTCAGAAGCAAAACAAATGGCATCCTCATGCACTCACCTTGATGATCTCAACCTTGAGCTCTCACTTGCGCCACCGAATGCGCGGGATAAGGGCTCGTCCAAACCCTATCTTCCCAAACTCCGCATATCATCATGGTACGGCCTCAAACTTTACCTGAGGTGATACCGAACTTTTCTTAGGGCAGTGCCGAACGGAGCAGTGCTGCTGGGTAGCATGATTGACAGTAAACTCACATCGGCAGGATCACCTGCATGTGGCACAAAGGTCCGACAAGGCTGCAGTGGAGGAGTCCCACAATTTAACGGTGCTCCATGCGGTCTCGGCTACCAATTTAGGCATGCGATTGTTGGCGAGAACACGGGAGTGTGCCGCGCTCAGCGAGGAAGTAGCTTCCTTGAAGTCTACGGTGGCGGACCTCCAGAAGCGGCTCTTCTTGCCAATCAGCACGTGGAAGCACTGGAGAAAAAAATGAGGACCATGTGGAGCTGCTGCAAATTCTGCAAATAAGAAAGAATAGAGGCATGCCATGAAGATGAAGATGAAGAAGTTGTTTTTTTTAATGCGGTGTTTAAATAAAAATGTGTTTTTAACATTCAGAAATAAACTAACTAACCACACCACGTAAATAAATACATAAACTAACTTAACAAAACAAAAAAAAAACAAAAAAGCAAAAAAGTTCCAAATTGATTTTTTTTTAAAAAATTTATTATTATTTACAACTAACTGACCACACAAAGAAAAAAGAAAACAAAGAAATTCCAAATTGCAATTTACAAGGAAAAATAAAAACTCAAATTTCAATTTTTAATTTTTAAATTTTTTTTTTAAACACACAAATATACAAGCAACTCATGGATGACCAGTTAAGGGCCTCAGAAAACACAGCCAGGGGATCCGGGAAGGTTGGAGGGGTCACAATGGTCCCGCTTAAAACTCAAACTTCTTAGACACCGAAGGTGTCGCCTAAAGAACTCCTAGACACTGTATTGACGGAAGTGCTTACCTGGAGTTACCATAAGTCAACTCATATGAAAAATCTTTTTGAATTTTTGAATTTTTAGTTTTTAAGATAAGAAAAAAAAAAATAAGATAAAATGAGACAACAAACCATAAATGAAAATGAACTAAGTACTCTAAACAAACTCAAACAAATGACATAAATTGTTGTACTAAAAGAAACAAACCAAGAAATAAACAGAATTTAAAGAAGAGAAAGGATTGAAATGCTCCCCCTTGAAGCGATTAGGTCGAGTATGGATGCACCTGAAGGTCGCGACTTCTCCCACTGCTCCACACTTCCCATTCTTATGATTGAGGTTGCCATCTCTCTCCATTTTTATTGAGCTATTTAAATTGCTAGAACAAGCACACACAAAATCTTGAAACAGAATTAAAAGGATTAGGAAATAAATTTAAAAAAACTAAAAAATGAAAAGGAAAAATCAACACTTCCATGTTTCAAAGTAACAAGCAACAAAGTAAATCAAACTAGCTTATGGAGTTCGTTCTTTCTCAAATATGATTATCCATATGGTGTGTGGTTTTAATCAAGTATTCAGAAAAAGCATTTAGCTATGGTGTTTAGTCTAAACACAAATTCCGAACCCATTAAGAACAAGAAGAACAATAAAGAACCAAGTAGAATTTAAACATGGTGTTTGTCTTCAATATCTACCCATTCATTCACTAATCAGTCCAAGAGTCATATGGTGTTTATGTAAACTTGGACAAGATATTTAATTAAGAGCAAGTGAATGAAACCATAAACAAGAAATAATCGACATGCTACTTGAACTTTTTTTTTTTTTTTTTGTGTTGTGTAAGCTGGGACTCAAACCCAGTTCTCTTGCTTGTCAGGCAATTGTCCTTGTCCGTTAGACTACAAACACAACTTGTCAATTAACCTCATTAACTTTAAAACATGAAACTATCTAGTTATATACAAAAAATAAAAATAATAAAAAGTAGGAAAACCAAATAGAATCAAACAATGTTACCGATCCCGGCAACGGCGCCAAAAACTTGTTGCGTCGATTCAGCTGCACCAAAATGGGTTCAACTGCATCCTCAACTTGTGATACTCGCAAGTGCACGAGCCGTTCGATAGCATAGCATATGTAAGTGCGAGGTCGATTCCACAGGAATTGGTGATTGAATGATCCAATTCAGTTTTCCTACACAAAACATAAATGAAAACAAAAGAACATAAAACAAGGATTTTGTACAACACTTGAGAACATGGAGAGTTTTTGGAGAGAACGAGAGAATGTGTTTGAGACACGGAGACTTTTGGAAGAGAAGGGAAATGTGTTTGGGAAATTTTTAGGAGAGAAAGGAAACGTGTTAGAGAACTTTAGAGAATTTTGGAAGAAGGAATGAGAGAAGTGTTTTGAGAGCTTTAGAGAATTTGATGAAGGAAATGGGAGAAGTGTTTGGGAAATTTGGAGAAGATGGAGACTTTTGGAGAAGAAAGGAAAGTGTTGTTTGAGAACTTTTGTGGATTTTGGAAGAGCATGTGTTTGAGAGTTTTGAGAAGAGAGAAGAAAGTGTTTAGGAAGTGTTTGAAGAATTTAGAAAGAGAGAATTTAGTAGAATGATCTTATTACAACAATTGAGAACTACAAAGGGAAACTAAGAGAATTTGAGGGAGAGAAGGGAAGGGAGCTCTAGAGAAGTGTTTGAGAGCTCCCCCCTTGGGGTGTGATTACAAGCTTAGAGAACTTCCCTATTTATAGGCCTAGGGGAAGTGAAAATCTGAATTATACAATAGAGTTCACTAACCATACTCACTTTACCAACTTACAACACTTAATTCACCTAACACACTATTGCATTTGAAAACAATTCTTCTTGTCATTAAGCTTAGTGTTGCATCATCCACTTCAACTTCAATTAATTCATTTGGCTGCTGCAAAATTCCACTCAAACATAGGTATTGAATATGCTTCACCAAACTTTCCCACAATCAACAACACTTCATCATGCATATGTCATGCATGACAATGCATTGCAGCCAGCTTGTGGGCTCGTTTTGGGCTTGTGGCTCCATCCTGAAAAATCTGGAAAAGTATGGATCCTGAAGCTCTTTGAATTATCTTTCCAAGCATATGTAGCCCAACTCAAGCAAAATTCGGGAAGCCCTTCAAATATGATTTTTGGCCTAGTAACGCAGATGCTGCCGAATTTGACCTTAAGTTGCCAAAACATGTATAACTTTCTCTAGAAGACTCAGAATCATGAACCGTAAAATTATACAGCAAATAGACTTCCGTATATTTCCAATGATGTATGGCTCATTATCTGGTTCTTCTTGAGTAAGTACAGTCTAATCCGTGAAGTTGACTGATCTGCAGACACCATTTTGAGCTAATTTGTCTCCAAAATGCAATTAGTGAGTCTCAAGCTTATAACACTGAAACAAGCACAAAACTTATTAAAAGCACAAGCTTAACTCAAAAACATAACCAAATCATAAATTAGAAGGGTACAAAATGATATGTAATTATGTACCGATCATCTCATATTTTTCATCTCAGCATCCCACCATGGGATGGTTGTGCTCCTTACCATTTTCTCCATTTGCAATTTCAATACCAATCCTCTGTGACCAGCAAGCCAAAAGTTTGCTTCTAAGTGTTTTGCTACATCAATTGACTCCCGATCTTCATCTACAAGGGCATTTGGGTCTTCAACTACTTCATGGTGGTCTACATAATTTTCAAATGCTTTATCATCCTCTTTCTACAACTGACATTCATTTTCACTCTGCTCATAAGCACTGTCAACAAAATCCGGGTCACCTTCCTTGTCTTCTTCTTCACTGTCTTCATTCCTGTCTTCCACATCAGTCTCACCTATATCAGCCTTATTGCCCTCATTGTTCAGGGGCCCATCATCACCACTTGAATCCCAGTCTTCAATTGTGCAAGCAAGCCCATGATCCTCAGGAAAAGGCCGCCCCTCTTTATCATTGTTCAGTGGCCCACTACCTTCAGTAAAAGCCTCATTTTCATCATTGTTTAGTGGCCCAAAATCCTCAGTAACATGCCCAATATCCTCATTTAAAGCCGCACCTTCCTCTTCACTATCCTCATTCAAAGGCACACCCACCTTTTCACAATCCTCATTCACTGTAACACCTTCCTCTTCAATGTGTTGTACATAAATTAGCACCACTCTTTGATAAGAAAGTAGTACCTTATCACACAAACTTAACAGCTCACCATCCATGTCTATATCCACTAAGTCATCATTTACTACTCCTTTAAGTGATACTTTCCCTATGTGCCCAAGCAGTTTCACTTGCTCCCACATCTCTAACATATTTATATACTCTACAGGACACCAATCCAAATATCCTACAGACCCTCCACTATAACACCACTTGTTCTATTTGTTTTTCACAATTCTACCACCATGATGCACTTCAAAAGTGACCAACTCTTTGTCCTCTACACACAAACAAAAGACGTGTGTCTTTAACAATAGAAAAATAGCATTCTAAGCCAATTATTAAAAGTAAGACAACAAACATGTATATTGCATTCTAAGCCAATTTTCAAAGCCAACTACAAGAAAACGAAAAGGGGACCACATCAGGAAAGGTATACTGCATTACAAACCACTCCCCCAACAGCACATAACACAAAAAGCCCTAAACACTATCCATTCGTACACAACGCGTATCACTATCAGGTCAATATTCTTTTCCACATAACAGGACAAGATTCCTTTACAGAACACAACCCTTTTCAGAAAAATCACTTACCGTACATAGGTTGCGCTTCTCCTGCTTATCGCCAAACGGGCATCGTCGTCGAGTCGTGTCACTTCTTCTTGCATTCAAGTTTTCAAAACCAACTCACATCACTCTCCCTCCCTCGATCGTATGCTCAAACCCTAGATCTAAAATCCCAAAATCTCACATTTCCCTCCCAAGCTGATTTCCTCTTTTCATTTTTGAGTTTTCAGAGATTATAGTGGATGTTTTGTTAGAGATAGGGTCCACAAATCCACAATAGCAGGCCCAACGATTGTTTTAGGTACATCAGTCGTTAGAGGTGGGGTCCACAGGTACACGTCACAACCTCAGATTGGTGCTAAAAGTCCTAGCTCAATTGAATTGACCAATATACCCCTGCCACATCATCATTTTAACGGAACTTGGGATGGCGTTGATGGAAAGTGGTTAAGTGACACACAAAACCTTGGTCAAGGGGACATAGTGGGTCACTTTAACTTTGAGGGGGAAAGTGAGAATTGACCAATGTTCCAAGGGGGCACTGTAGGTTAAGCCTTTGCAAAATTACCCACTTGATGGTGGAGCTAACAGTCAGCTGCATCAAATTTCAAAATCTCCTTGCCTGGGACACTTGTCGCGCTCTCCTCTTGTGACGTTGCAAACCAATACTTCACTTTGAACTACTAGTTCTTTTTTATAAAAAATAAAAATAAATAAATTCTACTCCAACAGCTGAAAATTAAATCCAACAGTCAAAATAATATTATTAATTTATATAAACTAGATCCAACCCCAAAACTCATCCCAAACTCTATAAATAGTCATCCATTTGTTAAATAATCTACCAAATTCAATATTATCCTTTTTCCCTTTGTTAATTTTGTTAATTCTCTTTCCATTGTTGTTGAAGATGGCCTCAAAATCCCAAGGAGGTGTGAATTGGAGACTAGAACAAGATGAGGCATTATGCAAAGGCATCAATCAAGCAATCGATACAACAGTACCTCCACAGGCCATTGCTTCTTGGTTCAAAATCATCAACCAACAATGCTCTTTTTGGAAGGCATGTATGACTAAGGCTAATGCAAGGCAAGCAAGTGGCTCTAATCTTGATAATGTGGTGAGTACACCTTTTATTCAAGGCGTAAATTTATAATTATAATTATTTTCAATTATTAGCTTACTTTTTCTTTTAACTCGTTTGTAGGACATGCATGCAAAATCACTTTTCTTGAATGATAATAAGACTCCTGGAAGGCCTTTCATGTTGTACCATGCTTGGCAAATCTTAAAAGATTGCCCAAAGTGGAATGACCTATTGGCATCTCCCAGACCAATAGTAAGAGATTCTTCTATTAGTGGCAATACAGTCAATTTTGAGGAAGATTGAGATGATGTGCAACAACCCACTCTAAGGCCACTTGGACGAAGGTTGCAAAAGAAGAAAGAGAAAGGAATTGAAAGATCCATAAACATGAGTTCAAACTACATGGTTGAGTTGATTCAACAAGGAAATGATTTCAAGGACGATAGGAGGCGAAAGCTAGAGCTCCTACTGTTAGAAATGTGCCCTGAGAGCCAATACATTTGATGTAATCTCCTTAGAATACATTTCGTATATGATACATAAAGGGCAAACTAATTTGTTATCTTTTACATCGTGTAAAAAAACAAATGTCCAGGGTATGCTAAATAAGAGATAAAGTAATCTAAAGAAGATTAGATTCATGAGACCTTTAATCTCTAACTGTAGTATCCCAAAATGTTCCTAATCATAGGTTATCAAATGGGCATTGATAAACCGTCAAGATTAGCACATATTATGTATGCTCAATTGGGAGGATGGTTAGTCTCAAACCATTTGTGTAGTTGACACTAATACAAGTATGTGGGTGCTCATTAGTGAATGAGTACACTGAACGCGATCAACCGTAGTTCTCGTATGGAGTATTTATCTATATGTCAAACGAGAACTCATAGTTGCAATAATGCAAATTAGTCCTTAGACCTGAGGCATCATGGTTGTCCTGTGATGCGTTATTGATCTTTGACAGCTCTTAAAGGCAAGCCGTAAAAGATTTGTCTTAAGTGTTGTTGGGATCTCTTAATTCATCATAGGGGCATGTGAATGTACAATAAGGAATCTCTACTTTTGATAAAGAAGGAGAATGTTTCAAGATGTGATTCAGTAAATCTTTGGCCAAAGTATTTTGAGCTTGATTTAGAAAGTTGTTCTTAATCATGTTCTTTTGAATCACATGAGGTTGTAAATCATATTAGGGGTTTGACATAATCAATCCGTACCCTAATAATATGATTTGAAACATTGTATAAGAGAAGGACCGTATTGCATTGCAATTCCAACTGAATAGGTTCTTCATCTATTCTGGTTAGCTTGTGTAGCCTTGATATATTGCTAGATGTCACTCTTGGCTTGTGGAAGTCCTAGGATTGATTGTGATCGATCCAAATAAAGGAAGAATTAAAAAGGGGTTTTAATTCCAGTTGGTTAGAAAGAGTTCTAATATTTTCCCACTGCCTTGCTAATTAGAACCTAATGGATCGCACACCTTAAATGGTTAAGTGTCATAAGGCCCAATTTTGGAAGCCCAATGGGGTTTGGCCGAAAATGGTTAAGTGAATATGTATGAGAATTGTTTCCATAAGCTCATTAACACACAAACACAATCCAACATCAACCAAATAGGTTTGGGAGATCAAAGAGAGAAAAGGGAGAGTTTTCAAGAGTGAAATACTTTCATTTTTCAAAGTGGTTTAGATTGAAACCAATCTTGAGAATCTTGCACTAGCATCCAAGTATTCTCAAGATATTTCTTCTCATCTCAAGGTTCCATTGGTGTGGAGACTTAGAGGCCATATACTTTTGTGGCTCACATGGAGGAGAAAGATCAAAGATCAAAGAGGAGATCAACAAAGAGGAAATCATCAAGAGAAGACCAAACACAAATTGGTTCATATAATTGCTTCAAGGGTAATTAGATCTTATCCTTTCTCTTGAATTTTCATTTATGAAAAACATATCAATGTTCATGGCTTAAGATACTTGGAAGAAAGTTTTGTTTTTGAATTTAAACAACCACCTTAGACTTCCGCTGCGATTTATTTGATTAAATGCATGTTTAATATTCAAATGAACTTTGGAAAAATATTTTGAAATTCCTACACCTACAAGCGCAAAACAAACTTACTGAATCTCAACATGCCTATCAAGTCCAACAAGATAAAGAGGCCAATGAACAGAGGATAATGTCCATGGATCTATCCAAATTTACTCCAAGAAAGAAGAAATATTAGGGGAATAAGCAATATGAATTTATGGAGGCCCAGATGAATACAAGTTCCCTGTACATTCCATAAAACAACTCTGAAGACTATTATCCAAGCCCTCCACATGGTGACTATTAGTTTATCTCCATTTCTAATTGTCGTTTATCTTTATTTGTAATTGTCGTTTATCTTAATATGATTAGTCTTTTTAAAATTTCAAGGATAAATCACATAATTAATTAAAATCAGACAATCACTTTCATAATTTAAACACACAACATAATTTAAATGAATAACTCATTGCACTTCTCCTTCACATCTCCAAAGGTGGTTGATCACATCATTTCGTAGATTGTTATGCACATGTGGAGCACGAACCCTATAATGATGGACCATGTAGTCTGAGATAGTTTGCCTGTCTTGGTTTATATCGTATGTGATACTTGGCTCAAGCTCATATGAAAGTCTTGCTCTTGTTATTCTAGATGTTCGTGGACAATTATCATTAGATGCATGGTAATTTATTAGATAAAAATAATGCAATTTCAAAACAAAGTCTACTCATAGATAATCCCATGCTGCTTGACCCTAGAGGGTCCCGCATGTTCCGTACTTTGGGCTGGAGTACTTATTTAAGAACTTTGAAATTAATTCCTAATTTTCCCGGGATTCAAGTGTGTGCACGATGATCGAGGAGTTCCTAAGGTCCAATTACATGTTTCGAATAGTGGAATAACCTTGGAAGACGCTCGGTCAACCGAGTGGTCAAACTTACTAAAATTGGTCAACCGGGCTAGTGGGGCCCACAACCTCCGATTTCCGATCCGAAAGTTCCTACGGGTTCAGCAAGGTTTATTATACATGTCCTGTAGGTTTGGTCCAAATCAAACATTCCGATCGCTCACGATCACATGATCGGACGGTCATTATTAAACGCAATCTTTGAATCATTAAATCGAAGTATCGGGACTTTGATTCTCGATATCCGCGAATTCCTATACGATTCTAGAGGTACCTAGATCAACATATTTGAAAATGGAATCGATCCAACTGTCCGAACATATCAAACCCGGATAATGCCTAATATGTGTAAATCCGTTCGACCATCAAACAATATCCAAATTCAAATCCGAGCATACCATCATGCTCGGGACGACATGGGGAACATTCTAGCTTAAAAACCCAACCTTGATAACCTGCCGACATGTCGCCACCACTGGCTGGTGTCTAGAGAAATTTTCCAATGATTGGAAAACTCCAAACCGCCGACCAATAATCATACCAACATATCAAGCACATCAAGAGGAGTAATTTTATATACATTTGCTCGAAGATTAATTCAACCGTTAAAGCCCTTGAATGAATGGTTGTCTCATCGAAAAACCTAAAAAGTTTTGGCTTCGGATTCAACAATTTTTAGGGAAAATACAACATAGAGGTAAGGGAGTGGGTTAGGTGTGATAGCACGGCCAATGGTTGCTGGAAATAGCCTGCGCAAAGCGTGGAATAGGCAGCAGTCGTGGCCCCTAAACTAGGCTCGGGTTTTGCATGAAATCGAGCCTTAACTCGATGGTTTCGAATCTGCAAAAGGTAGTAGGCTTTGAAGAGGGAAGAGAGACAGAAATTTTGGTGGTGGTGGCGCCATATTTGGTTGCCAGAGGAGCAAGTTTGTCGGCTGTTTCTATCGCAAGAGGAGAGGAATCGAGGGAGGAGGAGAGAGAAAGGGGGAATGACTCGTGAAAGAGAGAGAGAGAGTATGTTTTTTTTTTATAAAAAAAAATAAATCAGACTTCAAATTATTTACGGTTATGCCACTATACTTCCGTTGATCGTAATTTCTTCGTTACAACTCTGATTTAAGCCCACTACGTGTCTACGAACTCGTATCGATGCGATCTACGTCATGGTGCCATACAAAGATAAGCAATGGTTCAGGACATGATTAAAACAAGACAATAGGAGATGGGAAAGGGTTCAGAAAATAATTAAAGAAGACAATGGGTGGTGGGCATGGGTTCAGAGCATTATTGAAGGAGGATAAAGGAATCCAATGAAGTAAAAGTAAAAGTAAAAAACCAATATACCCATCCATTTGCCTATAAATATTTACCTCCACATGCAACCTAATCAACCACACCAATGGAACCTAACAATCGAATGGAGTAGCATACATTTGATTGCGGATGCCCCCATCCTAGGTGCAATCCACCTCCACCACCTGTAATAATCAAGAAATGCAATAAACAAGTATTCCTAGAGTCCGACTTCACTTAAAGTTCAGAAATCCGAGCCCATAAGCAATATCCAAAGTCTGTTGTGTCGGATTCACTGCACCAAAATAGATTCAGCTGCATCCTCAACTTGTGATACTCGCAAATGCATGAGCCGTTTGGTAGTATAGCATATGTAAATGCGAGGTCGATCCCACGAGGATTGGTGATTGAATGATCCAATTCATTTCCCCTACACAAAACAGAAATGAAAAAGAAAATAAATAAAACAAGAAAAAAAAAGGAAATAACTCAAGCAAATAAGTTCCCAAGTTCAATTAGATTAACGGATTGATTCTAGCTAAAGTATGATTAAGCCATGGTGTTTGGTCAAAACCTTGTGTTCCTAATTCCCTAATTTGATCATTTGTTGTCTAACCTAAAATTAAGCATTAGGAACCCATTAAGCATAGAAGAACAATTTAAACAACCAAGCATGTATCTAATCCCTGTTGTCGAATGTCCATACATACTCTTCCTATTCATAGTTCAATTCGAATTAAAGCATGGTGTATACTCTTAATTCAAACCAAGATAGCTAACATGCAAACCTAAATGGTGATCAATCATTCAAACTAGCATATTAACTTATAAGCATAATGAATAAGAACAAAAACCATAATTGAACTTGGAAACTAATTAAACTTGAATACTTAAGAAAGAATGTACATTACAAATAAAAGTAAAGTGGAACTAAGAAAACTTGAAGAAAAATTTAGTAAACTCATTTTGTTACAACAATTGACAACTTGAAAGAAAACTAAGAGAATTTGAGGGAGAGAAGGGAAGGGAGCTCTAGAGAAGTGTTTGAGAGCTCCCCCCCTTGGGGTGTGTTTTGAAGCTTGAAGGCTTCTCTATTTATAGGGCTAAGAGGGAGGAACATCATGATGAATTCCCACACTATCCTTCATCATTTGCTGCTGTAGATCAAGTTTTCCTCACATGGGTTCAAAGGCGATCAGTTGTGGCTGCCCTTTTGCTGCCAACCCATGTGCTTGCCTTTTACTTGCTGAAAAACGATACTTCTGAACCAGACTTGGTGTAGGAAGGCCACAGGTTTTAAAACGTATCCAATGAGGCTGCAATTTGGATATGTTATACTAGACACCCATTGGAACAACTTCTATGAAGAAAGTATTCGAATCAGAGCAGTAGAAGTGTACGTTTTGGCCACTGCAAATTGGCTGCCGAAACAGGGACTGGAATTGACTTCATTTCATTTCATTTCTTTCTTTTTGCTTTACATGCATGCACATGCTTCTCTTCAATAGTTCAAAACCTGATCTCCAGCTCCAAAGTGATCTGCCAATTCAATTCCCATGTTCAAAGGCTGAAGCAAAATTCCTCTCATTATTCCTCATTCTTCTCTCTCTTCTTTCTACCATGGCACTTTAACCTTTGTCTCTTCCTTGTCCCCTTTGCCATGATGCATTTTTGTCTTCACAAATATGATCTTTTAGACTTTCATAGCTGGAATGCCTCCCAACTTCACTCATTATGTTGGGTACAAATTCAGTTATAGCTGGGGTGAGGCACATGGCAAAAAGCTGGCAGCTGCAAATCCTCCTGAGCAGGGTTCAGTGTTGGACAGGCTTAGGACTCCAGATATGTTCAATTGGGCTGAAATTTGGATATGGTATAGTACACACCCATTCGAACAACTTTCATGAAGATCTTCACCTCATCCGAGTCCTAGAGCATGCTGATCCAAAGCCAAGAAGTTGACCTACGAAATTGGGCTGGCAAGGGGTTGTAGCCAAAATGAGTTTGTCTTTAAGCTCTTCTTCCATTCACCCAAATCAGGCCTTAACATGCATGGATTGCATCATTTCCTATCCAAAGCCATCATTGTTACCTAAAGCTCAATGAACTAAAAGATAAACACAAAAAGGATTAAAAGCACAAGTTTAACTAAAAAACATAACCAAATCATAAGCTAGAAGGGTACAAAATGATACACAATTATGAACCGATCAAAATCCAACACCAAGATCATGGAAGGAAAATTTGTTGTTTGTAAGCGTGACAATGACATAATTCTTTTTTCTTTTTTTTTGGTCTGAAAACAATGACATAATTCATTTAACCCCGAAGAGTATAAAGAAAAAATGGAAGACAATCATGGTGATGGCTTTAATGAAGGGTTCGAATTATTTCGGGTGTACACAAAAGTAGTAGCTCCATAGGCTATAGATTGGGATGATGTAGATGATGTGACCAGATTGCAACTTACAAATAAGTCATGTTGTTTCATTTGTTTTTATATACGTCGCGTGGTACTTATTTTTTACTTTCAAAGTCTATGAAATAAAATGTTATTGTCCTTATTTTTATTTTTAAGTGAAATTATAAAATGTTTTGGATTTTGGATTTTTTTTAGGTTAAAATGATCAGAAGATTAAATCATGAATGTTGAAACAAAAATAATGTCAAGAAAAATTAACGACAAAAATAAAATAAAAATAGAGGTTAACCATTCTTAAACAATTTAATAAAACTGAGGACTCAAATTATGAGTTTGCATGGTTGCAGAAAAAAAACAGTTTGAGTCTGGGCAATACATGAATAGTTGTACTTTGGAGGGTGAAAGTTTGAGTTTAGCCCCGACATGGTTGGAGATGGCCTAAGGAAGTAATTGTGCCCAGAAGGCCTAAACTAGGCATGAAGAGCCCATTATCCAAGCCTAAGGAGGCCCACAGACTAATGGGACCAACCAGGCCCATCTAGTACATGTGGTTGGTCCTTCGATTTGACCAGTGCTCGAGCACTATGACTAGAATCCAATCTGTTGCTCACCTAAAAGGACCAATCGGCCCATGGATATTCCACTCATGCCTGATTTCCCTCTAAAAAAGAGACACATGTCAGTTTGTAACTAACCACCCATAAGGTGCCATGTCACTAGCGAACCTTCAGTTCGACATCGGAATGTTGCTTCGGATTCACTTGCACCAAAACGGATTCAGCTGCATCCTCAACTTGTGATACTCGCAAGTGCACGAGCCGTTCGGTAGTATAGCATATGTAAGTGCGAGGTCGATCCCACGAGGATTGGTGATTGAATGATCCAATTCATTTCCCCTACACAAAACAGAAATGAAAAAGAAAATAAATAAAACAAGAAAAAAAAGGAAATAACTCAAGCAAATAAGTTCCCAAGTTCAATTAGATTAACGGATTGATTCTAGCTAAAGTATGATTAAGCCATGGTGTTTGGTCAAAACCTTGTGTTCCTAATTCCCTAATTTGATCATTTGTTGTCTAACCTAAAACTAAGCATTAGGAACCCATTAAGCATAGAAGAACAATTTAAACAACCAAGCATGTATCTAATCCCTGTTGTCGAATGTCCATACATACTCTTCCTATTCATAGTTCAATTCGAATTAAAGCATGGTGTATACTCTTAATTCAAACCAAGATAGCTAACATGCAAACCTAAATGGTGATCAATCATTCAAACTAGCATATTAACTTATAAGCATAATGAATAAGAACAAAAACCATAATCGAAACTTGGAAACTAATTAAACTTGAATACTTAAGAAAGAATGTACATTACAAATGAAAGTAAAGTGGAACTAAGAAAACTTGAAGGAAAATTTAGTAAACTCATTTTGTTACAACAATTGACAACTTGAAAGGAAACTAAGAGAATTTGAGGGAGAGAATGGAAGGGAGCTCTAGAGAAGTATTTGAGAGCTCCCCCCCTTGGGGTGTGTTTTGAAGCTTGAAGGCTTCTCTATTTATAGGGCTAAGAGGGAGGAACATCATGATGAAATGCAACACCACCATTCCTCATTTAATACAACCCATAACTCCCACCTCATCTTGTCCATGTTAGTGTGGTTGGAATCAACTCCATCCCATACTTCATTTGCTGCACCTCCAGCTTTCTTCACATGGGTTCAAAGGTGTTGTGGCTGCCTTTTGCTTCCAACCCATGTGGTTGCTGAAAAAACGAGTTTTCTGAATCAGACTTGGTGTAGGAAGGCCACAGGTTTCAAAACGTATCCAATGAGGTTGAAATTTGGATATGTTATACTAGACACCCATTGGAAAAACTTCTATGAAGAAAGTATTCCCATCGGAGCAGTAGAAGTGTACGTTTTGGCCACTACAAGTTGGCTGCCGAAACAGGGACTGGAATTGACTTCATTTCATTTCTTTTCTTTCTTTTGCTTCACATGCATGCACATGCTTCTCTTTGGTAGCTCAAAAGCTGATCTCCAGCTCCAAAGTGATCTGCCAATTCAATTCCCATGTTCAAAGGCTGAAGCAAAATGCCTCTCATCATTCCTCTTTCTTCTCTCTCTCATTTCCACCATGGCACTTTAACCTTTGTCTCTTCCTTGTCCCCTTTACCATGATGTATTTTTGTGTTCACAAATATGCTCTTGCTTTCTATTTAATATCTGGAATGCCTCCCCACTTCACTCATTATGTTTTGTACAAATTCAGTTATAGTTAGGGAGAGGCACATCGCTAAAAGGAGGCACATGGCAAAAAGCTGGCAGCTGCAAATCCTCCTGAGCAAGGTTGAGTGTTGGACGGGCTAAGCACTCCACAAATGTCCAATTGGTCTGAAAGTTGGATATGTTGTACTAGACACCCATTGGAATAGGTTTCATGCAGATCATCACCTCATTCGAGCCCCATAGCATGCTGATCCAAGGCCAAGAAATTGACCTACGAAACTGGGCTGGAAATGGGTTATAGACAAAATATGTTTGTCTTTAAGTTCATATTCCTCTTATGCCAATCAGCCTTTAACATGCATGGATTGCATCATTTCCTATCCAAAGTCATCATTGTTATCTAAATCTCAATTAACTGAAACATAAACACAAAATGAATTAAAAGCACAAGTTTAACTCAAAAACATAACCAAATCATAAGTTAGAAGGGTACAAAATGATATACAATTATGAACCGATCAAATACCCTCAAACCTAGATTTTGCTAATCCTCGAGCAAAACAAAAGGAAAACAAAGATAAAAACAAAACAAGAAGTTAACTAGACCACTTTCGTAGGTAACTCGATTGCATTGAGCGCATGCAACAAGCCTTTAAACCTCTAGGCATCCCTAGTAGGAGGAGTTGTGTCTCCTGAGGGTTTAACAGAAACGATACCCACAAACGTTTTACTAACTCTATAAAACAAAGTGGTTAGAAAACTTATTAGATTTGTTAGTTCTTAAAATAAAAATAAAAACCAAATAAAAAATAATTACAAAAACAAAAATCAAAAATAAAAAAGTAAAAATAAAACTCAAAAACAATCTTTCCGAACATTTTCTGAAGAGAAATGACTCATGCACATGACTCAAAAGTTAAAAGCTCAATTTTAGACATTATTTATAAGGTGGCAAAGTTCAAAACACAACATGCTCAAAGTGTAGTAGTGTGATTGCCAAATGCAACAAATTCACCAATCTTAGTTTTCACACAATTTCAAAAATCATAACAAGCACAAATGCAACTTCAAATCTCACCAAAGTTGTCCTCTCACAAATGAATCACTTAGAAGAGGGCTACAATGCGTTACTCAGTTATAAGCATGAGATTAGAGTTAAACCATAAGGGACTTAACTCAAAATAGGAAGATGAAGAACTTGCATTAATATGATCTCAAGAAGGATGTCAAACACTTAAAAGTAAGAAAATGCATGCAATTCAACCATATGACATTTAAAATCAATTTAGGTCTTTATTGTAGGTTGTAATGGGGCCAATGGTGTAAGGTGAGGAAGAAATGAATGGTATGGATAATACAAAGTCCAAGGAACTCAAAAATGTAAGAGCATAAAATAATTTTTTACAAGACTTCGAATCATCACGATTAGATTTTTCTTTTACATGATCAAAACTCCATATACCTTCATTTACAATGATTCATACTCCTTTCCTTTAATTGAACAAACACCAATGAAACCCAAAAATGAAATTTCATTCAACTACCATTTAATCACAATTTTTTTTTTCTTTCACCAATTGTGTGAAGTTTTTTTTTTTTTAAAAAAAAATATATTTTTTTAATTTTTAAATATGTAATATCCCTTCCCAAACTTAGCATGAAAAACACATCCGAATTAGAGCTCATGAGTTCCTTAGAAAGGTAAATATTTGTTTTTCGGGCTAAGGCGAGGAAATATAATTGGTAAAATGAAAGAAAAGGTTTACATGTAGGCTCAAAATGGTTAACAATGGAAAATCATGCTTAAGCATGCATAAGGTTAGCTTGAAAGGCACAAACGATCCAAAGAGGGCCTTAATATCTGTTTGTACCGTATCTGACCCTCCCCTCATTAAGTGACACGTGGATTAGAGTGACCCCAAGCGACCAAGGCTCCAACCAAACGACATCGTCTACCGATGACGACAGTCTCATTTCAGGAAGCCTCACTACTGATCATAGCATACAAACGGTATCCCCTACCGATGATGATATCTGGAATCAGGAAGCCGTCGCATCTGATCCAGCATAACATGTAATCAGCACCGCCTACCGATTCTATAGACTTAACCTCGGAGCACCCGCCCGAAAATATCTAAGGATTCGTGTCAACCTCAGGCCCTCCCACGAGTCCCACATCGGAAATAAGTAATAAGAGCATGCAAAATACCCTTTATAAATAAGACCCCTTCACTACAATGCAAGGGTAAGACTTTTCAGCTTGACTTTTATGCTCAATATATTGTCAACAGCAAAAGCTCTTAGAAACTAACTTACTTTGGCATCGGAGGGTCTTAGGCTGGTTCCACACCGGTCCAATAGGCCTTACGAGCCTCGGCTTCTTTCCATTCAGGATTAGCAGCCAAGGATAAGAAGGATCTGCATCGGACGCTCAATCGATCCCTTCGATAGCTCAAGCTTCCAACCAGAAACAATAGCTCATGCCTAGCTCACCATGACCAAGCATCCAATGAGCTCATCTGGAAGTCAGCATGATGAACAACTTCTTGGGCTTACGAATTGGGCTTGGCTGAATCAAATGACGACTTTAAGATGTCCATTGTGAAGTTCAGAATGTCTCTGATCCAACCACACAAACATTGGCCCAATCCAAGCTCCTGGATGAAGAAGATAAGTCCGAAATGAATTTCTAACTTAGTCTCCAGTTTTTGCACGTTTTTGCTCCATTTTGCTTCAAATGCCTCAAGTGGTATAGTGTGCATTCATTCATAATTCTGCAACTGAATAACAAACAAACTAAGGAAAACCAATGAATGCACAATCACACTTTCAAAACTAATGGTATGCCACTTCAGATCTTCACACCAGGGTGTATAGTGTATTGCCACTGCAAAAAGAATTCCAGCATTGAAGTCACCGTACTCAAATACATAGATAGAAATCGCCTCAACTCTAGGTCTCACGAGTATCGCTCAAATCTTCACAAAGAACCTAGGGTTTAGTTTCTCAACAAGCATATGTGAGTGACATTATGTAAAGGGAATCAAGATTTCACATATGAAATAATCATAAAACAAAAGCACGATTTCTGGAAATAAGATCTCATGAAAGGAAATCAAATGCTAAGAACATAGAAAGAATACATTGCATACCAGCACTCATGAACCGGACTTCCCCAAAGATCAGTTAGGTCTTAATCAAGCTTGTAATGTTAGGCTGAGGTAGGGGTTATGAAAAGAAGGGAAATGAAAACTAAGAACTCAAGAACATGCCAAGAGTGCTCCCTCTTGCTGCAAGGTAAATGGCTACATTTTGTGAATCTTCAAGGTCATATGCTTCATTGAACTGAATTTGAACTTTGATCAAGAACATGTTCTGTTTTGTTTTGTTTTTTTTAAACGGATTTGGCACTCTTTTGCTTTTCTCCTTGAATTGCACTAACACACTGATTCTCTCCATTTGCTTAGTATAACGCCCATCCTTGCTTCTTCATTTTGTTGAGATCTTGACATGTTCTCCAGTTATAGGGTATGGCTAAACAAGGGATGGTATCTTAGATTAAGATACAAGGGTAGGAGTAATGTGGGTGATGAAAGAAAGGCTTAAGTGTTTGGATGCAAAATTGGGTAAAGGAAGCACACAACAGGGAGGGATATCAAAGCCTTTTAGTGACTTAAACACACATAGCCTACATCATATCAATGGGTAGATCCTTTCCACAAATGTCAGCAAGCAACATAGCATCTGCAAAAGATCAAATAGTTCTTATTATTCGATGAATATAATGAGATCAACATAAAAGGAATCTGGGAAGTTGTAAGAGTAGAAACAAATAAAACCCTCTCAAGGAATGGAATAGGCTCAAATTAGCTCACTAGGGTAGTCTCCACAATTCTTCTAAAGATATCTGAGTATGGCACCTTCTGGACAGAAATTCCAATTGCATGACAGTGTGTATGGCAGAAATTCTGATGCAAATACTTCCATGGCAACACACTAGCAAAGAATTAGTGACAATGACATTGCATATACATCTTCATTAGTAAGCAAAAAGAAATCTTTCACTAAGACTTAGAAATTCAACAACAAACTCAAAAATTCAACAAGTTTCATCCCACACCCCAAACCTGAATGAAACATTGTCCTCAATGTTTTAAAAGAAAGGAAACAAAATGCAAAAACATACTAGACATAAAATGCACGAAAGGAAACAACTCTAACTAAAGTAAAAACAACATAACCTGGTATTGCAAGCAGTTAGGGTGTGGTGAACTCAAGGGAGTCCACAGCTTGTGTTTCCACAACATCATCCAAGTATTGTTTCAATCGTTGCCCATTCACCTTGAAAGTTGTCCTGTCCCTTAGGTTCTCAATCTCAACAGCTCCATGAGGAAAAACTTGAAGCACCTTGAACGGCCCCAGCCATCTAGATTTCAATTTACCTGGAAAGAGACGCGAAACGTGAGTTATATAACAAAACTTTCATACCTAGCTTGAATTCTTTCCTGAGGATGGCCTTGTCATGATAGCGTTTGGTCCTCTCTTTGTAGATTTTGGAGTTCTCATAACCTTCGTTCCTTAGCTCCTCCAATTCATTGATCTGCAATTTTCTGACATTCCCAGCTTCTTTGAGATCAAAATTGAACTTTTTAATTGCCCAATATGCTCTGTGCTCAAGTTCCATTGGTAGGTGACAAGCCTTCCCAAACACAAGTCGATAAGGGCTCATCCCAATGGGGGTTTTATAAGCTGTCCTATATGCCCATAGTGCATCATTGAGTCGTAGTGCCCAATCTTTTCGAGTCCGGATTGACAGTTTTCTCCAAAATGTTCTTGATCTCTCTATTGCTGATCTCAACTTGTCCAGAAGTTTGGGGATGATATGGAGTTGACACTCTATGTGTGATATTGTACTTTCTCATTAAGGCCTCAAATGGTTTGTTACGGAAGTGGCTGCCACCATCACTAATGACAGCCCTAGGAGTTCCAAACCTAGTGAAAATCACATCTCTCAGGAATTTCAGGACAACTCTATGATCATTAGTCCTTGTAGCCAATGCCTCCACCCATTTGGATACATAATCTACAGCAACAAGAATGTAAGTATAACCCAAAGAGGAAGGAAAAGGTCCCATGAAATCTATACCCCATATGTCAAACAGCTCCACCACCAAAATTTTGTTCAGTGGCATCATATTCCTCCGGCTTATGTTTCCCATTCTTTGACACCTATCACATTTAGAACAGAAATAAAATGCATCTTTAAAAAGAGAGGGCCAAAAGAAACCAGATTGAAGAACCTTAGCTGCTGTTTTCTTGGCACCAAAATGACCTCCACATGCAAATTCATGACTAAACTTGAGTATACTTTGCTGCTCATTCTCTGGGATGCACCTCCTTATGATTTGGTCGGGGCCATGTTTGAACAGATATGGATCATCCCAGAAGTAATGTTTGGTTGTGGCAAGGAACTTCTTTCTTTCCTGAAAAGTTAGATCGTCTCTCAAAACACCACTAGCAAGATAATTAACAAGATCAGCATACCATGGTTCTTGATCATGAATGGTCAATAGTTGTTCATCTGGAAAAGATTCATTAAGGGGCAGGACATCCTCAAACTTGTGGTTACCATCGATGAGACGAGAGAGATGATCAGCAACAACATTTTCACACCCTTTCTTATCTTCGAATTTCTAAATCAAATTCTTGCAACAGCAATACCCATCGAAGCAAGTGTGGCTTAGCATCCTTCTTGGTTAACAAGTACCTAAGTGTTGCATGGTCAGAATATACAATCACTTTAGAACCAACAAGATATGAACGAAACTTCTCTAAAGCAAAAATTACAGCAAGCAACTCCTTTTCAGTTGTTGAGTAATTGAGCTGAGCATCATTTAATGTTCGGCTTGCATAATAGATGACATGAGGGAGCTTATTCACTCTTTGACCTAGAACTGCACCAAGAGCATAGTCAGAAGCATCACACATTAATTCGAAAGGTAAAGACCAATCTGGTGCCTTGATAATTGGAGTTGATGTTAGTTCAAGTTTCAAAGAGTTAAATGCATTCAAACAATCTTTATCAAAGTTGAAAACAGAATCTTTAGCCAAAAGATTGCATAGAGGACGAGTGATTTTGGAGAAATCTTTAATAAAACGACGATAAAAACCTGCATGTCCTAGAAAACTCCTCATACCCTTCACTGAAGTAGAGGGTGGTAGATTAGAAATCAAATCAATTTTTGCTTTGTCTACCTCAATACCTTTGCTGGAAATGGCATGGCCTAACACAATACCTTGCTTCACCATGAAGTGACACTTCTCCCAATTCAGAATCAGATTAGTTTCTTGGCATCTTTTAAGCACTAATGACAAGTGGTTAAGACAATCATCAAAAGAGGATCCAAAAACTGAAAAGTCATTCATAAATACCTCAATGAACCTCTCTATCATGTCTGAAAAGATAGCCATCATGCATCGTTGGAAGGTAGCTGGGGCATTGCATAAACCAAATGGCATTCGTCTATACGCAAAGGTTCCAAAGGGGCACGTGAATGTTGTCTTCTTTTGATCCTCAGGGGCTATTGCAATTTGATTGTAACCTGAAAAACCATCAAGGAAACAATAATGTGAGTGACCAGCTAGCCTTTCAAGCATTTGATCAATAAAAGGCAAAGGAAAGTGATCCTTTCTAGTGGCAGTGTTTAGCTTCCGATAATCAATGCACACTCTCCATCCTATGATTGGTCTTGTTGGCACCAGCTCATTGTCCTCATTCTTGACCACTGTGATGCCTGACTTCTTTGGGACAACTTGGATAGGACTCACCCATTTGCTATCTGAGATAGGATAAATGATTCCTACATCAAGTAATTTGAGTATTTCAGTTCTTACAACATCCTTCATATGTGGGTTGAGTCTCCTCTGGGCTCACGAGTTGGCTTGGCATCCTCCATCAAAATTCGATGCATGCACATTGTAGGGCTTATTCCCTTGATATCTGCAATGGTCCATCCGATGGCATTCTTGTGCTCTCTCAAAACTGTGATCAACTTATCCTCTTCTAATGGTGAAAGGTCAGAAGCTATAATGATGGGAAGGGTTTCTGTCTCACCAAGATAAACATATTTAAGGTGTTGTGGAAGAGGTTTTAGCTCAAGTTTAGGTGGCTTGACAATGGAGGGAACTAGTTTAGTGGTGGCAGGTTTAAGAGGTTCAACAATGGGCGAAATGGAAGAATTGAATGGTTTCAAAACCTCAAGGGCAGCTGCCACTTCAATGAACTCAGATTCATCATCAAGATCACCTAAAGGTTGTGTCAACACAATTTCTAAAGCATCATCAGATTGTGCCTGCACAAACTTAGACAAAACCAGGGAATCCAAACTATCAATTGAAAAACAATCAAGTGAATTAGAAGGATGAGTTAAGGATTCAAACACTTTGAATTCTATGGTTTGGCCAAGGACTGTCATTTTCAGAATGCCATTTTTCACATCAATAAGAGTGTTTGATGTGGCCATGAATGGTCTTCCAAGCAAGATAGGCAGCTCACGGTCATGAATGGGTGCATCTTCCATGTCTAACACTACAAAATCAGCAGGCAATATTAGCTTATCAACTTGAACCAAAATATCTTCAACTATACCTCTAGGATATTTCACTGAGCGATCAGCAAGTTGTAAGCTGAGTGTGGTGGATTTTAGCCTTCCCAAACCTAGTTGCAGGTACACTGAATAAGGCATTAGATTGATACTTGCACCTAAATCCAACATGGCTTTCTCCACTCGTTTATCTCCAATGGTTATGCAGATGGTAAAACTGCCTGGATCATTGAGTTTAGGAGGAAGTTTTCTTTGAAGGACAACACTCACATTTTCAGACACCAACACCTTCTCATGAGGGCTATACCTTCTCTTGTGTGAGTTCAACTCCTTAAAAAATTTAGCATAAGTTGGCATATTCCTGATCATATCAAGTAAAGGCAAGTTAACATTGACTTTACTAAGTATATCATAAATTTCAGTGAATGACTTATCCTGTTTGCTTTTAGCAAGACGTCCAGGGAAAGGAATTGGTGGCACATAAGGGTTCTCGGCCTTGTGCAATATAGGTGAACTTGTTGACGTGCCAATGGGAATTTCTTCTTTTGGTGTCGTCTCTTCCTTGTGTTCATCACCTGCATTCACAACATCATGATTAGTAACTTCTTTGCCAACTTTATTATCAATAATCTTACCACTTATGAGAACTGAGATTGCTTTGGCTTGCTCATGATGCTTGGGATTCACATTTGGCTGGCTAAGGAACTTTCCAGGTTCTCTTTGGTTCAAACTATCTGCAATTTGCCCTAATTGAATCTCCATTTTGGTCAAGGCAGCAGAATGTTGTTGAAGAGCACCATTAGTAGTTTGCTGGAATTGCAAAGTATTTTGAGCCAACAACTTGACTGTGTCCTCCAATGAACTTGGTTTCGGTTGGAATGATGAACTCGCTTGATTTTGATTTTGATTGTTGCTCCAAGAGAAATTTGGGTGATTTCTCCAACCAGGATTATAAGTGTTCGAGAAGGGATCATTTCTTGGCCTTTGGTTGTAAGAATTCATCATGTGGGCTTGTTCTTGGACAAACTCAGGATAAGCATTACTAGCTGAACACATGTGAGTTGGGTGTCCTTGAACATTGCAAATAGCACAAACTTCAACTTGAGGAGCTTTAGGTACCAAATTGAGCACGGAGTCAAGCTTCCTTTGTAAACCAGCAACCTGTAAAGCAAGCTCATTGTTAGGACTAATCTCATAGATACCAGCCTTACCTCTTGTATCTTTGTGTTGAGCATTGGATCCCAACATCTCAAATATGTCATATGATTCTTGAGCATTCTTTTTCTTTAAAGCTCCACCTGCAGCATTATTGACAGTAGATTGACAAGTTTCAGTTAGTCCATCATAAAAAATTTGCATTTGCAAGTATAGAGGTAACCCATGATGTGGACATTGCATTAGAGTTCCTTTGAAACGCTCCCAGCATTCGTTGAATGGTTCTCCATCATGTTGTGAGAAGTTGAAAATCTTGGACCTCAAGGTGGCTGTCTTTTGGGCGGAGAAAACTTCTCCAAGAACTTCTTAGCAACAGCATCCCAAGTGGTTAGTGATCCAGGGGCTAACGACATCAACCAAGTCTTTGCTCTCTCCTTCAAAGTGTAAGGGAAAACCCTCATCCTCAAATTTGCTTCAGATACATCCTTCAAAGGCAAAGTACAAACAACAGTATAAAATTCTTTAATGTGAGCCAAAGGATCTTCATTAGGTAAACCATAAAAAGAAGGAAGCATTTGAAAGTGAGAAGATTTAAGTTCATAGTTTCTAGCTTCTGTGGACAGCAAAATGCATGAAGGTGAATTTGGTATGATTGGTTGAGCAAGATCCTCCAAAGCACGTTGGTCATTAGCTGTCATCTTTTCTTCTTCTTCTTCTTCTTCTTGATCTGAGTTAAAGATGTTGAACAGAGAGTACTCTTCTGAGCTTGCTGAATTGGAGGTTTCGGCTTCTAAGGGATTGAGAATAGATTCAATGGCTGCCTCCCTTGCTTTAACAAGCCTTTGTTCAAGTTGAGCCAGTGATGGTTGTTGTGTACCACGGATTGGTTGGATCCTAATGGTTCCGGATTGAGAGTGTTTCTTGACCGCTGATACAACTTGTTCAAGCAATGGTTTGCTCGACATGCAATACCTGAAAACAAAGAAAAACTAAAGAAAGTAAGCAATAGTAACAAGACTCTTAATCAAGTCCCCGGCAGCGGCGCCATTTTCTTGTTGGACAGATTTTACTCTATCTATTTCTCGCAAGTGCACGAACCAATTATAGTATAGGAATGCAAGCACGAGGTCGTTCCACAGAGACTTGGATGAAAGACACTTAATACTACTACTTAGACTCACAAGTAACCCTAAGACTAAACAGAATTTAAATGGAGTTGTTTTGAGTTTGTTGGAATGAAAACTGCAAAAAGGAAATGCAAAGTAGCAAGTGACTAGCAAGTAGATGTTTTAGAAAGTTGAGAGACAAAGGAGACAAGCACTAGGGTTTCAACTTCACCATGACAATCCAATTTCAAGCTACAAGTTAACAATCACCTAAGTTGATTACAATTTCTGGAGTTCGTTCTTTCTTATGTATGATTATCCATATGGTATTTGGTTTTAATCAAGTACTCAGAAAATACAACTTAGCTATGGTGTTTAGTCTAAGTTATGAATCTGAATCCATTAAGCTTAAGAAGAATACAAAGGAACCAAGTACACATTTAAACATGGTGTTTGTCCTAAATGCATTACTCACTCATTCACTAATTGGTTCAAGAGTCATATGGTGTTTATGTAAACTTGAACTAGATAACCAACATACATGTGTTCAGAGTGGCCAGTTATTTAAACATGCATAAAGATTCAACTAAGAACAAGTGAATGAGACCAGAAAATTAGAAGTAATCAACAAAGGGTAACATTAACTTGAAAACATGAAATTGTCTTGTCAGGTTAAAGTGAAACCCTAGTTATGGTGATTAGTTACACTCCATTAATGGAAAATACATTTGAATCATAAATAACATGGAGAGAGTAAGAAAAACCCGTGAAGAACGAATTATGTTGTTGAAGAGCTTCTCACAGCTTCCACCATGTATGCTGCAACCAGAGCTGAAGAGTGGTGTAGATGGTGTGGATTGTGTTTGGGAATTGATGGGATGGTGGAGGATGGAGTGATCTGTGGGAGAAGTGTATGCGGCTGTGGTTGATGAAGGTTTGAGAGGGGATTGTGCTGGGATGAGTGGTCTGCTAGGAATTGGAAGAGAGGGATTGTGAATTCCAGGATTTTGTGTGTGTGTTGAATGTGGAATGGGAGTGGTATTTATAGGGAGAGGGGAGTGATAAATCTGAATTCAATATGGCTAATGCATACAACACTTGTATTATAAAATCTGAATTGGTTGGTGCACTTCACCAATAAATCCCACCAACAGCCCTACCTCATCATCATGTCAGCATGACCAAGCTTCCAACCAGAAACAATAGCTCATGCTTAGCTCACCATGACCAAGCATCCAATGAGCTCATCTGCAAGTCAGCATGATGAACAACTTCTTGGGCTTACGAATTGGGCTTGGCTGAATCAAATGACGACTTTAAGATGTCCATTGTGAAGTTCATAATGTCTCTGATCCAACCACACAAACATTAGCCCAATCCAAGCTCGGATGAAGAAGATAAGTCCGAAATGAATTTCTAACTCAGTCTCCAGTTTTTGCACGTTTTTGCTCCATTTTGCTTCAAATGCCTCAAGTAGTACCTAGAGATCAATGAACTGAATAACAAACACAAAATGGATTAAAAGCACAAGTTTTATTTAAAAACATAACCAAACAATAAGGTAGATTGATACAAAATGATACAGAATTATGCATTGATCACGGGTAAAAACATAAAACACCAGAAAACACGGAGAAAAAAAAAGTAAAGTAAAGTAAAGGTGCTCCCCCTTGAAGCGATTAGGTCGAGCATGCCCGGGAAATCCGAAATGGTGTTGGCGCTCTCTCATTCAGCATATGCCTATTTAAACCATACTTATGCAAGCGGATGATACCCAGCATTTCTTCCTGCAAACTCAAGGAAAAACATCAAAAAAATTCAGAAGCAAAACAAATGGCAGCCTCATGCACTCACCTTGATGATCTCAACCTTGAGCTCTCACTTGCACCACCAAATGCCCAGACAAGGGCTCCTCCAACTCCTGTCTTCCCAAACTCCACATATCATCACGGCACAGCCTCAAATTTTGCTGAGGCAATACCGAACTTTTCTGAGGTAATGCCGAACGGATAGTGCTGATGGGAACATTGATTGGCAGTAAACTCACTCCGGCAGATCATCTACATGTGGCACGTCGGTCCTGAACAAGATGGCGGTGGATGAGTCCCACGATTTAACCGTGCTCCAGGCGGTCTCGGCTACCAATTTGGGCATGCGATTCCTGGCGAGGACACGGGAGTGCAAAGCGCTGAGCGAGGAAGGGGCTACCTTGAAGGCTATGGTGGCGGACTCCAGAAGCGGCTCTCCTGTGCCACTCAACATGTGGAAGCACTGCAGAGGAAAAATGATGATCATGTAGAGCTGCTGCAGATTCTACAAGTGCGAGACAATAGAGGCAAGCCATGATGATGATGAAGATGAAGAAGAAGAAGAAGAAGAAGAAGAAAAAGTTTGTTATTTTTATTATTGTTTTTGTTTTTGTTTTGTTTTGTTTTTTGTTTTTTTTGTTTTTTTTTTGTTTCTAATGCAGTGTTTGAAATAAAATAAAACTGTGTTTTTACACTTAGAAATAAACTAACTAACCATACCACAAAAACAAAAACAAAACAAAAACAAAATAAAAACAACAACTAAACAAAATAAATATAAAAACTCACTTAACAAAACAAAAACAAAAACAAAACAAAAACAAAGACTAAACAGAAAAAGAAAACAAGAAAATAAAAAAACCTTAATTTAAAAACACATGAATATACAAGCAACTCACGGATAACCAGTTAAGGACCTCAGAAAACACAGCCAGGGGATCCGGGAAGGTTGGAGGGGTCACAATGGTTCCGCTTAAAACCCAAACTTCTTAGGCACCGAAGGTGTCGCCTAAAGAACTCCTAGACACTGGATTGACGAAGGTGCTCACTGGGGTTACCAAAAGTCAGCTTATATGAATTTTTTTTTTTAAAATTTTTAATTTTTAATTTTTAAGAAAAGGAACAACAACAAATTAAGATAAAATAAAACAATAAACCATAAACGAAAATGAACTAAGTACTCTAAAAAAATTCAAACAAACGACATAAATTGTTGTACGAAAAGAAACAGACCAAGAAACCAAAGAAAAACACAAACAGCACTTTCTATCACCATTTTATCACCATTTGGACAGATTCGTTTTCTCTGTTTTTGGCTTCGACCTATGTTCAGTTTTTAGCTTATAACTTTCCGACTGTAAGTCCAAATTTTACGTTCTTTATATGGTTGGATTCAGCACAGAAAAACAAAGAACACCACCCGAACCAAAAGGCAAAAAAAAACTACAGAAATAAAACAGAATTCAAAGAAGAGAAAGGATTGAAATGCTCCCTCTTGAAGCGATTAGGTAGAGCATGGATGCACTTGGAGGTCGCGACTTCTCCCACTGCTCCACACTCCCATTCTTATGATTGAGGTTGCCATCTCTCTCCATTTTTATTAAGCTATCAAAGATTGCTAAAACAAACACACAAACTTGAAAAGGAATTAAAAGGATTAGGAATGAAAACTAAATGAAAAGGAAAAATCAACACACATTCAATTTCATGCTTCAAAGCAACAAACACCAATGGGTTGTGTGAGCTAGGACTCAAACCCAGTTCTCTTGCTTGTTAGGCAATTGTCCTTGTCCGTTGGACTACAAACACAACTTGTCCATTAACGCCGTTAACTTTAAAACATGAAACTGTCTAGAGAAACATGAAAATGAAAAATAAAAATAAAACAAGTAGGGAAAAGAAATAGAACCAAACTATGTTGCCAATCCCCGGCAACGGCGCCAAAAACTTGTTGCTTCGGATTCACTTGCACCAAAATGGATTCAGCTGCATCCTCAACTTGTGATACTCGCAAGTGCACGAGCCGTTTGGTAGTATAGCATATGTAAGTGCGAGGTCGATCCCACAAGGATTGGTGATTGAATGATCCAATTCATTTCCCCTACACAAAACAGAAATGAAAAAGAAAATAAATAAAACAAGAAAAAAAAGGAAATAACTCAAGCACATAAGTTCCCAAGTTCAATTAGATTAACGGATTGATTCTAGCTAAAGTATGATTCAGCCATGGTGTTTGGTCAAAACCTTGTGTTCTTAATTCCCTAATTTGATCATTTGTTGTCTAACCTAAAACTAAGCATTAGGAACCCATTAAGCATAGAAGAACAATTTAAACAACCAAGCATGTATCTAATCCCTGTTGTCGAATGTCCATACATACTCTTCCTATTCATAGTTCAATTCGAATTAAAGCATGATGTATACTCTTAATTCAAACCAAGATAGCTAACATGCAAACCTAAATGGTGATCAATCATTAAAACTAACATATTAACTTATAAGCATAATGAATAAGAACAAAAACCATAATCGAAACTTGGAAACTAATTAAACTTGAATACTTAAGAAAGAATGTACATTACAAATGAAAGTAAAGTGGAACTAAGAAAACTTGAAGGAAAATTTAGTAAACTCATTTTGTTACAACAATTGACAACTTGAAAGGAAATTAAGAGAATTTGAGGGAGAGAAGGGAAGGGAGCTCTAGAGAAGTGTTTGAGAGTTCCCCCCCTTGGGGTGTGTTTTGAAGCTTGAAGGCTTCTCTATTTATAGAGCTAAGAGGGAGGAACATCATGATGAAATGCAACACCACCATTCCTCATTTAATACAACCCATAACTCCCACCTCATCTTGTCCATGTTAGTGTGGTTGGAATCAACTCCATCTCATACTTCATTTGCTGCACATCCAGCTTTCTTCACATGGGTTCAAAGGTGTTGTGGCTGCCTTTTGCTTCCAACCCATGTGGTTGCCTTTTGGTTGCTGAAAAAACGAGTTTTCTGAACCAGACTTGGTGTAGGAAGGCCACAGGTTTCAAAACGTATCCAATGAGGTTGAAATTTGGATATGTTATACTAGACACCCATTGGAACAACTTCTATGAAGAAATTATTCCCATCGGAGGAGTAGAAGTGTACGTTTTGGCCACTACAAGTTGGCCTACGAAAACTGGGCTGGAAATGGGTTGTAGCCAAAATATGTTTGTCTTTAAGCTCATATTCCTCTTATGCCAATCAGCCCTTAACATGCATGGATTGCATCATTTCCTATCCAAAGTCATCATTGTTACCTAAATCTCAATTAACTGAAACATAAACACAAAATGAATTAAAAGAACAAATTTAACTCAAAAACATAACCAAATCATAAGTTAGAAGGGTACAAAATGATATACAATTATGAACCGATCACGGAACAACGCAAAAATAGGAACCACCCTATCTCCTATAAAATAGGTGTACTTTCTCACCTAAAATGTGTTTCCCTCTTTTCGATCATGTAAACCGATTGAATGAGTTTTTTTATTTATTCTTCTTTAGTTGAGTGCGCGACATGCCACCACCAAGCCATCCAAGCCATGAATTGGGCTTGAATGGAATGTGAGTAGTTGATGCGTCTAGATTCTGACTTAAATCAAACAATTGTTCAGCCGAGCAAAGAACCTCATCATTGCCTAGGTTCTTTCACTACCTCGGGTTCAAGGCTTTATGTGAGCAACCAAGTGATATGGATTTGGTGTAAATAGAGATAGAGAATCGTAAATGAAATGAGAGAATTGCGCAAAGTTAGGTTTTTGAATTTAAATATAATTGAAAAGACGAGTGCGGAAAGTAAAGTGCATAAAGTAAATAACAGAAATTAAAGTGCACAAAGTAAAGAATTGAAATGCGAGTGCGTAATGTAAATTGTTGAAATTAAATCATTGAAATGTAAGTGCATAAATTAAAATGCAAAAGTAAACTACTTTAATAAGATCGATCAAGGGTCACTACTACAAAAAACGAAATAGACGATGGGAATCCACCGTCGTTGTAATACTTTGGAAACCGTCGTAAATCGACCGACATCTTTTTGAATGTCAAATTACGACGGTAAAAAACCGTCGTTATTTATTTGTTAAGACAACGGTTTTATTTACAACCGTCATTGTTTATCAGTATAGACAACGCTTTTTATAAAAACCGTCGTTGTTTATCAGTATAGAAGACAGTTTTTATATAAAGAAAAGTTTTTAAGAAAAAATCGTCGTTGTTTATTAAATAGACGACGTTATTATTTAAAACGGTCATTGATTTTCTATAAAGACAACGGTTTAAATGTAAAAACCGTCCTAGAATAAGTTTTCATGTTGTGGACGTGTGAATTAATGCCTAAAAATCGTCGTTGATTAGCTCTGGAGGCGACGATTGTATTGTAAATCTATCGTCTAATTTGTTCCTAGGCTATTACATTTTAGATTTTTTGTTTCCAATGATTCTGTACAATAATTTGAACTAGGAAACCAACAATAACACTTTCTAAATGAATATATATATACACTCAAAAAATTGCTTTGTTTCCTTCATAAAACTTGAAGATTCAATATTATTACATAGAATTAGAAACAATGGAGCTACATATGATTGCTCACAAATTCTACCACATCGAAAGATGATACCTGAATTACATGGTTCCTAATATCAACATTTTCTCTTTTCTTTCTAATGCTCAACATATATCAAACCCAGTTTGGAAAACGAATATGGTTGTGTGAGAGCAACCTGCATTAGAAATTCCATTAAAACCAAATTAAGATATGTAATTATAATTAGCTAATCTCACAGCTATATTGAAAACTAATACTACCACAACAAAAATTAAATAGGCTCTTTCATTTACAAACAGAACATATATATTTCAAAGCCCCAGGACATCAAGAATAAGACAAAATTATTAACAAGCTAATGATGAAAATAGAACTACCAACTCCTTACTTGCCAATTTGAACAACATCGAGGGAATACATGCCAGTTGACGAGTTGTACTGCCATTGTTTCTCATAACCATAATCAATATCATACCTGTGATTCATGCAAAAGTTGGGACAATTTGAGACAATTTGTTTCAAAAATCTGCAGGTAACATACCTGCAGATTCATTACCAACAAAACTAATGAGAACACAAAAACAACGTTCGATAGCAGATTTAGTCTGAAAGAAAGCCATTCAATTATGAAACCATGTCCTTGACTGGTTGTCAATAAGACTGAGATTAGTTTCATATTACTAATTTACATACTACTTGCCTTTGGAAGTTCACTGCGTGCTGTTGCGAGCCTCACTACTAGCAGTAGCAGGACTTTTATTTCATATAATAAAAAAGGTATAAAGATCAATATGATCAAAAAGATATAAAGGTCCGATATGATCACAAATATATAAGGGTCAGGTTCTTCTATTTCCACAATATACAAGATGAATGAAGTTATAAATTATTTGTGCATGCGTGTGTGTCCAAAAGTGAAGTTCATTACCAGGAAAGCTCTTTTATTTCATTTTGCAGGTATCGTATTCTTGTTGATCAGTAAAATCAGAGGACCTGAGCTGCCCCAGTGGGACTACCACTGACTCAATTCGCCTTCCTACCTGTAATGAGTACATCAAACAGAAGGCTTGATAAATTATAATTCCAATGCAGACGACCATTAACAAAAGTTTGAAATTACCCATTATGAAATTAAACATTTGTGAAACATTTTGCATTGTCAGTTTTATCATATTGAACTACACTTAGTGAAGAAACAATTTTTGTGTTAAAGTAAGAAAACCAAAATCCAAAATGGACCAAACTAGTAGCAAAATTGAGATCCATATCCATTCCATCATCACAATTATCATAATGATAAAAATCAAGAATTACCCACCAAACAAAATCAAACCCATCAAACCAGATCAACCAAGATCACAAATGCGAAAGCACGGAAATTGAGCTCACCTGAGCAGCAAAGATCCTAAGCAGAGCTCTCCTGACTCTAGAGTCCATAGCATCAAAGATCCCCATTTGGATCCTCATCAGCTCACCCACCGTCATAACCCGCTTGGGCTTTCCGGGTCCCGACCTGGACCCATCGGACCCAAGACTCTTCTTGGAGCCCGAACCCAGCGATTTGGGACCCATTGCATTCTTCATCTTGCTGGCAGCTACATAAGTGAGCGATCTCTGCAACACCGGCGAGTCGTTGGGCGAGTTGGCGTGCTGGGTCAGTGAGTCCAAGTGAGAAGAAGCGGAAGACGACGTGAAAGCCAGGGCCTTTCCGGTGGAAGTGCGGCAGGCGGCAACGAAGATCTCGATGGAGCAGACGATATTATCGATCACGACACTGCAAAGCAAAAGACGCGAATGGTCAAGAGAGAGATGAATAGCAGATAGAGAAAGACAGATATGAAGAGAGTTCTGTGACGATGAAGGTAGGTTTTCGATTTCGATGGAGGAGTCTCTCTTGGAGGTCTGGTCAAGGGCAAGAGTTGAGGGAGGTAGAGAGATGAGGAAGATTTGAGAGGGCGCTGTGAGAGTTCCGGGAGGGAATGTTTTCGAGCTTGGCGGAAATCTAAAAATTTTAGGTTGAGAAACTCACTTAAGGGCTAGCATGTTTTTAAAACACGACGTTTGTAAATTTACAAACATCAACAAACGTCGTGTTTTAAAATCGAAATAACCAAAATCGATTTAAGTGGTGTGTAAGATGGTATATAACGACAGTTTTATAAAACCGTCGTCTTTTAAAATACAACGACGGTTTTAAACTTCACTGTCGTCTATTTGGTCTCCTGGTTTTACAATTTTGTAGTAGTGGGTGAACTAAGACTTGTTTTTTATAAAAAAAATAAAAGGCATTTTTTTTCTTCATAAATTTTGAAAGAAGCTTAAACTTCGAATCCATCTTTTCTCATATATTTTTAAGGGAAATTATCAACTGAACTTTCAAGCATATGCGTTATTATCACCTAAATTTTTATTTTTTATTTTTAACCACCTGAACTTTATAAAGTGTTGCAATTCATCACCTACGTCTAATTCCGTTAAAATTTCCGTTAAGTTTAAGGGTATTTTTATCAATTAACTATAACAAAGAATAATTATATAAAAAAACAGAATTAAAAATACAAAAAAATAAAGCTAACCTCCATATCTCTCTCTCCTCTCTACTCCATCGTCTTTATTCCACCAAATATCATATCATATTGCAATGGTTCATTGATTTTATTGCCTTCCTGTATTTCCCTTTTATTTTTTTGGCCAAAGCCTTCCTGTATTTTCGGTTTTTTTTTTTTTGCCAAAACCTTATTGCATTCATTTCATGGCTTGCACTATTTGTTCAAAGGCTTGTCCATCATTTCAATGGAAGTTTGCATATCAAAAAAACAATTCAGACTAGAATTACTCTCTCTCACCCTCAATCCAGTAAATTCAAAAAATTTAACATCAAAGCTAGAATTTAAATTTTGTAACTTCATCATGGGTTTTGGAAAGGAATCAATTGCATTCCTAGTATATATAAATGTCCCAAAAAGGTACTAAACATCTGCAATTGACAAACTAGTTCTAGGAATGCCTAAATTCAAGTACCAAAACACCAGTGCAGTCCTTATACAGGACATGCCTATAATAAACTCCAAATTAATGTTTTAACATGTAAAGGGGAATGTCTGCGAGACAAGTCATTAGAAGAAGCATACACAGACCAAGGGCATGGCTCGGCTTTACAAAACAGCCTTAACCTTATACCAATCATTTATTTTGAACTTGTAAGACCTGCAATGGTTAACGAAATGCCATTTCACAGCTTCTTTGAATTCCTTGGCATTTGCAAAAACCATCCCCAAATGAAACTCTATGGTTCTAATATCAGTTTCTCTCCTAAATTGTTTAAATTTTGGCAATTTCTTCTTCATCATTCCCCAATAAATTCATCATCAGATTTAGTGGTTGCTTCCTCTTCGTGTACATCCACATCCACCCTATTAAATTCTAGCACATCTGATTGTGGAGACTTCTCTAGCTGAAGTGTGTTACTTTGTCGCCTCTCAGTTTGAAATATATCTATTTGCTGCACATAATGGTTATTAATAGATGCCAACTCTCTAGAAGCCCACAAGAAATTCCATGAGAGAAATAAATGACAACAACTCTACTGTGAAGCAAGTTATCAAACATGTTATTAAACACCTCATCATTTGTAATATAAACCAACTTACTTTCCACCTCATTTACTCCCTCTGGTACTCTATAGTAGTATCCAACACGTTCTTGATACCCCAATTTCTTTGCAAAATCATCAAAATCGAAAGATGACATGTAGTCTCGATTTAAGTTGTCTACCCAAACCACACTACCACCAAGAATAAAAGTTGTATCCACTACCTATGTCTTGAAGTTGACCATCATGGTGTATTTCAGCAGTCCACAATGCTGGATCTAAACCCTATGTATTGAACAAACAAAAGTTGCCACTATTTTTAAAATTTCAAAAATTTAACATATATATCCACAGTAATACACTATACATGGTCGTAATTTTCATGTGAATTTAGTTTTATACATGCAAATAACAAACAAAACATATAATTTTTCAAAACTATCTTCATAAACCAAATAACAAATATTAGGAGCTGCTCCTTTTTATAGAAGTACATATATATGTGCTGTGTGAGTCATGTTCGCACCACTTTGCAAAATCCAAGGGAGGTGTCGATATAGCAGTGTAGCTCTGAAGTCCAAGTGTCGTATCCACAGAGAGCAGTGTAAAGAAAATAACAGAGATGAAAAAGAACAAGTATGATTGAGAGGTAGATTTATGCAAGATTTGATTTAGAGAAAATTTAATTGATTAAAACACTAAGGCATTGGGGTTCCACTTTTAATCTGGGAGGAAGATGAACTTGAATCTGTGAATTCTATCTCAACTTTATCGCATGATCAATTTGCGAAAAGTAGTGTTGTTTCTTGTTCAGAAAAATTTCAAATTAATTCTAATGGTTCTGATTTAACAAGAAATTCACAAATTACTGAAATTGGTTCATTATTTGATGCTTTAGGGTACATGAAGGGATTGGCTGGAAACCAAAAATTGAAAAACTTCCACCTTTATATGATGAGCCTATGATGTCAAATGTAAATGAGGCTCCTAAAGTGAAATTGAAATTGTTCCCTAAGTCTTTGCCAAACAGTGAAGTTGACACTTCTCCTGTGGTATCCATTTCTAAACCCAATTATTTTCAGGGAGAAAATTATTCAAAGACTTTTCAGCATTTAGGTGACTTCTATCCCACTCGTTATAATTTCGTTCCAACATGTATCTCCTATTTTTCCTTTATAACACATTGAGGACAATGTTTCTTTCAACTTGGGGGGGAGTGGAATTAGTTATCACAATTTGTTTCTAAAATTTTCTCCTAAAAAAATTTTTGTTCAAAAAAAAAAAAAAAACTCTATGCTTGTTGTCATCGAAATATATTTGCATTAAATTGAAATTTGATATTCATGCATGAGTTTAAAATTGAAAACACTTGAGCGATACGATAACTAATCCAGTCTTTAGTCCTTTTCATTTATTTCTACTTAATGAATGATTTATGAGCTAGGCTTTGAAAAATTCACACTCACACTAATACGCTTGAGAAGATAGAGTTTGAGATTGATTGTATTTATCTTTGTTGTTGATCGGTGCATAATTACATATCATTTTGTATCCCTCTAACTTACGATTTGGTTATGTTTTTGAGTTAAACTTGTGCTTTTAATAAGTTTTGTGCTTGTTTCAGTGTTATAAGCTTGAGACTCACTAATTGCATTTTGGGGACAAATTAGCTCAAAACGGTGTCTACAGATCAGTCAACTTCGCGGATTGGACTGTACTTTCTCAAGAAGAACCAGATAATGAGCCATACATCATTGGAAAGATACGGAAGTCTATTTTATGTAGAATTTTACGGTTCATGATTCCGAGTCTTCTAGAGAAAGTTATACATGTGTTGGCAACTTAAGGTTAAATTCGGCAGCATCTGCGTTACTGGGCCAAAAATCACATTTGAAGGCCTTCCTGATTTTTCCTTGAGTTGGGCTGCATATGCTTGGAAATATAAGACAAAGAGCTTCAAGATCCATATTTTTCCAGATTTTTCAGACTGGAGCCACAAGCCCAAAACGAGCCCACAAGCTGGCTGCAATGCATTGTCATGCATGATATATGCATGATGAAGTGTTGTTGATTGTGGGAAAGTTTGGTGAAACATATTCAATACCTATATTTGAGTGGAATTTTGCAGCAGCCAAATGAGTCAAAAGATGATGAAGTGGGAGTTGCAACACTAAGGTTAAAGACAAGAGGAATTGTTTTCAAATGCAATAGTGTGTTAGGTGAATTAAGTGTTGTAAGTTGGTGAAGTGAGTGTAGTAGGTAAACCTATTGTATAATTCAGATTTTCACTTCCCCTATGCCTATAAATAAGGAAGTTCTCTAAGCTTGTAAACACACCCCAAGGGGGGAGCTCTCAAACACTTCTCTAGAGCTCCCTTCCCTTCTCTCCCTCAAATTCTCTTAGTTTCTCTTGTAGTTCTCAATTGTTGTAATAAGATCATTCTACTAAATTCTCTTCTTCTAAATTCTCCAAACACTTTCTTCTCCCTTCTCAAAGCTCTCAAACACATGCTCTTCCAAAATCCACAAAGTTCTCAAACACCACTTTCCTTTCTTCTCCAAAAGTCTCAATCTTCTCCAAATTTTCCAAACACTTCTCTCATTCCTTCATCAACTTCTCAAACACTTTCTGCTCTCTTCTCAAAGTCCTTAAACACATTTCCTCCTCTTCCAAAAATCCTCAAATCTCTCAAACACATTTTCTTCCAAAAGTCTCCATGCTCTCAAAACACTTCACAAACACTTTCTCTCCCTTCCTTCATCAAATTCTCAATGTTCTCAAACACTTCTCCATTCTCTTTAACCTTCCCCAAGTTCTCAAATCCTCCAAGTTCTCAAACATCCTCAAGCTCCCCAAACACCTTCCTTTCTCTTCCAAATTCCTCATTTCTCAAACACATCTCTCATCTCTTCCAAAAATTCTCAACTTCTCAAATGTGTACAAAATCTTTTTGCTTCTTTTGTTTTCATTTCTATTTTGTGTAGGAAAACTAAACAGGATCATTCAATCACCAATCCCTGTGGAATCGACCTCGCACTTACATACGTTAAACTACCAACGGTTCGTGCACTTGCGAGTATCACAAAGTTGAGGATGCAGCTGAATCCATTTTGGTGCAGCTGAAATCTACACAACAGTTGTCTTAAAAAAAAAAGATTAAAAAGAGAACTTTCACTTAGTAACCAGGCCTCTTGCCTAATCAGGAGTGAGTGTTCGCGTCAAACCGCGAAGTTCTTAAAAATAAAATAAAAAAATGCATGTGTGACTTGTTTAGCTTTGTAGCCTTTTTAACTCGAGTTATTAAGCTCATCGGGGTGTTTCAACACCTAATGCCTTAAAGCCTTTGTGTTTGAGAGTCATTGGCCCAACACTTGCTACATGGGTTAATTAGAAAGCTTAAGGGAACTAAACATTGCACAGTCCACATGATAAAAATAAAAATAGCATGTATATATTTATTTCTTTTAAAAATTCTAAGATAGCAAGGATGGTATGATTAAGATTGAATTTTTGTCTTCTCAACTGTGTTAGTTCACTTTACACCAAAGCAAATGAAAAGTTTATTAGTGGTGATAAATGACTTTGACTTCAGACTTGGAAGAACTTAAAGTTTTGGATTTGTGTTCGCTCTTTTAAATTTCTTCATGAATTGAGAATTTTGGTTTTTGAGCTTTAACATTCTTGATGATGATTTGGTAAGAGAGTTACTTAAAATTTCAAATGTTTGTGGGTATCATCTCTGAAAACCCTCACGAGACTATAACTCATGCACTATGGCAACCTAGGGGTTTAAAGGCTTATTGCATACGCTAAATGCAATCGAGATCCCTACGAAAGTGGCTTAGTTAGTTTTCATTTATGCTTAGTTTTTAAAATTTTAGTTTGCTCGAGGACTAGCAAATTATAGGTTTGGGGGTATTTGATAAGTACATAATTATCACATTTATTATCCCTACATTATATTTGTTAGTAACTAATTTTATTTAATTTGATATTATTTTGTGTGTTTATCTCTTTGTAGCTAGACTTTGAGGTTCATTGGCTATGCTCATACCCACCCCACATAAAAGAGTAAGAAAGAAAAAAACATGAAGTGGATGAAGCAACAAACATGACTTGGTGGCATTAAACAATTTGTAGTTGGGAATGACCAAATGAATGATGAAGATTAGTGCCACACCAAGGCATAAAAGAAAGGAAAAGAAGCAATGGATGGAGCAACCAAGAAGAAAAGAATTGAAAAGAATGCATGAAGTGCCACACTCATGCCAAAAAAAGAAACAATGAAGAGATGGGTTACGGTTGTGCATTGAAGAAGATGAAGAACTTGGAGAATGGAGTCATCAACACTATGGAATAAGTAATGGAAGCAAATTGGCAATTGGTTTGATGGCAAGTGGAATACATATTAAATTCATGAATGGAGGGATTTAATGAATTTAGAATTGCTCCAATTTTCCTATAAATAGGAGGAGCTATGGCATTGTAAAATCACACCCAAGCTCCACAACTCTTGAGCTTTCTCTCTTCCCTCCATCTTTCTAAGTTTTAATTTCTGTTTTTAGTTTAATTTTATTATGGGGAACTAACTCCCTAGCTAAGGCTAGGGAGAAAGCTTTTAATATAAGTGTGTAATTTTTATTAGTTTGATCCAAATAACTTAAGCTTTAATGTGATTTTGTAGTTTTTGTTCAAATGGAATTTGTAGTTTTCTTTTTAATTAATTAATGAATGTTTGATAATCTATTTCATGGGTTCAATCATGTTTTCCCCATTGTGTAGTAAAAACTTTCATGCTTTTAAAAGAGAAGAGAATTACTAAAGATTAATAGAATTTTGATGAAGATTATTTTTTGATAGTTTGTTGCCAATGGTACAAGTTATGCTTAGAATACTTCTAAAGGAAATTAAAAAGAGCTTTAATTATTTTGAACAACTACAATGGAAAATATTTTGTGGATCAAATTAATAAGAGTTGCATGCTTATGTTAAAAGCTTTCTCCCTAGCCTTAGCTAGGGAGTTAGTTCCCCATAATAAAATTAAACTAAAAACAAAAATTAAACTTACCACCGCAAAAAATACATATTAGACTTAGGAGCCTAAATGAGCCCCACCACTACGACCACTTGAAGAAGCATCATCGCGACCAAACCTACCACCGCAAAAAATATTGAAGCAAGAACAAAATTCGTAGCATATCAAAGGGAAAACATGGTTTCCAACGATCTACCTATGCATAAGAGTGAATGTATAAACCAAAACAACAACCGTGCCACATAACAATTGAGTGATTTGCAGTAAACTCCGTCAAAAACGATATATAAGCAGTATTAGATAGCAGATTTTGGGAGAATGATTTGACCCAAAGAGGTGATGATGAATTTCAATTTGAGCATGGGTCAGAAGAAATCACCACAAGGGGCTTCTTATTCAAAACGCCTCAGTGAACTCAATCACTAACTTAAAAGAAAAAGACAAGAAAGGAGGAGGAGGAAGAGGGGCAGTGACGCTTCTTACTCTTTCCCATCTATAGAGTTTTTCTTCGGGACTTACAGGGGGAAAAAGCGGCTAGAATTCTAGGATTAATTTATTTTAAAATAATTTCAAAGTCATTTCATGAATTCGTAAATCTCATTTGAGTTTCAAAAGTAAATACTTTAATGACAAGGGATTTACCAACTAGTTTTTACAATTGTGCATTAAAAAAGAAGATTTTAGATTATATCCTAATATCTTTTCTCAATCATGAGAAATTATAGTATGGTATTGAGGTAGGTCACATAGTATAATTTGTGTACATGTTATAATATTGGTGGACGACATAATTAATATTTCTCATTTTAAAATAATATAAATAAATATTCACTTATATTATAATGTATGTACAAATTATATCATATGGTCGTGCACCCTCATCCAATGCCCAACCATGTAATAGAAAGTTTTGGATGGAAATGTAATTACAATGTAGTATTGTTTTTTGTTTTTTGTTTTCGTGAAAGTGGAATTCATTGATAACAATTAAGAGGATACAATAGTATCATCTTGTACAATTGACTCCAGGAGGGGAACCTCTTCGATCCAAGTTTCAATAGATAATGCGCCTTGTTAGAAGATAAGCTACTTGATTGCACCCCATTGAACTGAAAGAAACAATAACATCATCAAATTGTTGCAGACTCCTCTTAATATCATCAATGAGATGCCCAAGACTCTTCCTCACCGTTCTTTAAGTCATTTTACCATTGCCTGTGAATCAGACTCAACCAATATTGATGAAAAGCTAGCATCCCGAGCAGAGGCGGCCCATGGGGTGTGCGAGGTGTGCGACCGCACAGGGCCCCCAAAATTTAAGGGCCCCAAATATTTCCGAGTCAATGCATTCAATTAATTAAAACATGAAAATAAAAATGAAACATTAAATATCACCCCACAACGCTACATGCAAGGCCCCAAAACCAAAACCAAAACCAAAATTGAATTGAATATTAATTATCAACAACTTCCACGACTTAGAGAGTAGAGGCCCTAATTCAATTCGTTTCCTCTTCCCAACTCTCACGCTGCAACTCTTCTTTTTATTTATTTATTATGATTTGAAACCTGTGTTTTCCTCTTCCCAACTCTCGCGCTGCAAAATCATTATAATATTCTTTTCTCTTTCAGTTTAGTCTCTCTCTCACTCTCCTCCATCAAAATAAATTCATTTCTCTTCAGGACCAGTTTACCACCCTCTTCCATCAAATTTTGGATTGTAAAAACCCAAGCTTTAGCCATTTTCCCAAAATCACAGTTCTTTTCTCCCTCCCTCATTCACATAAGAATTCACCAAGCATTGAAATTGGAAAATCAATTTATCAGCTCTGTGATTTGGAAGAGTGACTAAAGAAATTTTTCTGGGAAGCCTTTTCCGAAGGTGTTCCTCCCATGTCAAAAAATTTTGTTTCTATATGGATTTTTTTTTTCCTACTTGTATATGTAGGGCCTTGACATCCATATTTGCACAGGGCCTTCAAAATCAATGGACCGGCTCTGATCCCGAGCAAACTTCACCTGAATTGAAGTGCCATGCTCTCTGCATGTGTAAGGGGAGGCGGGGGACGTAGTAATTTTTTTGGTCAATTAAAAAAAAAAAATATTTTGGTTTTTTATTTGGCCAAAATTATTTTGGTTGACTCGTGAAAGAAAAAAGAAAAACTTGA